>JACBWV010000001.1:0-186439 GCA_013435795.1 Chlamydomonas sp. ICE-L | reverse complement strand
ACTACAACACCACCACCACCCAGCATCACCAGATCAACCGACATACATCCACCACCCATCCACCTATCATAGCTCGCAACCTACAGACATCCACCACCCACCATAATTCATATATCAACATACATAATCACCACCCACCCCCGCACCATCATCAAATCTATTCCAACGACTTCCTACATGTACATCCACCCACCCACCGCCCACCCATCATCTAGCAACCACCACATAATCCACCACGCACACCATAATTCATATCTAATCAACCTAATAAATCCAGCCAGGCCCAGCGCCACACCCAGCAGCATGAGCAAAACAGAACAGACAAGCCACACCCACCCACCCAGCAGCAGCGAGCAACCGACAGAGCAGCACCACAGCCACCCAGAGCAGCGAGCAACCGCCAGAAGCCACCAGCCACCCCACCACCCAGCAGCAGCGCTCATCCGACATACATTCCACCACCCACCACCTCCCATCATCACGATCAAAACCTACAGACATCCACCACCCACCCCACCCAGCATAAGCTACAACCTACAGAACAAGGCACCCACACCATCATCATCTATCAACCGAACAGACATCACCCACCCACCCACCCATGCATCATCTATCAACCGACAGACGCCACACCAACCCCCACCATTCATATATATCACAACCTAAATAATCCACCCACCCACCCACCATCATTCATCTAATCAACCTACATACATCACGGACAACCCTCACCGCCATCATCATCTATCAACCTACATACATCCACCACCCACCCACCATCATCATCTATCAACCTACATACATCCACCACCCACCCACCATCATCATCTATCAACCTACATACATCCACCACCCACCCACCATCATCATCTATCAACCATACTACACAACCACCCACCCGCACCCATATTCATATATCAACCGTACATACATGCCACCACCCACCCACCATGCTCAGTAGTCAACCTAATACAAGACACGACCCACCCCCCATTCATCATCTATCAAACCTACATACATCCATCACACACCCACCATGCTGAATCTAGCAGACCTCAACAGGCCACCACCCACCCACCTTCATGCGGAGCAACCCGAAAGACAGCCACCACCACCGACCCAGCAAGCAGCGAGCAACGACCAGACAGCACCACCCACCCGACCCACCCAGCAGCGAGCAACCGACAGAAGCCCACCACCCCACCCACCATATCAGCGAGCAAAACCGACAGACAGCCACCACCCACCCAACCCAGAACAGTCTAGCAACCGACAGAAGCCACCACCACCCCACCAACCACGAAGCATCGAGCCAACCTCATACAGTCACCATCCCACACACCGAGCAGCGATCAAGCCGAAATACATCACCACCCACCACCAGTCATTATCTATCAAACTACAGACAGCCACCACCCCACCCAACCGCCATCTATTGAACTACATACATCACACCCAAACCCAACCATCAAATCGATCAACCTACATACATCCACCACCCACCCACCCATCATCATCTATCAACCTACATGAATTACCACCGCTACCAGCATAATAAGCTATTCAACCTTACATACAATTTCCCACCACCCACAAACCCTCATCTATAAACCATACTACATACATCCAACCAACACACCCATCATATCTATCAACTACATTAATCCACCACCCCACCACCCTTATCAGTCTATCAAAACCTTACATACTCCACCACCCCCCACCACATCATCTATCAACCTACCAAATCATTCCACCACCCACCACCACATCACTATCAACCTACATACATCCACCACCCACCCATCATATCTCACATACCGAACATACAATCCAACACCCACACCCATCATCATCTATCAACCTACATACATCCACCACCCACCCATCATCATCTATCAACCTACATACATCCACCACCCACCCACCCATCATCTATCAACCTACATACATCCACCCACCCACCCATCATCATGCATCCATCCATCCACCCACCATCATCCATCCGCCAACACCAACACCCACCCACTATAATTCATCCACCAACATCCACCCACCCACCCACCCGTCATCATCCATCCACCCACCCACCCACCATCCACCCAACCAAGTGCCCAGTATTCCTATCAAGGTACGCATGGTGACAAACAAATATGGCTGGAAGGCAATACAGATGTTGCCAAGCGTGTGCCATTTATGAGAGAGCAGGGAGCTCAGCAAGATTTGACCCCCCCCCCCCCCCCACACACACACACCCACACACACACACCCCACACCCCATCTCCCCCCCCACACACGCACGCACAAACACAAACCCACACACACACTCGGGCCCTGGGGGGTCCTTGCTAGAAAATCCGCCCGCACCACACACTAGACCCACACCCAACCCCCCCACACCCGCACCCCAAACCCACCCCCCATACACACCACCCATCACGGTACGCACCTCGGACATCTCACTCAAACCGCTGACTGGGTCGAAGTTAGTGTTGTCCAGCAGAGGAAGTTGGTGAAGGTAATCCGCATCCTGTAGAAAAAAACAAATATAAAGTTGAAAATGTAACATTTTGTGTAGGACAGCAGAGACAGCTGGTGAATGTAATCTGCATTCTGTAGACAAATCTGTATTTGTTTAGTTGTTTATTTGTTTATTTTAAAGGTTGTGTTGGACAGCAGAGGCATCTGGTGAAGTTAATCTGCATTCTGTAGACAAATATTAAAATTGTATTTGTTTATTTGTTTATTTTAAAGTTTGTGTTGGACAGCAGAGGCAGCTGGTGAAGATAATCCACATCCTGCCAGATCTTATGGTCAAAATTACAAATTTTAAATTTGCGTTGCCCAGAGGAGGCAGCTGGTAAAGGTAATTCGCATCCTGCAGAAAAAACAAATAAACACATACATACACAGCATATATACACAGCATACATACATAATTTCAGACACATACAAACACAACATACATACCCGCATACATACGTACATACATACATACTAGCTGGACACCAACCTTCAGAAGCTCCTTGGTGGTGTTATAGACAGTGGTGTTTTCTGGTTCGTAGGTCGCTAAGACGTCGTGGCGCAGAGCTGGATCAGCCACATCTCCGCGTATGAAGGTAACCATCATAAACTGTGTAGGAATATGTTTAGGGGGTTAGTGTTTAAGCTTTGGGTGGCGCAGCGCTTGATGTGGAACTCAGGTGCTCGTGTAGCCCGCCTCAGTCAATTTGATACCACGACCATCAAAAACTACGCAAGGCGCAAAACTTGATGTGGAACTCAGGTGCTCGTGTAGCCCGCCTAAGTCAATATAATACCACGGCCATAAAAACATACGCAAGGCGCAATGCTAGATGTAAAATACGATGCTCTTTTGATGTGGCACTGAATTGGTAGTACCATTCAAAACTGTGTGGGACCATGTTTAGGGTTTAGGCTTTGGGTGGCGCAGTGCATGATGTGGAAGTCAGCTGCTTGTGTCGCCCGCCAATGTCAATTTAATACCATGACCATCAAAAACTGTGTAGGACAATGTGTAGAGATTAGGGTCCGGGCTTTGGGTGGCGCAGTACTTGTGGAAGTCAGGTGCTTGTGTCGCCCACCAAAGTTAATTTGATACCATTACCATAAAAAACTGTGTTGGACCATGTGTAGGGGATTAGGGTTCAGGCTTTGGGTGGCGCAGTACTTGTGGAAGTCAGGTGCTTGTGTCGCCCACCAAAGTCAATTTGATACCATGACCATAAAAAACTGTGTTGGACCATGTGTAGGGGATTAGGGTTCAGGCTTTGGGTGGCGCAGTACTTGTGGAAGTCAGGTGCTTGTGTCGCCCACCAATGTCAATTTAATACCATGACCATCAAAAAACGTGTAGGACCATGTGTAGGGGATTAGTTTTTAGGCTTTGGGTGGCGCAATGCTTGATGTGAAATGCGACGCTGTTTTGATGCGGCACTGAATTGATAGTACCATTAAAAAATGTATATGAACATTTCTTGGTGGTTAGTTTTTAGGCTTTGGGTGGTGCAATGCTTGATGTGAATCTCAGTCGCTTGTGTCACCCACCAATGTCAATTTCATACTATGACCATTAAAAACTGTGTAGGACCATGTGTAGGGGTTAGGGTTTAGGCTTTGGGTGGCCTAATACTTAACATGGAACTCAGGTGCTTGTGTCGCCGCCTATGTCAACTTCATACCATAACAATTGAAAACTGTGTAGGACCGTGTTTAGGGGGTTTGTGTTAAGGACTTGGGTGGCGCAATGCTTGGTGTGAAATGCAGGTGCTTGTGTCGCTGCCTATGTCAACTTCATACCATAACAATTGAAACCTGTGTAGTACGGTGTTTAGGATTTGGGTGGCGCAATGCTTGGTGTGAAATGCAGGTGCTTGTGTCGCTGCCTATGTCAACTTCATACCATAACAATTGAAAACTGTGTAGGACGGTGTTTAGGAGGTTTGTGTTTAGGATTTGGGTGGCGCAATGCTTGGTGTGAAATGCAGGTGCTTGTGTCGCTGCCTATGTCAACTTCATACCATAACAATTGAAAACTGTGTAGGACGGTGTTTAGGAGGTTTGTGTTTAGGATTTGGGTGGCGCAATGCTTGGTGTGAAATACAGGTGCTGGTGTCGCCCGCTTTTTTGATATGGCACTGAATTGATAATACCATTAAAAACTGTGTAGAGTGAAACATTTGCATTGTTTTAATGCACCTGCATTTTTTAATGCAGGTGCATTTCATATACTGCACCTGCAATATATGAAATGCAGGTGCTTGTGCAGCACATTAGTTTGTGTGGCATTGAATTGGTAGTACTATTAAAAACTGTGTGGGACCATGTTAGGGCTTCAGGCTTTCGGTGACGCAACGCTTGATGTGAAACTCAAGTGCTTGAGTCACACCTTTTCTTGTGCGGCACTGAATTGGTAGTACCATTAAAAACTGTGTAGCAACATGTTTATGGTTTATGGTTTACGGTTTAGGATATGGGTGGCGCAATATTTGTTGCAAAACACATATACACACATACACATATACACACATGCAACACACATACAACACACATACAACACACGTACACACATACACATGTACACATATACACATATACAACACACATACACACATACACATATTCACACATACACCTGATCCCTTTACATAGACACATGATCCTTATTCCTTTTAATGATAGAAATACCTAATACAATTTTAAATAATGCAATAAGAATCGCACAATTAAATTATCATCCCAGATGAGATGATGATTTAATTATAGTGTAGAATTAAATGATAACTGTAGCACGAACTCAGGGCCCCCGTCGGAAAAACGATTATTTGGGGCTCAGTTCATCAGTTATTTTTCTTTTTCAGACCTTCCAACACGGTTGGGCAAGTCGCTGTAGCCTATTTGGCCTATCCCTGGACTGTAACAACATACATACATACATACATACATACATACATACATACATACATACATACATACATACATACATACATACATACATACATACATACATACATACATACATACATACATACATACATACATACATACATACACACATACATTCATACATACATACATACATACATACATACATACATACACACATACACATATGCACACATACACATAAACACACAAACACACACATACATACGCACTCACATACACATGCACACACATATACAAACGCATGCACATACACACACATATACACACACATGCATATACATTCGCACACACATACACATACACACACATACACACATTCACACGTGCGCACATACACATATACACACATATACACACATATACACACACACATTCACACATACACACACATACATATGCTCATGCACACACACATACACGCACATACATTCAGATACATACACGCATACACATGCACACACACATTCACATATGCACACACACACACAAGGACATTCACACATACACACACATATACACATATACACACACATATAAACACACACACATGCACATGCACAGACATACACACACATACACATATGCATACACATTCACACACACGCACATACACATACACATACACATAAACACAGACACACACATGTACACACATTCACACATACACACATACACATATACACACATGCACACATACACACACATATATATACACACACATGCACACACACATGCACACACATACATACACAAACATTCACATATGGACACACACACAAGCACATTCACATTCACATGCACACACATACACACAGACATACACACTCAAAAACATTTTCACCTGATTGTTTTGAGGGATCCAGAAGAATTCAGCTTCGTCAACCCAATCGGGCAGGGTTTGGTTGGTCTTGTACTGATCCTGAAACGTGTGTTGGTGGGTAGGGGAGTATGTAGGTAGGAGGGTGTTTGGGTTTGGGTGTGTGGGTGGGATGGGGTGGGGTGAGATGGGGGTATGGTGTTTGGGTTCTCATACGAGGAAATGCACTTGTGCACTACGGCCACAGTCAGTGTTCCAGTCACAAGGGTGGGGGTGGGGTGGTGGTGGAGGTAGGGGATACTGTATACATATCCACACACTATATAAATAACCACACATTAGTTTTTCCTGAGACTGCGTAAGTGTTTATATATGATAACAACTAAGCTGTAGCGACACTACATAAATATCCACACACTACATAAATATCCACACTCCATATAAATATCCACTCATTACGTAAATATCCACACTCCATATAAATATCCACACATTACGTAAATATCCACACTCCATGTACACATCCACACTCTATATAAATATCCACACTCCATGTACACATCCACACTCTATATAAATATCCACACTCCATGTACACATCCACACGCTATATAAATATCCACACTCCATGTACACATCCACACGCTATATAAATATCCACACTCCATGTACACATCCACACGCTATATAAATATCCACACTCCATGTACACATCCACACACTATATAAATATCCACACATTACGTAAATATCCACACTCCATGTACACATCCACACGCTTTATAAATATCCACACTCCATGGACACATCCACACCCTATATAAATATTCCCCAACTCATGTACACATCCACACACACTATATAATATCCACACTACTCGGTACAACATCACACTCTATATAAATATCCACACTCCATGTACACATCCACACTCTATATAAATATCCACACTCCATGTACACATCCACACACTATATAAATATCCACACTCCATGTACACATCCACACACTATATAAATATCCACACTCCATGTACACCATCAACATCGATATAAAATATCCACACAGTCCCAGTACACAACGCCCACACTTATATGTAAATACCCACCTGTTCTCACTCGTAAGAAGCCCCTCCTACACTTTATTGCTGGTTTCAATGGGCTGATCTGTAGCTTTTGTTCGTGTCTTGACGCCCACTTTCTTTGCTGTGAGGCGGACTTACACATAGCCATGCTGACACCATTCATCGCCTCCGCAAGGGGCCCTATCCACCATCACTATATTAGAAATCCACACACCGCACACCATATAAATATCCACGCACCGCACACCATATAAATATCCACACACCGCACACCATATAAATACCCACACACTGTCCTCATTCGTAATGAGCCCACTTCTTATATTTATTGCTGGTTCTTATTAATGCTAGTTGCCTTTGCTTAATGGCTGGACCTTACACCCTATGCCTGAACCATTCATTGCCTCCCAAGGGGCCATATCCACACACTACATAAATACCCACACACTCTATAACTAATATCACACTATGTAAATATCCACACACCGCACACCATATAAATACCCACACACTGTTCTCATTAATCAAATGAGCCCACTTCTTATATTTGCTGGTTCTTATTGGTTCTAGTTGCCTTTGCTTTATGGCTGGACCTTACACCCTATGCCTGAACCATTCATTGCCTCCCAAGGGGTCATATCCACACACTATATACATATCCACACACTCTATAACTAATCTCACACTATATAAATATCCACACACCGCACACCATATAAATACCCACACACTGTTCTTGTTCGTAATGAGCCCACTTCTTATATTTATTGCTGGTTCATATGGATGCTAGTTTCCTTTGCTTTGTGGCTGGACTGCACTTCCTTTGTCTGCACCGCTCATCGCATCTCAAAACGGCTATATCCACCCACTGCTCAAATTGGTGGTTGGCCCCTGTGCAAGCCAACGGGCTGGACCCCTTGGTTGGCCCCCTTGGTTGGCCCCAGTGCAAGCCAACGGGCTGGACCCCTTGGTTGGCCCCCTTGGTTGGCCCCAGTGCAAGCCAACGGGCTGGCCCCCTTGGTTGGCCCCCTTAGTTGGCCCCAGTGCAAGCCAACGGGCTGGCCCCCTTGGATGGCCCCCTTGGTTGGCCCCAGTGCAAGCCAACGGGCTGGACCCCTTGGTTGGCCCCCTTGGTTGGCCCCAGTGCAAGCCAACGGGCTGGACCCCTTGGTTGGCCCCCTTGGTTGGCCCCAGTGCAAGCCAACGGGCTGGCCCCCTTGGTTGGCCCCCTTGGTTGGCCCCAGTCCAAGCCAACGGGCTGGACCCCTTGGTTAGCCCCCTTGGTTGGCCCCAGTGCAAGCCAACGGGCTGGACCCCTTGGTTGGCCCCCTTAGTTGGCCCCAGTGCAAGCCAACGGGCTGGCCCCCTTGGTTAGCCCCCTTGGTTGGCCCCAGTGCAAGCCAACGGACTGGACCCCTTGGTTGGCCCCCTTGGTTGGCCCCAGTGCAAGCCAACGGGCTGGACCCCTTGGTTGGCCCCCTTGGTTGGCCCCAGTGCAAGCCAACGGGCTGGCCCCCTTGGTTGGCCCCCTTGGTTGGCCCCAGTGCAAGCCAACGGGCTGGACCCCTCAACCTTGTACCTCGTAACAAGGCATTTATTTATTTATCCACACACTGTTCACATTGGCAGTTGGCCTCATTGCAAACCAACGGGCTGCCCCCCTCAACCTCGCAACTCATAATAAGGCATTAAATTTGTTGATTTATATATCCACACAGTGTTCACATTTGCGGTTGGCCCCATTGCAAGCCAACGGGCTGCCCCCCTCAACCTCGCTCACACTTGCGGTTGGCCCCAGTGCATGTCAACGGGCTACCCCATCAACCTCGCAACTCATAATAAGGAATTATTTATTTATTTATTTATCCACTGTTCATATTGGTGTTTGGCCAGCAGGCTGGACCCCTCAACCTCGTACCTCGTAATAAGGCGGTATATAGATTTATTGATCCACACACTATTCTCATTTGCGGTTGCCCCCAGTGCAAGCCAACGGGCTGCCCCGGTCAACCTCGCAACTCGTAATAAGGCGGTATATTTATTTATTTACCTGTCCACACACTGCTCAAATTTGCAGTTGCCCCCAGTGCAAGCCAACGGGCTGCCCCCCTCAATCTTGCAACTCGTAACAAGGCGTTATATATATTTATTGATCCACACACTGTTCACATGGGTGGTTGGCCCCAGTGCAAGGCAACGGGCTGGAACCCCCAACTTTGCACCCTATAACAGTATATTCATCTATTTATCCACACACTCCCACATGAGTTTCATTTTTCGACGACGCGTCGCCATTCCGTCGCCATTCCGTAGAATGCTTCACCCACCGGACCCCCCGATATCGAGACGCGCTGCCCCCCGACCCCTCCAGGCTCCGCGCTTCGCGCTCCGCCATGCGATGGCTACGCAACTATCCTGAAATCAGGGTTGAGTAGCCCAAGTAGCTTCTCAACCTGGACTACAGAAATCTGAAATAAAAAACACTGACTCCTACATGTGCTTGAGAGTAGACTCAAGAACTGAGAGGAAGGTATGGTGCGTAATCCTTCGATGTTGCGTGATCCTTTTCATATGGTGCGTAATCCTTTGATGTTGCGTGATCCTTTTCATATGGTGCGTAATCCTTTTATGTTGCGCGATCCTTTTCATATTAGTTTTTTATATTAGTTTATTCACCTACACACTCATACCTGTGCTTGCGAGAGTAGACTCAAGAATTGAGATGAAGGCATGGTGTGTAAGATCCTTTTCATATTAGTTTTTTATATTAGTTTATTCACCAACACACTCGTACCTGTGCTTGAGAGAGTAGGCTCAAGAACTGAGAGGAAGGTATGGCGTGTAATCCTTTTCATATTAGTTTTTTATATTAGTTTATTCACCAACACACTCGTACCTGTGCTTGAGAGAGTAGACTCAAGAATTGAGAGGAAGGTATGGTGCGTAATCCTTTGATGCTGCGTGATCCTTTTCATATTAGTTTTTATATTAGTTTATTCACCAACACACTCCTACCTGTGCTTGCGAGAGTAGACTCAAGAATTGAGATGAAGGTATGGTGCGTAAGATCCTTTTCACCGCTTGCTCCTTCACAATCCTGAATTCACGTTGCAATGGTGGAGATGATGGTGATGATGGTGGTGATGATGATGATGATGATGATGATGATGATGATGATGATGATGATGACATTTGCAAACAATTAAAATTGACCCTTTGAGCTTTGTAAACAGTAAGTAAGTTCATACAGCCCAGGGTTAGCCAAGTAGGCTAAATGGACTTGCCCAACCATGATATCAGGAGGGGCTGAAACATGAGGGGAGGGGGGGATGGGGGGGGGGGGGGGGAGACTAACCAACTTCACAATCATTTTTGGCGTCTCTTGCGATGCTGCATAGGACTTGTTAAGTTACACTCTGAAATCAAGACTCACCCCTTTCTTCTGTTTCCAAGCTCAAGTTTCCAGGTTCAAGTTCAGAAGTTCAAGTTCAAGTCAAAAAGTGTGAGTTCAAGTTATACCGTTTTCACCACCACCACCACCATCACTTCACTTCAATATCCTGAGGTCACGTTGCAATGATGAAGATGGAGATGATAATGATGATGGTGGAGGTGGTGGTGGTGGTGGTGATGATGATGATGATGATGATGATGATGATGATGATGATGATGATGATGATGAATGATGATGATGATGATGGTGATGGTTGTGGTGGTGATGATGATGATGATGCGGCGCCCCGGCGGCTGGCTGACGAGCGCTCCCCTGCTGCTGCTGCTGCTGCATGCTGCTGCTGCTGCTGCTGCTCTGCTGCGCGGCGGCGGCGGCGGCGGGCGGCGGCGGCGGCGGCCCCCTGCTGCTGCTGCTGCTGCGGCTGCTGCCTCTGCTTCTGCTGCGGCGCTGCTGCTCCCCTTCTCCTGCGCTGCTGCGGCTGCTCCGGCGCTGCGGCGCGCGGCGGGCGGTGCGGCGTCGGGCGGACATTGGACCGGGGCTGTGATGCAGGAGCTTCGTAGGTGTGGTGGGTTCCAGGCACGCACGAATACACGCACATGCACACACATACATATACACACACACATACATGCTGACCACGCATTATGCACGTAATTGAAAACAACAGACACACACACACTTGCACACACATAAGCACACATACATGCGTACCATGCAATATGCACGTACCTGAAAACAACACATACACACACGCACATACATAGGGACCATGCGTTATGCACGTACCTGAAAACAACACATACACACACGCACATACATGCGGACCATGCGTTATGCACGTACCTGAAAACAACACATACACACACGCACATACATAGGGACCATGCGTTATGCACGTACCTGAAAACAACACATACACACACGCACATACATGCGGACCATGCGTTATGCACGTACCTGAAAACAACACAAACACACACGCACATACATAGGGACCATGCGTTATGCACGTACCTGAAAACAACACATACACACACACATGCTGACCATGTATCGTGCACGTACCTGGAAAAAAAAGACACACACACATGCACACACACTCATGCACACACGCATACATGCTAACCATGCGTCATGCTGGCCATGTATTATGCACGAACCTGAAAACAAGGCTGGTGATGATGCCCAACTTTCCAACTCCCACCCTCACGGCTCGCATGAGAAAGGGGTCGGTTGCATTTGTGAAAGTGCGCAGTGAACCATCAGCCAGCACCATGGTGATGGAAATCACCTGTATGAGTGCGCCCGGGGGTAGGAGGTGTAAGGAGTAAGAGGAGGGAGGTTTTAATGTGTTTGTGAGTGTGTATGTGTTTGTGAGTTTGTGTATGTGGTGGTGGCGGTGGTAGTGTGTGGGTCCATCAGCCAGTATCATACTTATCGACACCACCTGTATAAGTGGGACCGGGGGTAAGAGTGGGAGGGGGCATTTATGTGTGTGGGTGTGTGTGGGTGTGGGTGGGGGGGGATTTTGTGTGTTGGTGTGTGTGTGGCTGGGGGGGGGGGGGGGGGGGGGCGTGGGTGGGTATGGGGGGGGTGGGGGGGGGTGGGGGGGGGGGGGGTCATGATCATGCCTGCAACTCAAGTTGTTGACTTCTCCTGTTATTGTATGCATGCCCTGATAGATCTTTCTTTGGCGGAGCCCCCCCCCTTCTTCTGGGGGGCGGGAGCCCCTAAAGTCACCCTGCTGTCCGTTTGTCCGTTTGTTTGTCAGCACGTAAAATTGGATCTTACTGGTCCCTAGCCCTGTCGTAAACCCTGGCTTTGGCGCGTTGCACTCGAGTCCATTGCTACCCGTTGCTCCAGGCCATAACTGTCCCCTCGCCTTGCCGTAAACCCTGACTCCGGCTCGTTGCACTCGATTCTGGAGCCGCCTATTGCTGCAATAGCGAACACTCTCCCCCAATTTTCTGTGTCGCTTGCGACGCACCTATGACTTATTTTACTTCTCCTGTTCTTGTCTTCATGCACTGATTAATCATTGTTGTCATGATAAATGCTAAATGCTTGTTTTCATGCACTGATAAATCATTTTCGTCATGACAAACGCTAAATGCTTGTATTCATGCACTTATAAATCATTTTCGTCATGACAAACGCTAAATGCTTGTATTCATGCACTAATAAATCATTTTCGTCATGACAAACGCTAAGTGCTTATATTCATGCACTAATAAATCATTTTCGTTATGACAAACGCTAAATGCTTGTATTCATGCACTGATAAATCATTGTTGTCATGACAAATGCTAAATGCTTGTTTTCATGCACTGATAAATCATTTTCGTCATGACAAACGCTAAATGCTTGTATTCATGCACTAATAAATCATTGTTGTCATGACAAACGCTAAATGCTTGTATTCATGCACTGATAAATCATTTTCGTGGTGACAAATGCTAGATGCTTGTATTCCTGCACTGATAAATCAAAATTTCCATGACAAATGGTAGATGCTTGAATTCCTGCACCGATAAATCACTTTTGACATGGCTAATGCTAAATGCTGCGAAGTATGCAGCACGCAAGGATTACTAATTACGACAGCATGTGACACGCAACATGGATACGGTTGATGCCACCTGCTGCTGTTGTTTTAGCTGTCGTGTGGTGTGGTGTGGATGTGTGGTGTGGATGTGTGGTGTGGTGTGGTGTGGTGTGGTGTGGTGTGGTGTGGTGTGGTGTGGTGTGGTGTGGTGTGGTGTGGTGTGGTGTGGTGTGGTGTGGTGTGGTGTGGTGTGGTGTGGTGTGGTGTGGTGTGGAGCATGTGACACGCAACATGGATACGGTTGATGCCACCTGCTGTTGTTGTTATAGCTGTCGTGTGGTGTGGTGTGGATGTGTGGTGTGGTGTGGTGTGGTGTGGTATGGTGTGGAGCATGTGACTCGCAACATGGATACGGTTGATGTCACCTGCTGTTGTTGTTATAGCTGTGTGATATAAGTCCCTTTAGCCTATTTGGCCTACCCCTGGACTGTAACATACATACACTGATATATCAGTACTTAAGTATAGGTATGTCACACAGATATATTGCATGATATACTGACGATATCATGTGAATATATGATACATCGTAAAATATGCAACATGTACACATGTTGTGAAGTACAGGTATATCACACAAATATATTGCACGATATATTGACGATATCATATGAATATATGATACACTGTCAAATATTCAACATGGATAAAGTTGTGAAGTACAGATATATCACAAAAATATATCACATAGATATATTGCATGATATATTGACAATATCATATGACACATTGTCAAATATGCAACATGGATAAAGTTGTGAAGTACAGATATATCACACATATATGTCACACAGATATATTGACAATATCATATGATACATTGTCAAATATGCAACATGGATAAAGTTGTGAAGTACAGATATATCACACATATATGTCACACAGATATATTGACAATATCATATGATACATTGTCAAATATGCAACATGGAAAGTTGGAAGACCGATAATAGCACACTATATGTCACACAGATATTTGACAATATCATATGATACATTGTCAAATATGCAACAATGGATAAAGTTTGAATTTACAGATCGTCACATCATATATGTCACAAACCACAATATATTGGACAATAATAGCAACATGGATAAAGTTTGTGAAGTACAGATATATCACACATATATGTCCACACAGATATATTGACAATATCATATGAGACATTGTCAATATGCAACATGGATAAAGTTGTGAAGTACAGATATATCACACATATATGTCACACAGATATATTGACAATATCATATGATACATTGTCAAATATGCAACATGGATAAAGTTGTGAAGTACAGATATATCACACATATATGTCACACAGATATATTGACAATATCATATGATACATTGTCAAATATGCAACATGGATAAAGTTGTGAAGTACAGATATATCACACATATATGTCACACAGATATATTGACAATATCATATGATACATTGCAAATAATGCACATGGATAAAGTTGTGAAGTACAGATATATCACACATATATGTCCACACAGATATATTTGACAATATCATATGATACATTGTCAAATAATGCAACCAGGCTAAAGTTGTGAAGTACAGATATATCACACATATATGTCACACAGATATATTGAATATTGACAATATCATAGATACATTGTTCAAATAATGCAACAGGGATAAGTTGTGAAGTACAGATAATCCACAGATAATGGTCACAGATATATTGACAATATCATATGATACATTGTCAAATATGCAACATGAACACGGTTGTTAAGTACAGATATATCACACAGATATGTCACACAGATATATTGTATGATATATCGATAATATCATATGATACATCATAAAATATCGTATGACATGTCAATGTAATGATAACGCCTGGTGGGTCATGGTATTAGGGAGCTCCGTCTTACGGAGGTAGGGCACGGGCTGCTACTTTACCTGGACAAAGCTACAATGGCGGTTGACAGCGACCACGAACACTAAAGCGCACCCATGGGGATTCAAACCCAGCACTTTCTATGTTCAAGGAGATCTGCCATACAATGCATCAATATATATTGAACAAAGTACAAATGCACTGCTGATACTTACACCACACCACACCACACCACACCACACAGACACCTCCCCAAATGCTACCACCTACCTGGCATATCAAGCCTTGGGTATGCAGCTGCTCCACATACACAATACAAGGCATAATTGCACAATATATTGTAGGATATCGTTTGATATATCAACGATATCATATTTTACATCGTAACATGTCTTAAAATGTATCAATATATTGCACACTATAGTGTGCAATATAGTTTACTATATTGTTTGATATATCCCCTGTTTTTACTATGCATTTATTTATATTCATTTATCATGTATACATTTATTTACGTATATATATACATTTTATTCAGTCCCACCTGCTGAGAGAAGTATTCATATGTATATGTATATATTATGTATTCATTTATTTATGTATATGTTTATTTATTCGGTCCCACCTGGTGAGAAAGGGAGTTATGGGTCAGGCTTGATCCGTGTGTCCCTGTCGCCACTGCACCTCCCACGCTCTGATACACAAACCTGGCAAGGAGGGTTTTCAAAGATTCAAAATATTAGCATCCTTGGCAGGGGGTCATTTACATTGTCATGATGTCAAAGACAAGACAGCCATTTGATCCAAGGCAAGTCAACAATACAATGTGAAAGACAAGGCAGCCATTTGATCCAAGGCAAGTCAACAATACAATGCCGAAGACAAGACAGCCATTTGATCCAAGACAAGTCAACAATACAATGCCAAAGACAAGACAGCCGTTTGATCCAAGACAAGTCCACAGTATGTCAAAGACAGGAAAGTGGTTTGATCCAAGACAAGTCAACAATACAATGCCAAAGACAAGACAGCCGTTTGATCCAAGACAAGTCCACAACATAATAATGGATCCTGGGTTGGTCTTCCATTCATGAGGAGGAGGAGGAAGAGGAGGAGAAGGAGGAGGAGAAGAAAAAGAAGAAGAAAGAGAAGAAGAAGAACTGTGAGGAGGGCTATGAAAGGAGAAACAAAGAGGTGGGGTGGGGGTGGGGGTGGTTTGGGGTGGGGGGGGGAGAGCACTCACCATGGGAAGGCTGCCAGAGTCCAACCACTTGGAGACTTCTTTGTGACGTAGTTGCCAAGGTAATCGAGGAGGTCGAACACTTTCACACCAGCGTCCACGCTCACAGTCTCTGCATCTTCATCGATGCTTATAGTCAGTGGTCTGATCGTGTTGAGCACAATGTTGGCAGAAGTTGTATTGGCCTCAGTTGCTGCTTCTGCGCCATACTCTTCTGTGTCTCCTGGTCCTGTCTCCCCTGCTGCCTCTTCAGCTACTGTTGTATTTTCAGCCTCTTCCGCTTTCTTTTTGGCCTCTGCACCTCCCCCTCCTCCAACTTCCTCTCCTGCCTCTTCCGCTGCTGCTGCCCATGTGTCGAGGAGGAGGCGACGTCGTCCAAGTGTTTTTTCTACTTTATTTTTAACGTCTGCCAAGTTCTTTTCGGCGTCTGCCACTTGCTTCGCAGCGTCTGCCACTTTCTTTGCAGCATCTGCCGCTTTCTGTTCAGCGTCTGTTGCTTTCTGTTCCGCCTCTTCAATATTCTTTTCAGCCTCTTCACCCATCCCTCCTCCAACTCCCTCTCCTGCCCCTGCCACTGCCGCTGCTACTGCCACTGCTGCTGCTCTTGCTTCTGCTGCCTCTGCCGCAGCTGCTGCTGCTGCTTCTGCTGCTTCTCTTGCTTTTGCTGCCTCTGTAGCTACTACTGCCGCTGCTACCTCTATAGCTTCTTGGAGGAGACGACGTAGTCCGAGTGTTTTGTCCACTTCATTTTCAGCGTCAGCCGTCTTCTTTTCGGCGTCCGCCACTTTCTTTTCAGCGTCAGCTGCTTTCTTTTCCGCCTCTTCCATTTTCTTTTCAGTCTCTTCATGTATCCATCCTCTAACTCCCTCTCCTGCCCCTGACGCTGCTACTGCCGCTGTTCCCTCTGTTGCTTCTTGGAGGAGACGACGTAGTCCGAGTGATTTGTCCACTTCACTTCCAGCGTCTGCTGCGTTCTTTTCGGCGTCCGCTGCTTTCTTTTCAGCGTCTGCCGCTTTCTTTTCCGCCTCTTCCATTTTCTTTTCAGCCTCTTCTCCTTCCCCTCCTCCAACTACCTCTCCTGCCCCAGCCGTTCCCTCTGTTGCTTCTTGAAGGCGGCGAGGTGGTTCAAGTGGTGGGCTGTCAGCTCCCACAGGCTGAGGTGGTTCAAGTGGTGGGCTGTCAGCTCCCTCAGGCTGAGCTGGTGCAACTGGTGGGCTGTCAGCTCCCTCAGGCTGAGCTGGTGCAACTGGTGGGCTATCAGCTCCCTCAGGCTGAGCTGGTGCAACTGGTGGGCTGTCAGCTCCCTCAGGCTGAGCTGGTTCAAGTGGTGGGCTGTCAGCTCCCTCAGGCTGAGCTGGTGCAACTGGTGGGCTGTCAGCTCCCTCAGGCTGAGCTGGTGCAACTGGTGGGCTGTCAGCTCCCTCAGGCTGAGCTGGTTCAAGTGGTGGGCTGTCAGCTCCCTCAGGCTGAGCTGGTGCAACTGGTGGGCTGTCAGCTCCCTCAGGCTGAGCTGGTGCAACTGGTGGGCTGTCAGCTCCCTCAGGCTGAGCTGGTGCAACTGGTGGGCTGTCAGCTCCCTCAGGCTGAGCTGGTGCATTGGTGGGTGGGGAGCAGAAGAACGGCTGGTTCCAAGAATGGCCCTCAGCCACTGCTTGCACGTGTTCATGGCACTTCACAGCCTCTTGAATGTCGAACACATCTCGGGGCCTACAGTTGTGTGTGTGTGTGTGTGTGTGTGTGTGTGTGTGTGTGTGTGTGTGCATGCGTGCGTGCGTGCGTGTCTGTGTCTGTGTGTGTGTGTGTGTGTGTGTGTGTGGTGTTGATGGTGGTGGTGGTGGGGGTGGGGGTGTGGGTGGGGTGGGTGGGGTGGGGGGGGGGTGGGGGTGGGGGGGGGAGGGGCGTGCGTGCGTGCGTGTGTGTTTGTGTGGAGGGGGGGGGGGGGGGGGGGGGCGTATGGGGGGTATGTTGTGTACAGGTGCAGATCAGAGATGTGGGAGTTTTTTTAGTATGAAAGGATTTTCACTCTGGGCAGGAGTTGCATAGCTCTATTTTCAGCTAAAAGCAGCAGCTTCTAGGCAGATCCCCTGGCTTGATACCCAGCCTAACCTACAGCAACGTAGTGCATCTGAAAGCTGACAAAAATGAATTTCCAATACTGGTAAAAAATTGGGTCTTAGCCCTGTGACTGGCTCAGGGAGCTGCCTAGAAGCTGCTGCTCATAGCGGTAAATAAAAGCTATGAGGTGGTGGTTCCAGTGATTTGCTTTTCAAATCTGAAAGTAGGATTTGTCCAGCTTTGTAGTTTCAGGCCTCCTCCAGGGACGGCGTTTTAGCGATTTTCATTGCTTCTTGTATTTTTTTAAAGGCCATTTAGGGCACATAAACAAACTTTTTTTCGTTAACTTTTTCATAGCATTAATTTTGCTTAACCGGGTTCAGAACTAGCAATCGCTATGCGCAGCGGAAAACAATCCCTAGGTGGTTCCCACACCCAAATTAGATGCACATAGAATCCAGTGAGAAAGACGTGGCCACTCCTACAAGACAATAAATATATAAATAACACGCCTTCTGACGAGGCGTGATGTTGAGGGGGCCAGCCCGTTTGCTTGCACTGGGGCCAACCACGACATCTACAAGGCAATAAATACATCAATAATATCATAATATGCCGCCTGACGAGGCGTGATGTTGAGGGGGCCAGCCCGTTTGCTTGCACTGGGGCCAACCACATCTACAAGGCAATAAATACATCAATAATATCATAATATGCCACCTGACCAGGCATGATGTTGAGGGGGCCAGCCCGTTTTCTTGCACCGGGGACACCACGACACCTACAAGGCGATGAGTTGGGAAAGTGCCTCATAGCCCTTCTGGCAATTCACGGGCTAGAAGACCTAGAGTCAGAGGCTCATTGCCATGTCCCTGTTGGATCTAGCTGCATCGCAGCAGCCGCGTCCCTCGGAGTGGGACAACCACATGCTGGTGGTGGACGCACAAAGGGTGCATCAGCGAGAGGCTCCGAAACCAGTCTCGGATCCCTTGGGTCCTCTAGGGCAGCGTCCACTGCAAGGACAAGGACCTACTACTAGAGCTCGGGCTGGAAGACATAATTTTAACATTGTATTTCCAATATTGTACTTCCAGGACCTACTTCCAGGATTTCACTTCCAAGATTTGTAGGCACAGCTTAAATGTGGGAGCATTTTTTCTTTTCGGCTACCAGCATCAGCTTCTTGGCAGCTCCTTGAGACTGCCACTGGGCCAAACCCAAATATTCCAGGAGCACTGGAAAGCTAGCGACAACAGCTTCCAGGTGTGCTAACTTGCCTCAGGTTTGGCTTACCAGCCAGTCAGGGAGCTGCCTAGGAGCTGTTGGTCGTAGCGGAAAAATTACAGTATGGAGGCAGTCGTGATCGTCCTATGCTGTAACATGCAGTGTGCCTATTGTATAGTGGTTAGTACACCGCTTTGTGGCAGCGGAGACCCGGGCTCGATTCCCGGTAGGCACATCTTATTGTTTTCACTCCCGTGGGCTGCAACAGACAGACGTACACGTTTACTTCACGGCGAGCAGCCGTTAGTGAGTCACGGCGAGCATCGAAATTGAAAACCGTTGGGCAAGTCCCTTAAGCCGATTTGGCCTACCCCTGGACTGTAAAAATGCGTACATATTTTTTAGGACGGAACTCATGGCCCCCTTTGGTCAGACGATTGTTTGGGGTTCATTTCACCAAATCATTTTACTTTGAACACTCCCTGTTACGGCTGGGCAAGTCTTTTTGGCCGACCCCTGGAATGTAACATACATACAAGAAAAAGAACCAGCGTCTTTACAAATCACCATGGTGCTTCTAGTAGCTTTTGGGATGCCACCAGCAGCTTTTTTGCGCTAAAGGCAACCCCAAAAGACTCACCAACGCAGCACACCCAAAACACGAAGGTACACCATCTAGTGTGTGGGCTATACATAGCTCCTTAAATATCCCGAATTCCGAGGAATGGCTCAATGGTAGCAATAGCTGTCACTGTACATCAGGAGATCGTTATAAGGAAATACATAAGAAGACAGCAAGGCATAAACAGCGGGTGTAACACACCAGATGCTGATAGAGCTCTTTGAAATGGTGAAGGTGCGGGATTCGAACTCCTACGGGTGCGCTTTACTGTTCTCGGTCTCTGTCAACCGCCATGGTAGCTTTGTCCACGTAAAATAGCCGCTCGTTCCCTCCGATCGTAAGATGGGGATCCCTTAGTATCTCGCTTTACCAGGCGTTATCATTATTTGTATAGCTCCTTAAACAAAACCATGCATGAGGATAAAGATAACTGTAGCACGAACTCAGGGCCTCCGTTAGTAAAACGATTGTTTGTGTTTCACATCACCAATGCTTGTTGTAATGATAACGCCTGGAGGGACGTGGTGTTAAGGGAACCCGTTGTACGCGGGTAAAGAGCGGTCTTCTACCTCAACTGGAAAAGCAATCATCACGGTTAACTACGACCTGCAACGCCAAGAGCGCCCGTAGGGGAAATTAAACCCCCGACTCATCGTCCTCAAAGTGATGAGGTCTACCACTAGACTAATGTGTATCACTAAAGGGCTATGCTTGTTGTTATAGCCCCACCCTCCACGGTTGGGGAAGTCCCTTTAGCCTTTGGAGGGCGGTATGGTCCAGACCCGGTGGTTAAGGCTTCGGCCACCGGAGTTCGAGCCCCGCTGCCGGAAGACAGCGGGTGATTTCTCGAGTCCGACTTTAGGGCGGTGCTGTTTCACTGCTAGGACACGAGCCCCTTGTAATCTTTCCTTTTCTTTTAGCCTATTTGGTCAACCCCTGGACTGTAACTACAACATACATGGGGGGTGATTGTGGGGGTGATGCCGGATTGGGTACAAGAGGACGCAGGGATAAGGAGGAATATAAAATATACATTGTAGGCAAACGAGTTAGACGGAAATAAATAATAAATGCATAATAATATAACAATAATTTAACGAACGAGATAGACGGAAATAAATAAAAATAAATAACCATTCATAAATAATATATACAAAAGAGTTAGATGGAAATACATGATAATTAATATAGTAATATAGACATAATATTAACAAACGAGTTAGACTGAAAAATTGTCTCCGTCCTAAACATTTGATGCGTTACAGTGCCACCTCTCCATGTCTAACTAACACGTGCCTGACACACCTGATTGCTGTCAGGGGGCAGAAACACTTACCTCACAATCCGCACACTGGGGTCACACGCATATTCATTCTGCAGTGAGATGGCGCGTACAAGTGCAGCAGGAGTGTGCCAGAGTTGAGCCCAGTCAAACAGTTGGGGGGGGGGGGGGGGGGGGGGGGGAAGGGGGAGAGGGTCAGAAGTTGGAATATGAACATGTTTGGATGTTTGGTATTGTTGGTACTAGAGTAAGGAAAGACGAGCCAATAAATGGCGGGGCATATGTACTGTTGTTCTTTTCGGCTATGAGTAAGAGCTTCTAGATAGCTCCCTTGGCTGGCTATTCAGCCGATCCTGAAGTAGCCGTGCGCAACTGGAAGATGGCACAATCGGCTTTCTAGCAATGCTAACATATGTAGGCTTTACCTAGTAGCTGGCTATGGGCTGCCTTGATAGAGCTTCTTGTATCCGAACAGAAAAACAGTGGGCATAAGGAAAACAGGCCTGGTGACAGTCAGGGGCTCAGGGCACTATGGAACTGAATTTGATCGTAGGTGTGCGGTGGCTGGTTCGAAAGCATCGGAGGAGTGTTCACGTGGAATATCGGGGTGGCCGGAGGATCGAACGGTCCCCGGGTCTATCTGGTGAGGGGTGAGAAAGGGCCGAACGCGACCGCCAAACGGACAAATATAGGAGGACCCGACGGGACAAAACGTACTACCAGACCAGAGGAGGTGGGAACAGAAAACCAGAGGAGGACCGAACGGACAACCATGGGAGGATTCGGAGGCTACGGTAATATTGGACTTATGATAAAGCCCATTTGACACACCCTTCAGACAAGCATTGCCAAATGCATGGTCGAATAGCAGAATTCGGACAGGCTACGGCTACATCGGACTTCAAGCCCGCTATCATCATCTCATGCATGCAACATAAATATACACATTACTTCTGTCTCGTGTAAGACTGCTCGATAAGTCGTTATACTACCGAGGTGGGTACCGAGGCCTAAGGAGAGACACGTCTGCTCACCCTTCGAGACACAGGGTCGGTGGTGGGTCAATGGTGCAGGTGCGATTGGTCGGCAACTCCCGACTTTTACGGCACATAATCCCTCGTTATACATGAGTGACTCCGCCGATCACATATAATGCATTTAGTCTAGGACTAGCGTATGGAGACCCAGTCTTAGGCGAAAATCCTTCTCGGTAAAAAATAAATTGACCCCACCTGGAAATTGCTTAAGTCCCTAGGTGGTTCGGATTTGGCGAGTTGGAAGGAATCTAATAAGACCACGCTCAAGGCCATGAAGCAGAGCGCAGTCCGATGCATCTTATCACTCTATCAGCACTGATTGGGGATCCTGTTAAGAGTGGCAAGTGGCGAGGTCACAAAAACCATGCAAATCGCTAAGTGGTTAATTGGAGGCAATAATTCTACTACTAAGGCATTCGTGTGGATAATTCCTGTTCACTCGCGCATGCATTCAACTTGACGCCGTTGACGAGACACGATTACATCGATCTAAGGGGTTGCCGAAGTTTCGCTAGCACCTGTCCAAAGCGGCGTGCGGCAGGATGTAGCTGTCAAAATGGTTGTCTGCAGAGCCTTCAGTTCGGAACATTTGAAAGCTGGGCGTTTGTCTGCTAACTTTTAATATGTAACCGTCACTTCGATGGTCCTGCTCTCATATACTACCTAAATGATTTGTTCGCGTTTACACTTTCCTGGTAAAAACAATTTACTGCTGGAAATGGCGAGCAGCCAAATTGCTGGCTGAAGCTATGTAATCAAGTTCAAGTTCAAGTACAAATACTACCTTCTTCTGCATTTTGCTCAGACGTGAACAGGGATTTCTGCAAGGTGCTACATATAGCACAAGAACTAAATAATACATCTTGGGGGTGCTACGTAAGAGCCTAAGAGATGTGGAGCGGAGTTGTCTTGGGCCAACGATAGCCTGCCGTTGACAATGAACGTACGGTATGCTTACTAGCTTACCTTGTAAATTATTTTTCCTGACGATGACGGCGAGCAGCCCAATCGCTGGCTTAAGCCATATTACATTACATTACATTACATTACATTATATTACATTACATTACATTACATTACATTACATTACATTACATTACATTACATTACATTACATTACATTACATTACATGTTAAAGTCTACTTGACACCGCGAGGGTGTATGAGACTCTGTGCTTTAAACAAAAAGAAAAAGCACCCACAAAGCAAAAAAACCCATGTAACCAAGTTCAAGTAACTAGCTTAATACATTGTATTTTATGGCACGAATAGTATGGGAGATGATGCGAGGCTGTATGTGTTGGGCTGCAAGCCTGCAACCCTTTATTTTACTGGTTAAAAGTTGGCATATCAGAAAGTCCTATATTTTGAAACTGTCCAGTTGCACCGTGTCTATACGGTCTCGGCGTTGATTTTTGCCGAGTACCGGACTACCGGTATGTAACAATACCCTTCCTTCCTACGAATCATGTGCCACTGCAGCACTCCTGTTTGGGAAGATTGTCAGTGTTAGCTGTTCTATGATTCTACCTTTCTTCACGTGTCTTCCTATTACCGTCACCTACGATCTGGGCTTACGCTATGGTGTCAACTTCACATCCTGTGAGTAACTGTATTACACGGATGTAACAATTGACCTATGATCTCCCTTGGGCGGTTTTACCCTCCCTTAGACTTGACCTCTCATGTAACTATTGTTCTAGTGATATCGAAGTCTCGTTCCTCCCCAGCACCCACATTACTTCGACAGCATGTGCCACTGCAGCACTGCTGTTTGAGAAGATGCATGTATGTTACAGTCCAGAGGTAGGCCCAATAGGCTAAAGGAACCTGCCCAACCGTGACAGGAAGGGCTAAAAAGAAAAAGCATTGATGAACTAAACCCCGAACAATCAAGTGCAACTGAACTCCAAACAACCAGATGCAACAATTAAAGCCAGACCATGCTTCCAATGGTCTACACTGTTAATGCTGGGTGTATCATTGTAATACTGCCCAGCTGCGGCGTACGGGAGGGTCCCCTCAACACCACGCCCCTCCCTCCTGCATCCTGAGACGTAACCAACCCACTGAAGCTGCGTCTGCGACCCTCCCCACGTTGCGTGCCAGGCCGCAACTGACCCTTCCACGTTGTGTCTGCGACGCAGGACGCTGCGTCTTGAACAACCCTGTTGCAAAGCTGTACAATGTCCAGGTCTCCCCTATAACTAAGCTGAAGAAGACCGAACAGGGTCAAAAAGGTCTCAACATGCGAGATAGTAAAGGGCATGCAAGATAGTGTAGAGCATGCGAGATGGTATACACACGCTCGATGGTGTAGAGCACATGGGTAAATAGTGTATGGCCAACTGCGTACTATTTATTAGTTTTATTGGTGGTTGGCCCTCATGCAAGCAAATGGGCTGGCCTCCTCAACCTCACGCCTTGTAATAAGACGTACTATGTATTTATGTATGGCCAACTATCCGTGGAATGGGTAACTATGGGTTTTCCCCTGGTAATTTATTTTACTGCCCAAGACAACGAGCAGCCAAATTGCTGGCTGGAGCTATGTCAACAAGTTCAAGTCCAAGTGGAATGGGTAACTATGGAATGTGGAACAAGTCCCAAGCACGACGCAAGCGACGTGGAAAATTGGCAGAGAATGCTGGCTATCAGAGCGACAGGTGGCACAGGAATCGAGCGCAGCGTAGCAAAGCCAGGGCTTACGACAGGGCCATGGTTTCTTGTTTCTCGAAGTCAAACGGACAACGGGGTGACCCTGGGGCCTCCCACCCCTCAGAAGAGGGGGCTCCGCCCAAAATCTAGCTACTCGCCTAATCCTTGCCTGCTGGAAGAGCAGATTCAGGCCGTGGAAAAAAGGTTGGTCCTGATGCCTCCCTGGAGGGGGGCTTCAACAGCCCCAGGTCAGTCTCGTTTGGCCCCATAGGAACAATGCCGCTTGGATTTAGAGGGAACAGGTCTTTGAAATAAGACGCTCTTGCACTATCCAGGTCAATCGTGTCCTTCACCTGCAGGTGGGCGGGGTTAATTTGGGTTACTTGGGGTTATTTTTGGTGATGTTTTAGTCTCGTTTGGCCCCATAGGAACAATGCCGCTTGAATATAGAGGGAACAGGTCTTTGAAATAAGACGCTCTTGCACTATCATGGTCAATCGTGTCCTTCACCTGCAGGTGGGCGGGGTTAATTTGGGTTACTTGGGGTTATTTTTGGTGATGTTTTAGACTCGTTTGGCCCCATAGGAACAATGCTGCTTGGGTTGAGAGGAAACAGGTCTTTGAAATAAGACGCTCCTGCACTATCCAGGTCAATCGTGTCCTTCACCTGCAAGTGGGCGGGTTGATAGTTTTTATATGTCTAGTCTAGTCTAGTCTAGTATATGTCTAGTAGATAGTATAGTATAGTATAGTATAGTATAGTATAGTATAGTATAGTATAGTATAGTTTATAGTATAGTTGATATATAGTTTATATATAGTGACAGTCCAGTGGTGCCCAAAGAACATTCACTAGCAGCATCTTACACAATACAGTCGTAGCAAAGTCGACTTTAAGGGAGTTGCCCATACTATCCAGATCAATCGAGTCCTTCACCTGCAACTGGGCGGGTTAATAGTTATATATATATATGAAGTGGGTTAATAGTTATATATATATATATATATATATATATATATATATGAAGTGGGTTAATAGTTATACATATATATGAAGTGGGTTAATAGTTATATATATATATATATATATAATGAATGGGTTAATAGTTATATAATATATATATAGTATGGGTTAATCGTTTTCTATCTATATGTCTGACGTGGGTTCATAGTTATCTCCTTCTATTCTATCTATGCAAGTGGGGTTACATCGTTCTCTCTATTATCTATCACTATCTCTCTCTCTAATTTATCTATCTCGACTGGGTTCACTAGTTTATATCTACTTGCCGTTGGGTTCCTCGTTCCTCTCTCTCTCTGACCGTGGGTCCTCGTTCTCTTCTCTCTATATGCGTGAGGGTTCCTCGTTCCCTCTCTGCCGTGGGTTTCCTAGTTCTCTCTCTCTTCATGCCTTGGGTTTCCTCGTTCTCTCTATCTCTCGGTG
Source organism: Chlamydomonas sp. ICE-L (assembly GCA_013435795.1). Classification (NCBI taxonomy): domain Eukaryota; kingdom Viridiplantae; phylum Chlorophyta; class Chlorophyceae; order Chlamydomonadales; family Chlamydomonadaceae; genus Chlamydomonas; species Chlamydomonas sp. ICE-L. The sequence goes on along the minus strand of JACBWV010000001.1, from coordinate 159,585 downwards.
CCCGTGGTATCCCTCGTTCTCTATCTCCTACTCTCTTCGCCTCGTTAGCGCTTCCCCTGGTCTCGTGGTCGCCCCTCTTGCTCCGGCACAGCCTCGTCCCGGGGGGGCTTACGCCTCCCCCTCCTTCGGTCGTCCTCTTGGCGTTGCAGGTCGTCCTTCAACCGCGATGGAGCTTGTTCCAGTTGAGGTAGGAGACCGCTCCCTACCCGCGTACGACGGGCTCCCTTAACACCACGCCCCACCAGGCGTTATCATTACTTTTTTTTATATATATATATATATATATATATATATATATATATATATATATATATATATATATATATATGAAGTGGGTTAATAGCTATATATATATATATATGAAGTGGGTTAATAGTTATATATATATATATATATATATATATATATGAAGTGGGTTAATAGTTCTATATATATGAAGTGGGTTAATAGTTCTCTCTCTCTCTCTCTCTCTCTATATATATATATATATATATATATGAGTGGGTTAATAGTTATATATATATGACGTGGGTTAATAGTTATATATATATATATATATATGAAGTGGGTTAATAGTTATATATATATATATGAAGTGGGTTAATAGTTTTATATATATAGTGGGTAAATAGCTATATATATATATGCCGCCCTTGCCCTGTCCAGATCTATCGAGTCCTTCACCTGCAAGTGGGCGGGTTAATAGTCTTATTTTTTAGGCAGAAAGCCTCCTTGTAAAAAGAACAATAAACAAGCTACTTGCCAATCCACACTCCCATCCCCAAGGTCTCAACACACCTGCATGCCTATGACATATATTTCGGGATATTTTGGGTTACGAGGTCTTAACACACCTGCATGCCTAAGACATATATTTAATATTTTTGGGGGATTATTTCAGGCTATTTCAGGCAATTTCTGGTTATGAGGAGGTCTCTGCACACCTGCAAGCCTACGGCATATATTTTGGCTGATATTTAAGGGATAATTTTTGCTATTTCAGATTAATTCAGGTTAGGAGGAGGTCTCAACACACCTGCATTCTTGTGACATATATTTTGGGGTTATTTGGGGTTATTTCGAGCTATTTCTGGCTAGGAGGAGGTCTCAACACACCTGCATGCGTATGACATGTTTTTTTGTTATTTGGGGATATTTTTGGCTATTTCTGGTTAGGAGGAGGTCTCTTAACACCTGCATGCCTATGACATTTATTTTTGATTATTTGGGGGTTCTTTCGGGCTATTTTGGGCTATTTCAGGTTGGGAGGAGGTCTTTACACACCTGCATGCCTATGACATTTATTTGGGGTTATCTTTGATTATTTTGAGATATTGTTTGCTATTTCAGGTTAGGAGGAGGTCTTTATAAACCTGCATGCCTATGACATCTATTTTGGGGTTGTGTTTGGCTATTTCAGGCTATTTCAGGTTAGGAGGTCTCTACACACCTGCATGTATAAGGCGTATTTTTATTTTTGGTTATTTCGGACTATTTCAGGCTGTTTCAGGTCAGGAGGTCTCTAAACACCTGCATGCATATGACATTCATTATTGATTATTTTGGGTTATTTCGTGCTATTTCAGGTTGGGAGGAGGTCTCTATACGCCTGCATGCCTATGACATTTATTTTGGGGTTATGTTTGGTTATTTTGGCTATTTCAGCTTATTTCGGCTTATTTTTGGTTACGTCAGGCTATGTCAGGTTAGGAGGAGGTCTCTACACACCTGCATGCCTATGACATTTATTTTGGGGTTATGTTTGGTTATTTTGGCTACTTCGGCTTATCTTGGGTTGTATTGGGTTATTTCGGATTATTTTTGGTTATCTTGGCTACTTCGGGTTACCTCGGTTTGTATCGGGTTATTTCGAGTTATTTTTGGTTATTGTGGCTACTTCATGTTACCTCGGTTTGTATTGGGTTATTTCGGATTATTTTTGGTTATTTCAGGCTATTTCAGCTTAGGAGGAGGTCTCAACACACTTGCATGCCTATGACATATATTTTTGATCCTTTTGGGGTTCTTTCGGGCGATTTTGTGCTATTTCAGGCTATTTCAGGTTAGGAGGAGGTCTCTAAACACCTGCATGCTTATGACATATATATTTTGGGTCATTTGGGGTTCTTTTGCCGTATTCCCCACACAGTAGTGGAAGAAATGGAGTATTCAGACGCGCGCCGCAGAATTCCGAAAGCTGCCTTCAAATTTCAAATACCCGTAAACCCCGGGCAGAACCAGGAGTGACCACCGCCAGGGAATTCAACCAGTGACCTGATCTGCACGGTATTTAACCGAAGCACAGCAACAGTGAACCACTAAAGTTTTAGTGCTCTAAGCTGCCAAAGCTCTCGATCTCGACAAGCTTTTGTAGTTATAAGTCCCAATATAAGTACTGACAATGATGAAGCCTGCATGTGCTTATTTCCCAAACCCTAAAGGGTAAATTATATGTATTTGGAAATATGAAAAGCAACTGTAGAGGAATCTGAGTCAACCGTCTGAATGTGTTATTTCAGGCTAATTCAGGTGAGGAGGAGGTCTCTACCCACCTGCATGCCTATGACATTTATTTCAGGTCATTTCAGGCTATTTCAGGGTAGGAGGTCTCTACACACCTGCATGTCAATGACATTTATTTTTGATTGTTTTAGGTCATTTTGGCTATTTCAGGCCATTTCAGGATCGGAGGCAGCTCTCTAAACACCTGCATGCATCTGACATTTACGTTTTTTTTTCTTTCCGGGCTATGTCAGGCTATGTCAGGTTCGGAGGAGGTCTCTTCACACCTGCATGCCTACGACATTTATTTTTGATTATTTTTGGCTATTTCAGGTTAGGAGGAGGTCTCTACACACCTGCATGCCTATTTATTTTGGGTTCTCTTTGATTATTTTGAGATTTTGTTTGCTATTTCAGGCTATTTCAGGTTAGGAGGTCTTTACCCACGTGCATGCCTATGACATTTATTTAATGTCATTTTGGCTATTTTTGGCTATTTCAGCCTATTTAAGGTTAGGAGGCAGCTCTTTACACACCTGCATGCCCAAGCCTCCCCCGATTTGCAGCTGGTACACATCCTTCATCCAGCCTTGCAGATTTGGGTAATCTGCAACTCGTTTCTTGGTGCACTTGAACAATGTTGTGTACTGCACAAGGGGGGTGGGGGGTGGATGTGTGTGTGGGGGAGTGGGGGTGGTGTGGGGGTGTGGGGGATGTGGGTGTGTGGGTGTGGGTGGGGGGATTTGTGGGTGTGGGTGGGTGAGAGGATCGGATGGGTGCACTTGAACAATGTTTTGTACTGCACAAGGGGTGTGGGGGGTGGATGTGTGTGTGTGTGTGGTGGTGGTGGGGTGTGTGTGGGGGGGGGGATGTGTGTGGGGGGGGGGGGGGAGAGAGGATCGGATTGGTGCACTTGAACAATGTTGTGTACTGCACAAGAGGTGGAGGGGCAGATGTGTGGGTGCATGTGTGTGTGTGGTGTGTGTGTGGGGGAGGGAGGATGGAGAGGATTGTATTGGTGCACTTGAACAATGTCGTGTACTGCACAAGAGGTGGGGGGGTGGATGTGTGTGTGGGGGGTGGGGTGGGGTGTGTGTGTGGGGTGTGTGTGTGTGGGGGGGGGGGGGGAGAGGATAATTAACCATCCAAACTTGTCATTATAAGCATGCCACCCTCTAACTAGCAATTTGAACCACCAGCTGGGATATGGTGCAGATGGGGTGTGGGGTGAGTCAAGCCATCTGTCTCTCATAGTTGCTGGCAGGATTTTTTCTTCGCTATATATAGTGATCGCTAGTTTTGACCCCGTTTTGGACCCAATTTTTACTACATAAAAATGCAATATTTAAATGCAGTAAAAATGTAAAATTGTTTTGGTGTGTGCGCCTATATGTCCCTAAAAAGCTATAAAAGCTATAAAACTAGAAAAAGACTAGAATGCTGTCACTGAAGCAGGCATAAAACCATAAAGCTAGAGAAAAATCCACTTTCAGATGTACAAACAAAATCCCTGGTTGCTGCCAGTGTGCCCCCAGACACCAGATTAGCCTATGGGTAGCAGAACTCAAAGCGTGCAAAAGCGGGTGTGCTGTTTAGGGGTCAAATCATCCTTCTCTCGTTGTCAGCACCAGCAAAAAAGTCAAGTAATCAGTCAAGGCCAGGGACGCGCAGAATGTAGCTAAGGCTGTAGCTAAGGATCCCAATGAAGGATGAGGTTGTAGCTAATGTTATAGCTCAGGATTCCGATAAAGGATGGGCTTGTAGCAAAGGATCCCAATGAAGGATGAGGTTGTAGCTAAGGTTGTAGCTAAGGATCCCAATGAAGGATGAGGTTGTAGCTAATGTTGAAGCTAAGGATTTCAATGAAGGATGAGGTTGTAGCTAAGGTTGTAGCTAAGGTTGTAGCTAAGGATCCCAATGAAGGATGAGGTTGTAGCCAAGGTTGTAGCTAAGGTTGTAGCTAAGGATCCCAATGAAGGATGGGATTGTAGCTAAGGTTGTAGCTAAGGATCCCAATGAAGGATGAGGTTGTAGCTAAGGTTGTAGCTAAGGATCCCAATGAAGGATAAGGTTGTAGCTAATGTTGAAGCTAAGGATTTCAATGAAGGATGAGGTTGTAGCTAAGGTTGTAGCTAAGGATCCCAATGAAGGATGAGGTTGTAGCTAAGGTTGTAGCTAAGGTTGTAGCTAAGGATCCCAATGAAGGATGGGGTTGTAGCTAAGGTTGTAGCTAAGGATCCCAATAAAGGATGGGGTTGTAGCTAAGGTTGTAGCTAAGGATCCCAATGAAGGATGAGGATGTAGCCAAGGTTGTGGCTAAGGATCCCAAAGAAGGATGAGGTTGTAGCTAAGGTTGTAGCTAAGGATCCCAGTGAAGCATTCTTACCACGGCATCAAAGCGGATGGTGGTAGGGAACAGAATGTAGCTAAGGTTGTAGCTAAGGTTGTAGCTAAGGATCCCAGTGAGGCATTCTTACCACGGCATCGAAGCGGATGATGGTAGGGAACAGAATGTAGCTAAGGTTGTAGCTAAGGTTGTAGCTAAGGATCCCAGCGAAGCATTCTTACCACAGCATCGAAGCGGATGGTGGTAGGGAACAGGTTGTAGCTAAGGTTGTAGCTAAGGATCCCAGTGAGGCATTCTTACCACGGCATCGAAGCAGATGATGGTAGGGAACAGGTTGTAGCTAAGGTTGTAGCTAAGGTTGTAGCTAAGGATTCCAGTGAAGCATTCTTACCACGGCATCGAAGCGGATGATGGTAGGTAACAGAATGTAGCTAAGGTTGTAGTTAAGGTTGTAGCTAAGGATCCCAGTGAGGCATTCTTACCACGGCATCGAAGCGGATGATGGTAGGGAACAGAATGTAGCTAAGGTTGTAGCTAAGGATTCCAGTGAAGCATTCTTACCACGGCATCGAAGCGGATGATGGTAGGGAACAGACGCAGATCCGCCTCAGTGAAACTGTTGGGGGGAAAACGTGAAAATGTTATTAGTGCCATAAAACAAGGCAAATGTGGTCAGAGCTATGAAACAAGGCAAATGTGGTCAGTGCCATGAAACAAGGCAAATGTGGTCAGTGCCATGAAACAAGGCAGATGTGGTCAGTGCCATGAAACAAGGCAAATGTGGTCAGAGCCATGAAACAAGGCAAATGTGGTCAGTGCCATGAAACAAGGCAAATGTGGTCAGTGCCATGAAACAAGGCAAATGTGGTCAGTGCCATGAAACAAGGCAAATGTGGCCAGTGCCATGAAACAAGGCAAAAGTTGTTAGTCCCATGAAACAAGGGAACAAATGTGGTCAGTGCCACGAAACAAGGCACTATTCAATGGCAGTTACAGAAGCTTGTCTGTGCAATGCGTCACCCTACCAACAACAGGAATGAGGGATACAGACGTTGACCAACTCAATCTGGAACAGGCAACCTCGTCTCCCCTGACCCTTCCATTCCCTTCCCCCTTCCCTCTCCCCTTCCTTTCCCCCGTCCCTTCCCCCTTCCTTTCCCCCATCCCTTTCTCCCATTCCTTTGCCCCTTTCTTTCTCCCCCCCCTCTCCCATCCCTCCCCATATCCCTTCCCCCTTGCCCCCCCCCCCCCCCCCCCCCTCCATTCCTTCCCCCTTGCCTCCCCCCCCCTCCCATTCCCCAACTAAGGCTTCACCTTTCTCCAAGCAGGAACCTTGAGTTGGCTAGCCTGCCTTCGATCTTGTCGAGGGCAGCATACAGTGCTACTTGAACCTTGTCATAGGCTAGCTGCGTGGTGCTGAAGCCTGACTTGTACACTCCGTTGTTGATGGACTCATACATCTGCACATGCATGCACAAGTATGTGTATGTATGCATGTATATGTGTATGTATATGTATATGTATATGTATATGTATATGTATATGTATATGTATATGTATATGTATATGTATATGTATATGTATATGTATATGTATATGTATATGTATATGCACATGCATGAATTCAAACAAACAATGAACACAGATTGATATTCAGCATGGAGTGGACTCATACACATGCATGCATACGTATTTGTATATGTATGCACGTATATGTATGCATGTATACGTATTTGTAGATGTATGCATGTATATGTATGCATGTATACGTATTTGTATATATATGCATGTATATGTATGCATGTATACGTATTTGTATATGTATGCATGTATATGTATGCATGTATACGTATTTGTATATGTATGCATGTATACGTATTTGTATATGTATGCATGTATACATATTTGTATATGTATGCATGTATACGTATTTGTATATGTATGCATGTATACGTATTTGTATATGTATGCATGTATACGTATTTGTATATGTATGCATGTAAACGTATTTGTATATGTATGCATGTATACGTATTTGTAGATGTATGCATGTATACGTATTTGTAGATGTATGCATGTATACGTATTTGTAGATGTATGCATGTATACGTATTTGTAGATGTATGCATGTATACGTATTTGTATATGTATGCATGTATACGCATTTGTATATGTATGCATGTATACGCATTTGTATATGTATGCATGTATACGTATTTGTATATGTATGCATGTATACGTATTTGTATATGTATGCATGTTTACGTACTTGTATATGTATGCGTGTATATGTATGCATGTATACGTATTTGTATATGTATGCATGTATATGTATATGCGCATGCATGCATACAAACAAAAGGTGCACACATATTGAAATATTCAGCATACAATGGACTCATACATCTGCACATACACGTATTCAAACAAACAGTGCAAACATATTGAAATATTCAGCATGCAATGGACTTATACATCTGCACATGCATGCATAAGTAATGATAACGCCTGGTGGGGCGTGGTATTAAGGGAGCCCCGTCTTATGGCGGTAGGGAACGCGCTGCTACTTTACCTGGAAAAAGCTACCATGGCGGTTGACAGCGACCGCGAACGCTACAGCGCACCCATGGGGATAAAAACCCGGCACCTTCTTCGTTCAAGGAACTCTGCCATTGAGCCATTCGTCGAAACGGGGCACATGTATGCATACATATATGTATATGCACATGCATGTATTCGAATAAACAGTATTCAACTCACATATACATGCATATAAAAACAAACAATATGAATATGACATATACATGCATATAAAAACAAACAATATGAATATCACATATACATGCATATAAAAACAAACAATATGAATATGACATATACATGCATATAAAAACAAACAATATGAATATGACATATACATGCATATAAAAACAAACAATATGAATATCACATATACATGCATATAAAAACAAACAATATGAATATGACATATACATGCATATAAAAACAAACAATATTAATATCACACATACATGCACATAAAAACAAACAGTATTAATATCACATATACATTCAGACAACCCCACCTCATTGTTAAGAGCATCAATCTCGCTAGCTAGTCCAGTTGGATAGAGATTCACATCCGCTTGGCCGTGCTTCCACATTCAGACACAGATACATTCACCCCCCTCACCCCCCCTCACACACATTCACCCCCCATCCCCCCCCCACACATTCACCCCCCACCCCACATACACATTCACCCCCCCACATCCACCCCACACGGACACACACCCCACATTCACACAACCCCACCTCATCCCTGAGAGCATCAATCTTGCTGGCTAGATCAGCTGGATAGAGGTTCACATCTGTTCGGCCGTGATTCCCCATTCATACACACATTCACCCCCCCCCCAGCCACCCACCCACCCCCACACGAACCACATTCACCCCCCATTCCCCCACATTCACCCCCCACCCCCACCACACATTCACCCCCCCACACACACAAACATTCACACAACCCCACCTCATCATTGAGAGCATCAATCTTGCTGGCAAGTTCAGTTGGGTAGAGGTTCACATCAGTGGAGACTGGCACACACCCACACATTCACCCCCCCCCCCCCCCCACCACCACCACCCCACCACCACCCCACCACCCACACACCCACACATTCACCCCCCTCCACCACCACCCCACCACCACCCACACCCACACACATTCACACAACCCCACCTCATCATTGAGAGCATCAATCTTGCTGGCAAGTTCAGTTGGGTAGAGGTTCACATCAGTGGAGCCAGGCACACACCCACACATTCACCCCCCCACCACCACCACCCCACCACCCACACACACACACATTCACACAACCCCACCTCATCGTTGAGAGCATCAATCTCGTTGGCAAGTTCAGTTGGATATAGGTTCACATCCGTGGAGCCTGGCAGGTGGACGTCGTTCAGCATCCGTACTGTAAGGTCATGGTTTAGGGTATAGGATTTAGGGTTTTGAGTTAAGGATTTGGCATCGCTCAGCATCCGTAATGTAAGGTCATGGTTTAGGGTATAGGATTTAGGGTTTCAAGTTTAGGATTTGGCATCGCTCAGCATCTGTAATGTAAGGTCATGGTTTAGGATACAGGGTTTTGAGTTTAGGATTTAGCGCCGTTCAGTATCCGTATTGTTGGTCATGGTATTAAAAAAAAAAAAAGATAACGCCTGGAGGGGCGTGGTGTTAAGGGGACCCTCCCGTACGCCGCAGCTGGGGAAAGTCACCATGGCAGACATAGTAAGTGTCACCCTCCAGGCGGGAGGGACTCCTTCATGCGACGTGTGGCAAGAATGCTGGTACAGGAGGCGATAGATTCTCTGTGCAGCTTAGAGATGAGTTTGTCTACGTGTTCGCGACTGATCCCTAAGGTGGAGAGATTGGTAATAGTTGTGATTGGTATGGTACCAGTGGTACCTATGGTGAAGACTAGGTAGTGGACAAGGAATCCTTGTTGTTGAAGCTTAGAGATGAGTTTGAAACGTCATGGTATTCATATATCCAAGATAGCGTACTTGACAAAAAAGGTATTGATAACGCCTGGTGGGGCGTGGTATTAAGGGACCTTGTTGTACGCGTGTAGAGAGCGGTCTTCTACCTCAACTGGACAAGCTACCATCGCGGTTGATAACGACCTGCATCACTTAGGGTGACCGTAGGGGGAAACAGACCCCCCACCCTGCATCCTCAAAGCGATTCGGTGTACCACTTGACCAATTGATTTGCTGAAAGGGGCTGCGTACTTGACAACCCTATACACGAGACACCGCCCCCACTGACTTCCCGAGAATTGTGGACCTATATCTAGGGAACGTCAAAATGATATCATGTCATCATATGATCTCATATTATGATGCCGGCAGTCTGACTAGGCTAAAGTCACCATTTATAGACAATATCATATGATGCAGTTTGTATGATATCATATGATATAAAACTCGCCTTTGGTCTACATCATATATGATATACTGGTCCCTAATCATACGATATATATATGTAGGGTTCGGAGGGTGTGTACATCTATATACATACACAATATCGAAGTGGACAATTGTATACATGAAACACAGCCCCCACTGACCCCCCCCCACACACCCCCACACACACACCCCACACACCCCCACCCCCCACCCCACCCCCACCCACCCCACCTCAATACAGATATTTCAAATAATAATAGATTAGCCCAATCAGTGATTTTCCTAAGGTTTTTGGACGAAACATTAATAATCGTTTGGGTCAGATTCCTGGGTCTGCACTTACGGAACATGAAAACATTAATAATTGATTTGAACGATTCTGCACGATTACAATTTTGCTGGAAGAAAAACGATAGAAATGGTAGGGGGTCCTGGCGGGTCCCCTGGAGATCGGCCCCGGGGGTGGGGTATTAAATGCGATGGCTTCTTGGTTTGTAGTTCAGTTGTCTATAATTGCGATGCCTTGCAGATTTGCCCAAAGTGAGAGGGCAAGGGGAAATAGCATCCAGTTAGCATATTGGGCGCAGCATCTCGCGAGTGAACCCTTCCCATCGCACTGACTCATTACCCAATCCAATCCCAATCCTTGCTCGGTTCCTACAAAGCAGACAGATGTATGCAGGAATAAATGCGATGCCCATTAGCTATCAGCTATGCCCGCGCTGGAATCAAAGAGTAGGGGGAATAATCAGGGATCAGCTTTCAGTCAGAGCTCCGGGGGAAATCTGCACAAAGCGCGAAATTGTTAGGCATTGATGCCGGAAGCGAGTAGAAGGGCACGCATTCCCGCCCAGTGCAAAGCAATAGATGCCATGCGTATAGTGCATGGATGGCCTGGTGTGTGTACATGGTATGAGCAGTGCTGTGTGGCAGTGCATGTGCAGCCAGTTGTTCGTTTGTGTGTTTGCATGTGTGAGTGTCTGGGTGTGTGTGTGTGCATGGGGTTGTATTGTAGTGCATGGATAGCCAGCGCGCCCAGTCAGAGCTTTGTTCCTGTTGCGAGTGAAAAAAGGGCGCCAAGCATTCAATTCAACAGCAGCAGTTGTAATAGTTGTGGAGGAATAGCTTCAGAGTGAGCGCTCATAAGCGAATGAGGTTTGGCCAATACTGGTCTTTAATATGTGCCTGTCGCTGATTCGAAGCTCCCAGTGCTGGTCCACGCTTGTGTAGATTGAAAGATTTAGCGAGGAGCATGATGCTGGGGAGCACGCGATGGAATACAGTCAGCAAGCGAGGACGAGAAGTGAAATAAGTGGAGAGTTGGGGTGTAACAGCAAGCGAGCTCGAGGTTTCACGAAGCCCTATCATAGTATGACGAGGTTATTTCATGGGGTACGTGCCGGGTACGTGGCCTCAGCTGCCCCCTGCCCCTTTTGCCTCCCCCCGGATGAGCTGGCTGGAATCTGTCCAGCGTGTCACCCAGTGTTCTGTCCAGAGCATGCTCCCATGGGGGATTTGGGATGCACGATGGTTGAGACAACAGTATGGCTGATGCTTAACCTTAATAATCGTTCTGCACGATGCTGCAGCCAGCGTTTGGGTCGACCGGAAACATTAATAATCGTGCATGAACGATGCCCAGGCCAAAGTTTCGCGAGGTCGAAAACATTACCCAGACCTGAAAAAACGATGGACCATTTCGCGAGAAACATTAATAATCGTGCCTGCACGATTAATCGTGCTTAGGAAAAACGCTGAGCCCAATTAAGCCTTACTTTTCAAAACATATTCAAAATACAATGTGCAATTTATATAAATACAATGTGCAATTTATAATTCAAAATACAATGTGTAATTTATATAAATACAATGTGCAATTTATAATTCAAAATACAATGTGCAATTAAGCCTTACTTTTCAAAATACATTCAAAACGCAATACAATGTGCAATTTATTTCCCATTAAACATTTTCCAGACTTTTCACGAGAACTGCGCACCTATATTGGCTGACTCGTTGCTCACAATCGGTTCTGCACACCTATACAGTACAGTACTGCGCACCCACAAATAACAGTACAGTACCACGCACCTGCAAAGTACAGTACTGCGCACCTATACAGTACAGTACCGCACACCTACTTAAAAGTTAATAAAGGGTTTTTGACTTTACGTTGATAATATGGGCCCCTAATTTTAAAAAAGAGGCTGGCCAATCAATTCAAAGTACAGTGATGCGCACCTATACAGTACAGTACCGCGCACCTACAAAGTACAGTACTGCGCACCTATACAGGACAGTACCGCGCACCTACAAAGTACAGAACTGCGCACCTATACAGGACAGTACCGTGCACCTACAAACTACAGTACTGCGCACCTATACAGTACAGTACCGCGCACCTACAAAGTACAGTACTGCGCACCTATACAGGACAGTACCGCGCACCTACAAAGTACAGAACTGCGCACCTATACAGGACAGTACCGTGCACCTACAAACTACAGTACTGCGCACCTATACAGTACAGTACCGCGCACCTACAAAGTACAGTACTGCGCACCTATACAGGACAGTACCGTGCACCTACAAAGTACAGAACTGCGCACCTATACAGGACAGTACCGTGCACCTACAAAGTACAGTACTGCGCACCTATACAGTACAGTACCGCGCACCTACAAAGTACAGTACTGCGCACCTATACAGGACAGTACCGTGCACCTACAAAGTACAGAACTGCGCACCTATACAGGACAGTACCGTGCACCTACAAAGTACAGTACTGCGCACCTATACAGGACAGTACCGTGCACCTACAAAGTACAGAACTGCGCACCTATATCAGCTGACTCATTGCTCACAATCTTGCAAGTCTTCTTGTCGACCAGCAGTGGCGCGGTGCAGCGTCCCTTCCAACCAGGAGTGATGGTGTCATACACTTGCCTGGGGGGGGGGGTATGTCCGTATGGGTGTGTATGGGTGTGTGTATGGATGTGTGGTTTGTGTATGGGTGCGTGTGTGTGTGTGGCGCAGGAGTGATGGTGTCATACACTTGCCTGTGTGTGTGTGGGGGGGGGGGGGGGGGGGAGAGAGGGGGGGGGGGGGGGAGGAAAAGGTGCAGTGAAAGGCTAAGTTAGTTCATATTAGTGAATAAATAATATTAGTGAATGCTAGTTAATGTAAGACTGACGAGCCGTCTCACCAGAATTCTGAATTTATTTGAAAAACTAATATTATTGTGACACTATAATAATATTAGTTAATATTAGTTTTACAAACACTAATATTAGTTGCCGTTACCTAGGTATGTGTGTGTGTGCGCGTGTGTGTATGTGTGTGCGCGTATGTGTGTGTATGTATGTGCGCGTATGTGTATGTACCTAGGTATGCGTGTGTGTATGGGTGTGTGGTTTGTGTATGTGTGGTTGTGTGTGTGTGTGGCGCAGGAGTGATAGTGTCATACACTTGCCTGGGAGGGGGGTGATGGTGGTGTGTGTATGTGTGTGTGGTTTTGTGTATGTGTGGTTTGTGTATGTGTGTGCGCGTGTGTGTGGCGCAGAAGTGATGGTGTCATACACCTGCCTGGGAGGGGGGTGCTGGTGGTGTGTGTATGTGGGTGTGTATGTGTGTGTGTGTGTGCTTAGTGTATGTGTGAGCGTGGGTGTGTGGCGCAGGAGTGATGGTGTCATACACTTGCCTGGGTGGGGGGGTGATGGTGGTGTGTGTATGTGTGTGTGGTTTTGTGTATGTGTGGTTTGTGTATGTGTGTGCGCGTGTGTGTGGCGCAGAAGTGATGGTGTCATACACCTGCCTGGGAGGGGGGTGCTGGTGGTGTGTGTATGTGGGTGTGTATGTGTGTGTGGGTGTGCTTAGTGTATGTGTGAGCGTGGGTGTGTGGCGCAGGAGTGATGGTGTCATACACTTGCCTGGGTGGGGGGGGTGATGGTGGTGTGTGTATGTGTGTGTGGTTTGCGTATGTGTGGTTTGTGTATGTGTGTGCGCGTGTGTGTGGCGCAGAAGTGATGGTTTCATACACCTGCCTGGGAGGGGGGTGCTGGTGGTGTGTGTATGTGTGTGTGCATTTGTGTGTGGGTGTGCTTAGTGTATGTGTGCGTGTGTGTGTGTGTGTGGCGCAGGAGTGATGGTGTCATACACTTGCCTGGGAGGGGGGTGGTGTATGTGTGTATGTGTGTATGTGTGTAAGTGTGTATGTGTTGTGGTGTTGTGGTGGTGGTGTGATGGTGTGGCGATGATGGTGTGCGTATGTGTCTGTGGTGTGTTATGTGTTAGTGTTTGTTGTTGTGGTGGTGTTGTGTTGTTGTGGTGTTGTTGTGGTGATGATGGTGATGGTGAGGGTGGTGGTGGGGATGGTGAGGGTGATGGTAGTGTGTGAATGCGTATGTGTATGTATGTGTGTATGTACGTGTATCTATGTGAGTGTGTATGTGCATGAGTGTATGTATGTGTGTGTATTGTTATTTACGCGTTACAAATTGAGTGACTCTGTGTGACCCCAGTGCGACTCGCTGTCCCCTGAGGCGCGGAGCACGGTGGGTTCGGGGGGATATTTCTGACTAGTTTAGCAGGACCCATGCGTCGCAGTGACGAAATGGCGACGCGTCGCAAAAGAAAGTGGTTGTAAGCTTACCACAGATCCTGGAGTTGAAAAAAGTGATTGTACTGATCCTTAGAGTTGAAAAAAGTGGTTGTATAGATCCTGAGAGTTCAAAAAAGTGGTTGTATAGATCCTGAGAGAAGAAAGTGGTTGCACAGATCCTGAGAGTTGAAAAAAGTGGTTGTTCAGATCCTGAGAGTTGAAAACAAGTGGTTGGACAGATACCGAGAGTTCAAAAATTGGTTGTAAGCTTACCACAGATCCTGGGAGTTGAAGAGAGGGTCAGGGGACTGAGGATTGAAGATCCAGCCACCACGACGTGCCTTGGAGGGATCGGAGGCAAGCCGGGTGACGCTGACTGCAAAAGAGGAGGCAGGCAGTTGCTATCATAAACATGCTGGTAGGCAGATCAAGGCAGATCTAAGGCATCAAGGTAGATCTAAGGCAGATTTAAGGCTGATCAAGGCAGATATAAGGCAGATCAAGGTAGATCTAAGGCAGATCAAGGCAGATCAAAGGCAGATCTAAGGCAGATCAAGGCAAACCCAAGGCAGATCAAGGTAGATCTAAGGCAGATCAAGGCAGATCAAGGCAGATCTACGGCCGATCAAGGCAGATCTAAGGCAGATCAAGGCAGATCAAGGCAAATATAAGGCAGATAAGGTAGATCAAGGCAAATCAAGGCAGATCTAAGGAAGATAAGGGAGATCAAGGCAGATATAAGGCAGATCTAGGGCAGATCAAGGCAGATATAAGGCAGATATAAGACAGATATGAGACAGATATAAGGCAGACATAAGGCAGTTCAAGACGTATCTAAGTTAGATAAGGCAGATCCAAGGCAGACTTTAGGCAGTTCAAGGTAGATCTAAGGTAGATCAGGTAGATATAAGGCAGTTCAAGGCAAATATAACGAAGATAAGGCAGAGCTAAAGCAGTTCAAGGCAGATCTAAGGTAGATAAGGTAGATCTAAGGCAGTCCAAGGCAGATATAAGGCAGACCTAAGGCAGTTCGAGGTAGATCTAAGGCCAATATAAGGTAGATCTGAGGCCAATATAAGGCAGTTCAAGGCAGATGTAAGGTAGATACGGCTGATATAAGGTAGATCTAAGGCAGATCTAAGACATGTGCAGGAGGGCACTCACTGTGTGATGTCAGTCCTCTCAACACCATGGCTAGCATCACCCGATGGCACCATGGACATGCGTTGCCCATGTACAGATGGTATCGCCCACTCTCCACCTTCTCAGGGACAGGTTGATTGCACGTCAGGGACAGGATGCTCGCACTTCACGGACAGGATGATTGCACTTCACGGACAGGATGCTCGCACTTCACGGACAGGATGATTGCACTTCACGGACAGGATGATTGCACTTCACGGACAGGATGATTGCACTTGTGATTTACTGTGCTATGCTTTGCTGTGCTGTGCTGTGCTGTGCTTCACTTTCCTGTGCTTGCTGTGCTTTGCTGTGCTTTGCTATGCTTTGTTGTGCTTTGCCATGCTTTACTGTGCTGTGCTTTGCTGTGCTGTGCTTTCTTTTGCTTTGCTGTGCTTTGCTTTGCTGCTAGCTGCTGTGCTTTGCTGTGCTTTCTTTTGCTTTGCTGTGCTTTGCTTTGCTGTGCTTTGCTTTGCTGTGCTTTGCGGCGCTGTGTGGTGCTGTGAAGGTGGAGAGTGGGCGATACCATATGTACAGGGGCAGGATGATTGCACTTGTTCAGGGACAGACGAGTGTGGCGTGGGTGAGCAGGAGGAGAGGTGGGGGAGTGATGACGGTGGGTGGGTGGTGTTCTGAAGGTGCTGCACTGTGGTGTGCATTGCTGTGCTTTACCGTGCTTTTCTGTGCTTTGCTCTCCTTTGCTTTGCTTTGCTTTGCTGTGGTTGCTGTGCTTTGTTTTGCTGTGCTTTGCTTTGCTGTGCTTTGCCATGCTGTGCGGTGCTGTGAAGGTGAAAAGTGGACGATACCATCTGTACAGGGACAGGATGATTGGAATTGTTCAGGGACAGACGGGTGTGGCGTGGGTGAGCAGGAGGAGAGGTGGGGGAGTGATGACGGTGGGTGGGTGGTGTTCTGAAGGTGCTGCGCTATGGTGTGCATTGCTGTGCTTTACCGTGCTTTTCTGTGCTTTGCTCTCCTTTGCTTTGCTGTGCTTTGCTGTAATTGCTGTGCTTTGTTTTGCTGTGCTTTGCTTTGCTGTGCTTTGCCATGCTGTGCGGTGCTGTGAAGGTGGAAAGTGGACGATACCATCTGTACAGGGACAGGATGATTGGAATTGTTCAGGGACAGACGGGTGTGGCGTGGGTGAGCAGGAGGAGAGGTGGAGGAGTAATGGTGGTTAGTGGGTGGTGTTCTGAAGGTGCTGCACTGTGCTTTGCTGTGCTTTGCTGTGTGGTGCTGTGTGGTGCTGTGATTTGCTTTGATGTTATGTGCTTTGCTGTGCTTTGCTGTGTGTTGCTTTGCTTTGCTTTGCTGTGCTGTGCTTTGCTGTTATGTGCTTGGCTGTTCTTTACTGTTCTTTGCTTTGCTTTGTTGTGCTGTGCTGTGCTGAGCTGTTTTATCCTGTGCTGTGCTGTGTTCAAATGAAGTAAGGTACACAGGCATCATACACTATTTATTTTCTGGGATACGCATAGCAGCTTCCAGCCAGCTCCAACAGCTAGCCACTGGGTCTAGCCCAAAGGTTTCAGTTGCATTGAAATGCCTGTAATGTCCAATATCAGGCGCACTAGCTACCTTCAGGTTTGGCCCAAAGATCGGGGAAAGGAGCTGCCTAGAAGCTGCTACGTGTAGCCCAAAAATGAAACAATGACAGCATAGGAAGGGCTGTGTCAAGTAATGATAACTCCTGGTGGAGCGTGGTTTTAAGGGAGCCCTGTCTTACAGCGGTAGGGAACGGGCTGCTACTAAACCTAGACAAAGCTACCATGGCGGTTGACAGCGACCGCGAACACTAATTGTGGGGATTCGAACCAGGCATCTTCGTCGTTCAAGGAGCTCTGCCATTGAGCCATTCGTTGAACTGATTCTGGATTGGGCTTTGTCACTAACTGGAAATTCTGGATTGGGCTTTGTCACTTACTGGAAATTCTGCTGATCCAATCTTGTTGGTGAAGGAATAGCTCTGACGCACATAGGTCCCGCTCTTGTCTTGGGGTGCCAGCTCTTTCACCATTATTTGCCAGGCTAGTCGCCAGCCTGTTGATGCGCCTGTTGGAGGGTACAGTGACACAGGGTGAGGTGTTCGTGTGTGTGTGTGTGTAAGGGGGGGGGGGGGGGGGGGGGGGATGTTGGTGTGTGTGTTGGTGAAGGGAATAGCTCTGGCGCACGTAGGTTCCACTCTGTCTTGTGGCGCCACCTCTTTCAACATTATTTGCCAGGCTAGTCGCCAGCCTGTCCATGCGCCTGTTGGAGGGTACAGTGGTAGAGGGTGAGGTGTTTGTGTTGTGTGGTGGTAAGAGGGGGGGGGGGGGGGGGGGGGGGGGATGTTGGTGTGTGTGTTGGTGAAGGAATAGCTCTGGCGCACGTAGGTTCCACTCTTGTCTTGTGGCGGCAAGGTCCAGCTCTTTCACCATTATTTGCCAGGCTAGTCGCCCAGCCTGTCGATGCGCCTGTTGGAGGGTACAGTGACAGAGGGTGAGGTGTTTGTGTGTGTGTGTGTGTGTAAGGGGGGGGGGGGGGGATGTTGGTGTGTGTGTTGGTGAAGGAATAGCTCTGGCGCACGTAGGTTCCACTCTTGTCTTGTGGCGCCAGCTCTTTCACCATTATTTGCCAGGCTAGTCGCCAGCCTGTCCATGCGCCTGTTGGAGGGTACAGTGACACAGGGTGGGGACCGTCACAGAGGATTTTGCAGTGCTCTAGAACACATGTGCCCTATCACATAAACCCATGCACCCATGCACTTGCACTCATTTGCCAGTGCTCCAGAACGCATGCACCCCAGCACCATTGCTCTTACACCCACGCGGCCATGCACCCATGCACTTACACCCATGCACTCATTTGCCAGTGCTCTAAAACACATGCACCCCAGCACCATTGCTCTTGCACCCACGCGCCCATGCACCCATGCACTTACACCCATGCACTCATTTTCCAGTGCTCTAAAACACATGCAACCCAGCACCATTGCTCTTGTGCCTACGGACCCATGCACCCATGTAGCATTTCTGTAAAACGCATGTGCCTCAGCACCCTATCACATGAACCCATACACCCATGCACATTCACGCATGTGCCATTGCTATAAACTTGTGCCCATGCAACCACGCAGCATTGCTCTAGAACACATGTACCTCAGCACATAGACCCATGTACCTATTCACATTCAGTACCATTGCATTCATGCCCATGCACCCATGCAGCAATGCTCTAGAACGCATGTGCCTTAGCGCCCTATCACATGAACCCATGCACCCATGCACTTGCACGCAATTGCCAGTGCTATAAAACGCATGCACCCCAGCACCATTCCACGTGCGCCCATGCACCCATGCAGCAATGCTCTAGAACGCATGCCCCTCAGCGCCCTATCACACAAACCCAAGCTCCTATTCACCCATTTACCATCGCTCCAGAACGCATGCACCCAGCACCATTGCACGAGTGCCCATGCATCCCTGCAGCAATGATCTAGGATGCATGTGCCTCAGCGCCCTATCACATGAACCCATGCAGCCATTTACTCATTTTCCAGTGCTATAAAACACATGCACCCCACCACCATGCATTGCACTTACGCCCATGCACCCACGCAGCAATGCCCTAGAACACATGCGCCCTATCACATGAACCCATGCACCCATGCACTTGCACACATGTGCCAGTGCTCCAGAACGCATGCAACCCCACCACCATTGCTCTTGTGCCCATGCACCCATGCAGCAAGGCTCTAGAACGCATGTGCCTCAGCACCCTATGCCCATGAACCCATGCACCCATGTACTTGCATGCATTTGCCAGTGCTCTAAAACGCATGCACCCCAGCATCATGACACGTGTGCCCATGCACCCACGCAGCATTGCTCTAGAACGCATGTGCCTCAGCACCATTGCACATTAACCAATGCACCCATGTACTCATATGCCAGTGCTATAAAACGCATGCACCCGAGCACCATTGCTCTTGTGCCCATGCACCCATGCAGCAAGGCTGAAGAACGCATGTGCATCAACACATGAACCCATGCACCCACACACTTGCACACATGTGCCAGTGCTCTAAAACGCATGCACACCACCACCATTGCACGTGTGCCCATGCACCCATGCAGCAATGCCCTAGAACGCATGCACCATATCACATGCACCCATGCACCCACACACTTGCACGCATTTGCCAGTGCAATAAACAACATGCACCCCAGCACCACTGTTCTTATTTTCTTCTCTGTGCATGATTTTCAATAGTCCCCCTTGACTCTGTCAAACCGAGGGTACATTTGGAGTCCAGCAGGGCATCAGGACAAACGCTATCATACCCAGCAACATTGATCTTGTACCCATGCACCCATGCAGCATTGCTCTAGAACGCACGTGCCTCAGCACCCTATCACATGATCCCATGCACTTGTATGCATTTGCCAGTGATCCAGAACGCATGCACCCCAGCACCATTGCATGTGTGCCCATGCACCCATGCAGCAATGCTCTATAACACAATTGCCTCAGCACCCTATCACATGAACCCATGCACCCATGCACATTCACACATTTTCCAGTGCTCTAAAACACATGTGCCTCAGCACCCTATCCCATAAACACATGCACTTGCACACATTGGCCAGTGCTATAAACGCATGCACCCCAGCACCAAGTGCACTTGCGCCCATGCACCCACGCAACATTGCTCCAGAACGCATGTGCCTCAGTACCATTGCACATGTATGCATGCAACATGGATGCCGCAACCTCTGCCCCCACTGAAAAATTATCCACGAAACATTGCAATTGTACACATGCAACATTGGAGCTGGCTGGAAGCTGCCATGTGTTGCAAAAAAATGAAATGTGTTCCTCACTCACCCGTGACCAGAAGACCCTGGGGAGCTAATTTCCCAGTCAGCTCCAAAATAGAGAATCCTCTGTCCACTTTTCCCTCTGGATTGGCTCGTAGGGGAGGTAGAGGCAATCTAAAGCTGGATTGGCCATGGCTTTGACGTACTGATCCCAACCTTGGGCCCGAGCCTGACTGAAGCATCTGCATGCAGCGGTTGCCTAGCTTAGAGAGTAAGAAAAATACGATGGAAGACCCTCAGCTGGATTTAGCTCCTTGCTTCGCCGTTGCTTTGCTCTTGCGGAGATCGCGACACGCTAATTCAGGAGGAGTCTGAAATCAAAGGGTCTGAAACTAGGGGGTCTGAAACCTGGCGAAGGTGCCCGATGCCCGCACCCTACCCCCCACCCTCCTCGCAACTACCCTCAACCTCAACATCAACCTGGCGCGGTGATCGGTGGGACGATGACGTGTTCTGCCCGGATGTTGAGCCTCTTCGGTGTTTGTTGTTACGGTCGAGGGCCCTGTTGTGGTTGTGTGCGGTGGCTGACGCACGCAAGAGAAGCGGGGCATTGATTCAGTGCTACGTGTAGTGACTAGGTGCTACGTGTATGTTGACTCAGATATCTACGAGTATAAGTTGACTCGTTCTCTTCCTATAATGCCCTTTTCCGCAAGCTGGATTGCTTAGTCTCCACCTTTTCTTCCATCCCAGTCCCTGTTTCTACCCTTTAATAGGTTCTGTGAATAGGTTATAATTTGTTTACTGATGGCGAGCAGCCAAATTGCTGGCTGGAGCGATGTAACCAAGTTCGAGTTCAAGTTCAAGCTACTAGGTTTTGGGCCCATCATGCGAATCACTGAGCAATCAATACTTTCATGGATTTGGTTTGTAACATGACGCTTATTTCATGCTTACAACTTCGTTTGCTTGTCTCTCTTACCCACTTGCAGTTGATAGTATTGAGGAGTGTTGGACAGTTGTCACTTGTCACTTAGTCAGTGCTACGTATTGTGACTCGGTGCTACGTTTCTAGCAACTAAGTGCTAACCTGTGACACAGTGTATGTTGACTCAGATATCTACGAATATAATTTGACTCGTTCTCTTCCTGTGATACGGTACCTTTTTCCTCAAGCCAGTTTCCCCGGTCCCTGTTTCTACCAGAGACTCTGGTTTCTGGTCTACCAGGTCTCTGTTTTCTACCCTATAATAGGCTCCTGGGGTTGGCACTTGGCACTCGTTTTACCGACGGGGAACCCGAGTTCCTTCTTGTTGATTATTTTATTCTACAATTTCTTCTGTATGGTGACCAGTTGTAGACAGTAACATATTTTAGGCCCTCCCCTCGATTCGCGTCATTACCCCATGTTCATGGTACCCTGGAGGTCAGTTCCTACCAGTGGGAGGCTACCACTACCTAACCCTAAGTTCGAGTGGTGCCCTTCTCCATGCCCAAGCTTACAATTGCAAACATATAATACACAAATGCTTGATTGGTTGCTGCAATACTATATATCTAATTCTGAGGATTAGTTGGAAGACCCCTCCCGGATGCTGTGGAGCGGGCCTGTCTTGTTATTCGGCCTGATTGACAATGTTATTTAATGTAGTGCCCACGGCATTTGCCATTACTTAGGATGGTGACTCTCATCAGGAGCTCGCCCCCAGATCTGGATCCTTGCCTCGTGCGAGTTACACTTATTTGGATTAATCATTGAATTAAATTTTCACTGTAGCATACACTCAGGGCCCCCGTCGGTAAAACGACTGTTTGGGGTTCAGTTCATCAGTTTTTTTTTGTTAAAGCCCCTTCTGTCATGATTGGGCGAGTCCCTTTAGCCTATTTGGTCTACCCCTGGACTGTAACAAACAACAAACCAACTTTATAAAGGTGGGACAAGGACAGTGCTACTGGGCGATGCCAATCATGACAGTCAGTCAGGATAGATGGGCATGGGAGCTCCCTTAGCAAACCACTGGGGTAAGCCCAAGACTGTTCTGATCAGCGGATTCTACCAGTTTCCAGTAACACTAGGTTATGTTAGCTTAGGCTGAATAGCCAGTCAGGGGGAATGCCTAGAAGCTGCTGGTTGCAGCTGCAGTAAAAACACTGACCTAAATTCTAGCCGGGTGAAGAGGACAGGCAAGGTGGCAGTGCCTTTCTTTTCGAAAAGCAGCAGCAGCAGCAGCAGCTTCATGCCTCTCTATCCAGCCAAACCTAACGCAATCTACTGCACCTGTACGCTGACATCACCAGTAATCTACACCTGTTGAAATGTTGACACAGAGACCACTGGATAAGTCAGGGAGCTGCCTAGAAGCTGCTGCTTGTAGCTGAAAAGAAAGACACTGCAGACAAGGTGGCCAGACTGCCCACTGGTGGCATTTTTATTAAGTGGATTTTCACCCTGTGTGTGGCTACTGTGTGTGGCTACCATGGCTACCAACAATAGGGGAATTCGAACTTTATATGAGGATCGCAACATTGGCTTATAATGAGGCCACCACATCCACACAATAATGTGAGTAAAAAAAAAACATGTACGCCAGTGTACGCACAAATTTTATTCCAAAGAACAGGTTTGCCACTCTCTGCTGTTCTACAAGGCTACATCCACCAGGGTTGTTCAGCGTGACCCTTAGCCCCACGCCAAGCCAAGCTGTGTGTACGCTGCTACGCCACGTCAAGCCATGCTGTTGGTAAGCTGCTTAACCACGCCACGCCCAGCCACGCTATGCTGTGTGTACGCCGCTACGCCACGCAAAGCCAAACTGTGTGCACGCCGCTACGCCACGCCAAGCCATGCTGTGTGTACGCCGCTACGCCACGCAAAGCCAAACTGTGTGCACGCCGCTACGTCACGCCAAGCCATGCTGTGTGTACGCCGCTACGCCACGCAATCCAAACGTGGACGCCGCTGACGCCACGCGCCATGGGGTAAGACGGCTACACGCCTCGCAAAGCCAAACTGTGAGGCACTGCCGCGATCGCCCACGCAGCCATGCTGTGTGTACGCCGCTACGCCTCGCAAAGCCAAAATGTGTGCACGCCGCTACGCCACGCCAAGCCAGTGCTGTGTTAAGCCGCTACGCCACGCAAAGCCAAACTTGTGTGCAACGCCGCTGACGCCACGCAAGCCATGCTGTGTGTACGCACGCTACGCCACGCAAAGGCCACAACTGTGTGCACGGCCGCTACGCCACGCCAAGCCACCTGTGTGTACGCCGCTACGCCACGCAAAGCCAAACTGTGTGCCGCCGCTACGCCACGCCAAGCCATTGCTGTGTTACGCCGCTATGCCTCGCAAAGCAAAAACTGTGTGCACGCCGCTACGCCACGCCAAGCCATGCTGTGTGTACGCCGCTACGCCACGCAAAGCCAAACGGTGTGCACGCCGCTACGCCACGCCAAGCCATGCGTGTGTTACGCCGCTACGCCACGCAAAGCCAAACTGTGTGCACGCCGCTACGCCACGCCAAGCCATGCTGTGTGTACGCCGCTACGCCACGCAAAGCCAAACTGTGTGCACGCCGCTACGCCACGCCAAGCCATGCTGTGTGTACGCCGCTACGCCACGCAAAGCCAAACTGTGTGCACGCCGCTACGCCACGCCAAGCCATGCTGTGTGTACGCCGCTATGCCACGCAAAGCCAAACTGTGTGCACGCCGCTACGTCACGCCAAGCCATGCTGTGTGTACGCCGCTACGCCACGCAAAGCCAAACTGTGTGCACGCCGCTACGCCACGCCAAGTCATGCTGTGTGTACACCGCTACGCCACGCAAAGCCAAACTGTGTGCACGCCGCTACGCCACGCCAAGCCATGCTGTGTGTACGCCGCTACGCCACGCAAAGGCCAAACTGTGTGCACGCCGCTACGCCACGCCAAGCCATGCTGTGTGTACGCCGCTACGCCACGCAAAGCCAAACTGTGTGGCTCGCCGCTACGCCACGCCAAGCCATGCTGTGTGTACGCCGCTACGCCACGCAAAGCCAAACTGTGTGCATGCGCCCTACGCCACGCCAAGCCATGCTGTGTGTACGCCGCTACGCCACGCAAAGCCAAACTGTGTGCACGCCGCTACGCCACGCCAAGCCATGCTGTGTGTACGCCGCTACGCCACGCAAAGCCAAACTGTGTGCACGCCGCTACGCCACGCCAAGCCATTGCTGTGTGTACGCCGCTACGCACGCAAAGCCAAACTGTGGTGACGCCGCTACGTCACGCCAAAGCCATTGCTGTGTGTACGCCGCTACGCCACGCAAAGCCAAACTGTGTGCACGCCGCTACGTCCAACGCCAAGCCATGCTGTGTGTACGCCGCTACGCCACGCAAAGCCACAAACTGTGTGCACGCCGCTACGTCACGCCAAGTCATGCTGTGTGTACGCCGCTATGCCACGCAAAGCCAAACTGTGTGCACGCCGCTACGTCACGCCAAGCCATGCTGTGTGTCGCCGCTCCGCCAGCGTCAAAGCAAAACTGTGTGCACGCCGCCTACGCAAAGCACGTCAGCGTTGTAAAGCTACGCACGCAAAGCCAAACATGTGTGACCCACGCCGCTACGCCACGCAAAGCCATTGCTGTGTGACGCGCTACGCCACGCAAACGCAAACTGTGTGATGCACGACGGTACGCCACGCCAAGCCATGCTGTGTGACGCCGCTCCGGACACGCAAAGCCAAACTGTGTGTGCACGCAGCTTACGCCCGCAAGCCATGCTGTGTGCACCCCGCTACGCCACGCCATGCTGTGTGTTCGTTGCTATGCCACGCCAAGCCATGCGGCGTGTATGCCGCTACGCCACGCCAAGCCATGCTGTGTGTTTGCCCCTACGCCACGCCAAGCCATGCTGTGTGCACCTTGCTACGCCACGCCATGCGTAGGTTCTCGCTGTCTGCCACGTATTACATGTTCATTCGATTCTGCCTAAATGAATGGCAACAGACATGGACCCAGCTACATGTTTCGCGTTCTGCAAGTAGACTGGCAACAAAGACATTGACAGCTGAGGAATGTTTCTTCGTTCGCAAGTATGATGGTCAACAAGACATGGACCCAGCTACATGTTTCTTCGTTCTGCAGTATGACTGGCAACAAGACATGGACCCAGCTACATGTTTCTTCGTTCTGCAATATGACTGGCAACAAGACATGGACCCAGCTACATGTTTCTTCGTTCTGCAATATGACTGGCAACAAGACATGGACCCAGCTACATGTTTCTTCGTCGGCAATTGAACTGGAAACAAGACAGGACCCAGCTACATGTTTCTTCGTTCTGCAGTATGACTGGCAACAAGACATGGACCCAGCTACATGTTTCTTAGTTCTCTTGCCAGATGACTGGCAACAAGAAATGCGATTCCCAGCTAGTTATCAGTGTTTCTTCGTCTGCAGTATGAATTGCAAAAAAACATGGATCCCAGCAGTACTATGTTCTTCGTTCTGCTATATATGAAAGGCAACACAACAAAACATGGACCCAGCTACATGTTTCTTCGTTCTGCAGTATGACTGGCAACTAGACATGGACCCAGCTACATGTTTCTTAATTCTGCAGTATGACTGGCAACAAGACATGGACCCAGCTACATGTTTCTTCGTTCTGCAAGTATGATATGGCAAACAGGACATGGACCCCGTACATGTTGTTTCGTTCTGCAATATGACTGGCAACAAGACATGGACCCAGCTACATGTTTCTTCGTTCTGCAGTATGACTGGCAACAAGACATGGACCCAGCTACATGTTTTTTCGTTCTGCAGTATGACTGGCAACAAGACATGGACCCAGCTACATGTTTCTTCGTTCTGCAATATGACTGGCAACAAGACATGGACCCAGCTACATGTTTCTTCGTTCTGCAATATGATGCACAAAAAAGGGGACATGGACCCAGTACATGTTCTTCGTTCTGCAGTATGACTGGCTGACAAGACCTGGACCCAGCTACCGTTTCTTCGTTCTGCAATATGACTGGCAACAAGACATGGACCCAGCTACATGTTTCTTCGTTCTGCAGTATGACTGGCAACAAGAAATGGACCCAGCTACATGTTTCTTCGTTCTGCAGTATGACTGGCAACAAGACATGGACCCAGCAACATGTCTATGCCATGAACTAGTACCATCAGTTTTTGGCGGAGCCCCCCCTTCTGGGGGGCGGGAGCCCCCAGGTTACCCATTTGTCCGTCCATCCATCCAACCATCCATCTGACCGTGATGAAGCCCGACACGTCAGCCAACGGCCTCCTAACTAACTCTCTTCTGTTGCCACCTGTCGCTCCCTCGCGATCACTCTCTGCCAATTTTTAGCGTCGCAGGCGACGCTGCATCGAACTTGTCTGCAGTATGACTGGCAACAAGACATGGACCCAGCTACATGTTTCCTTGTTCTGCATCGCTTAACAGGAATTCTGGGGGGGGCATTGATGCATCCACCTCTAATGCCTTCATGTCTACCTCTACGATCCTCCATGGTTAAGTCCATTTGTCACCTCCATGTCTACCTCCATGATCCTCCATGGTTTTGTCTATTTGTCACCTCCATGGTTTTGTCTAGCTGTCACCTCCATGTCTACCTCCATGATCCTCCATGGTTTTGTCTATTTGTCACCTCCATGGTTTTGTCTAGCTGCCACCTCCATGTCTACCTCCATGATCCTCCATGGTTTTGTCTATTTGTCACCTCCATGGTTTTGTCTAGCTGTCACCTCCATGTCTACCTCCATGATCCTCCATGGTTTTGCCTATTTGTAATCTTCATGTCTACCTCCATGATCCTCCATGGATTTGTCTAGCTGTCACCTCCATGTATACCTCCATGATCCTCCGTGGTTATGTCTAGTTGCAACCTCCATGTAAACCTCCATGATCCTCTATGGTTTTTTCAAGTAACCTCCATGATCCTCCATGGTTTTGTCTACTTGTAGCCTCCATGCTTCCTAGTCTTCACCTCCACGCCGCGCAACATGTAAAAAATAGTTTGGCAAATGTGAGAGTGGTCTCGTCGCCATGGTCATCACAGCAGAAGCAGTCCCCCTCTCCTGTGTAGTGTGAACCGACGGCTTCACTGCAGTTCGGGCAGTAATGCGTTATGGCACGGCGGAATTGCGGCTCACGTGCACAGCAGTTGTCGAAGCCCATGAATTCTGCATCAGTGAATTGAATTGAATTTGAATTGAATTCTGCATCAGTGAATTGAATTGAATTTGAATTGAATTCAGCATCAGTGAATTGAATTTGAATTCTGCATCAGTGAATTGAATTGAATTTGAATTGAGTTCTGCATTAGTGAATTGAATTGAATTTGAATTGAATACTGTATCAGTGAATTGAATTTGAATTGAATTCTGCATCAGTGAATTGAATTGAATGTGAATTGAATTCTGCATCAATGAGGGGCGTGTGGGTGGTTTGGGGTGGTGTGGTGGTGCTGGTGGTGGGGCTTACTCTACAAGGCAACAGTGCCACAAAATGGTCATGCTGCGTGTTTGGTGCCTCCATGCTTAGGCATGTACCTGATGCGGTCAAGCTGTACATGAGAGGCAGCAGGGTTTAGGGTTAGGGTTTTTTGCACAGCACCAGTCCACCAGTACCAGTCTAGCTACCAGTACCTGTTTAATAGTCTAACCGTACAAGTACCAGTCTTCCAGTACCAGTCTACCAGTACGAGTACCAGCCTAACAGTAGAGATTGGAAAAACAGTTTTTGTACACAGCAGTTGTTGAAGCCCATGAATTATGCATCAATGAGAGGCGTGGGGTTAAGTGGATGGAAAGATGAGTGAGAGGGTGAGTAGATGGATGGGTGGGTGTGGGTAAGTGACTAGCTGGATGGGTGGGTGAGCCCATGAATTCTGCGTCAATGAGAGGCGTGGGGCAACCAGTGTCACCAAAAAAGGGTCAAGCTCAGGGTTTTTCTTTTTGTTTGTTTTAAGGAGCTTCTAGGCAGCTCCCTGAGCCAGCCACTGGGATATATACCCACTAATCCCAGCAGTACTAAAGACTGATTATGTCAGCTTCCAGGTGCACTAGGTTGCTTGCGATTTGGCTGAATAGGCAGCCAGAGGAGCTGCCTAGAAGCTGCTGCTTGTAGCTGAAAAGAAAACTATGGTCATGCCGGGAGTAAAAAAAAAAGATAGGCCACACCACGCCTAAAAAACCTGGGGAGGGCTGACCCCTCCCCCCCCCCCTCCCCCCAATAGAAATGACTCCTTTTTGAAAAATTTAGATATGGATTCTGGGGGTTTACAGTATGGCGCATATAATGGCATCCTTGGAATTCCCACATAGGGATTGTGTGATAGTCAAAAATCAGTTCTGCACCCCCTCTGGGTTGCCCGAGTACTGTAGTCACCCTTCACCTTTGCAGGGGGGCGCCCAAAACTGGAGTTCTTATTATTTAAAACAAAACAGTAGCAGGTCAGTTTTCTCAGCATGGTTCAGCCACACTTAACCTTGGGTCCTCCCCAACTCAGCCTTGTTTTGGTGTTGTCGCATGGTGGAGGGTCGAGGCTAGGGGGCGGTTGTGTGTGTGTGTGGGGGGGTCCAGGCGGGGTGGTGTGGTGTGGTGTGTGTGTGTGTGGGGGGGGGGGGGGGGGGGCACCACCCCTCCACCCACCCATACTCCCCCCATTTTACCTCTGGGGTGGGGTTTTGGGGAGAAGGTTTTTTTTTTTTGGGGGGGGGGGGGGGGAGGGGTGGGGGGGGGGGTTAAATACTTATTCCATGAGGTCCAAAGTGGTGCCAATAGACTACTCTTACCAAGGCCTACTCATAGGTGGTCTCAGAATTTCAGTTGGAGGTCTGAGTAAAAAGTTAGCAAAAACAAAATGAGGGCTGACCCCCCCCCCCCCCCCCCCCCCCCCCCCCCCCTAAATGAGATGCTCAGAATGACCAGAAAAGTTACTTTAATATCGCCTAGTTACATGTCATTGCATCCCCGTTCTCAGAAAAAATCGATCGGCCTGACTGAAAATTCTGTGGCCTGGGCTACTCCTGGTCATGCTGTGCGTTTGGTGCCTCCATGCTTGCGGATGTGTCTGGTGCGGTCAAACTGTACATGAGAGGCAGCAGGCTTTTTTTTACAAAAAGGATTTTCAGCAGATGTTTTTCCAAAAAAGGATTTTACCCAAAGGATTTCTTACAAAAAAGGTTTTCACCAGATTGTTTTCACAATAAGTTTTTTTTACCAAAAGGTCCCCTAGGGTGGGTCCCCGTGTGCTAGCCCTTCCAGGCTGTGAGTCTGACAGGTGGGACAGAGCTTTTTTTCTGGTTCAGAAAGGGGGTCTTCTGGTAGCGATCAGGGATTTGTTATTTTTAAGGTTGGGCTCCTGGTAGCGATTTGGGTAGGCAGCCTGAAAGGTTTGGGGGGCAGGGCCGAGATTCGAGTCTCATGGTAGCGGAAGGTTTGGTCTTAACAGGGTCCCAGGTAGCAATAGCTACTGATATCGGAAAAATCAGCTCAAAGGAGGTGGGGCCTAACAGTGATTTGTTTTCAAATCTGTAAGTGGGGTTCCTAGCTTTATGGTTACAAGCCTCTTCCACGTACAGCCTTAAAGGGCTTTCTATAGCTTCTTGTTGCTTTTTAGGGCCATTTAGGGGGGGGGGGGGGGGGGGACTTTTTCAAACTTTCTTATGGCGATAATTTCGCTGAAACGGGGTAAAAACTAGCGGAAATAAAACCCCCTGGGGCCTTACTTGGCCTACGTACATACTAGGGCAGGGTCAAATATAACCATGAACAAACACAATCACTATAGTGTCTGCACCATATAAATGCGCAGCATCTTGTTTTTCGCTTGCAACTTTGAGCAATTAAGTGGCAGTGGCGCTCCTGACCCAATAATTTGCCATTTTGATAATTTGCACCTCTTGCTGACACTGGTTTGTGCAATGTTGGCATTTATATCCATTTAGACTGAATCGTGTTTGCTTGCATGCGGAATGTCGACGTTCAGAGAGTTGGACAGGTACGTATGCAGACTGACAGAGATGAGCAAGCCATGCAGATGTGGAAGCGGGAAGTTGACGTAAAATATGCTTTGCTCACATGCCATTTGAATACAAGCAAGCAAGATCAGCATGAGAGCTTTTTTCAGAAACGGGTTCTTCTGGTAGTGATCAGGGATTTGGTGTCTTCTGAGGTTGGGCTCTTGGTAGCGATTTGGGTAGGCGGCCTGAAGAGCTGGCCCAGGAGAGTCGGGAGTCGGGGCCGAGCTTCGAGCTCCGTGGTAGCGGAGGATTTGGCCAAAACAGGGTCCTAGGTAGCAATCACTACTGGTAGCGGAAATAAAAGCTCTGGTCAGCATGCATGCACTTTAGCAGGTAAGGTAGTCATATATTAGCAGGTAAGGTAATAGGATACTACCAGGTTGTATACGATAGTAGTATGTTGGCAAGTAAGGTCAGCATGCATGCACTTTCGCAGGTAAGGTCGTCATATATTAGCAGGTTATATACGGTGGTAGCATATTGGCAAGTAAGGTCAGCATGCATGCACTTTCGCAGGTAAGGTCGTCATATATTAGCAGGTTATATACGGTGGTAGTATATTGGCAAGTAAGGTCAGCATGCATGCACTTTCGCAGGTAAGGTCGTCATATATTAGCAGGTTATATACGGTGGTAGCATATTGGCAAGTAAGGTCAGCATGCATGCACTTTCGCAGGTAAGGTAATCATATATTAGCAGGTTATATACGGTGGTAGTATATTGGCAAGTAAGGTCAGCATGCATGCACTTTCGCAGGTAAGGTCGTCATATATTAGCAGGTTATATACGGTGGTAGCATATTGGCAAGTAAGGTCAGCATGCATGCACTTTCGCAGGTAAGGTCGTCATATATTAGCAGACTATATACGGTGGTAGTATATTGGCAAGTTAGGTCAGCATGCGCGCAATTTTGATGCGGACAGCATGAAGGGTGGGCAGGCATACACCTGTGATGTTGACAGTTAGACACATAAACCTGCATGCACCTTGGGTGGTTTGCCCAGCGTAAGCGAACGGGCTGACTCCCTCAACCTCACGCCTCGTTTTAAGGCGGAACATTAATTTAAGCATGCATGCAACTGCGATGTTGACAGCAAGAACAGTGGACATGCATGCATCCGTAATTTACAGCAAATGAGGCAACGTGCATACGATTGTCTGCTATGTATACACTTCTCAGCAATGTGTACTACACTTGTATTCCATTGTGCAATGTGTAATACACTTGTAATACACTTCTCTGCATGTGTAATACACTGCATGTGTAATACACTTCTACACTAGTACACTGCATGTGTAATACACTTCTCTGCATGTGTAATACACTTGTAATACACTTGTAATACACTTCTCTGCAATGTGTAATACACTTGTATTCTGTTGTCCCTCATTTACTCTTTCGCAACAAATATACTGACATATTTTTAGAGTGAGTTTGGTCATTCGGGGAGCATACCTAGTCACATATGCAGCAAGTAAGGTGAGCACACACGAAACCGCCATGCTGTTTACAAGCGAGGTGAACATGCATGCTAGCGAGGCATACATCCATGCATGCTCATGATAAGTAGACAGGTCATGGAGGGCCTCCCCTGCTACCATGGCATCCTAGAAGTTGCCTCAAGTAAGAATGGAGCTGCAGGAGATTGACATCGCCACCTACTAGGGGTCAGGCTGTTTGTCTTTTTGTCGTGCCACAGCCCAAAAAGGCGCGGCTAGCTGACATCACCCCAGTCAATTCGTTGAGTCAGCAATCAAGCGGATTCGAGCGTCGTAATATGAGAGGCGACACTCGTTTCTTCTCACCTGTTTCCTCTGTCGTCGTTGTTTGTACGAAGTGGCCACAGCTGGTACATGCTATCCGCAAGGGGTAGCGAGGCCATGAGGTGGTGCTGGCGGGTATGGGGTCCAGCTCGAACTTGTCCCCGGCCTCGACTTGGGGAGGCGCCGTATACGCATGGTGCGCATTGTATGTAGTATCGACAGGGGCACCGCTAGGTGAGTTAGAATGGTGTCCATTCGCTGTCGAGGACAGTAGCCCAGCTGTCTCCTTGTCGCTTGGGTCATCTGCGAAATGTACGTTCTTTTCAGCCGCAGCCGTTGCCTTGTGGTCATTCTCCGTTGCATGCATGATCTCAGGCATGGATGCACGGGCGCGGGAGATTCGCGATGGCAAAATGAGCTGGAGGGGCAGATACTTAGGTCAGGCCGGCCGAGAGATTAAGGGGAGAGAGCGCAAGTGTGCAATGATTTCAAGCAACCATTAAGTCAGAGCTCGTCTTTTGACCAGAGGAGACAGTAGAGGGCGCCAAGGTAGGGCAAATAGATGATGCTACACCGAGAAGAATAAACTTGGCAAATCGCGCAGTTTCTGAAGGTTAGAAAAATTATACCTTAGAGAAACGTGTGCTTAGCTTTCGCGTACCGTTTATTATCCGGTCCTTGGACCGGTTCGAGCTAAGGACCGGTGATGTCACATTATTGGTTTGTGGGTTTCTCGTGCCAGCCTGGAGATAAAAGCACTACCTCTATTTTGATCTGCAGATCGGTGCATCAGCTCTCATCTGGTGGAGAAAACTTAGCGCGCAACCTTTCTCAGAAATAATCACTGATATCATCAGAACTGATATCCTCGGGTCGCGGTGGTGGCTGGTGGCCCATATTATTTCCTCGATATCCTTTTCCCATTTGTACTGCCAACTAGGAAAATGTGAGAATGTGTGACTGGCACCCCAGCTTCCCATCGACTACCGAACAAGCGCTCAGTAGCGCGGGCTACCGCGACCTTCGACCACCGGGTTCAAAATCACATTGCTGGGCGGAGACGTGAGGCTGATGCATTTGATTATACTTCTTGGCGCCTTGCCGGGCTGCGTTACAAGAGCATACACGCCGTGACTATGTCTTGCAACCTAACGGTTTGGCCGAGGGTACTCTGAGTCTCAGACCTGTCCTCCCGAAGTAAAAATAAGCATGAACTTCAACTGACAATGTTATGCTCTGTTTACACGTACAACAAGCGCCTCAAATCCTAGATTTCTTCTGAATAATGGGATCCCATAGAAGGAAGTAGGTCCTCATGCACAAACTAGTGACCCAGAGGATCTAACTGTCTTGCAAGTAGCCATCCAATCGTCCGTTCAACTCTAGCAGCCATGCTTCAGCAGTCCGACACCCTCGAGCTAAGATTCTGCGATTGGATGATGGGTGGAATGGTTTGTTTTAGAGAGGAGAACTGACAAATGCAGGAGGTAGGATGAGATAGATAGAGCCTCACCGTTTGTATTCTGATCTCCACAGGACTGCCAACATGGATGCAGTGGGACCCAGGTCTCCTCCCTCTCCACCAGCTCCCCCTCCACCCTGCTCCTTCTCCTGCTGTTCTTGCATCATTACAGAGTACACCAGTTCATCCTGAATGCCACTCGTTGGAAGCAGCATGAGTTGCTGTAGGCACACCAGCTTGAACCACTGGATCGCCTGGACATCCCCAGCCAGAGAGCAGCGCTCGCCTGCACTCAGGTGGTGTGACTGCTGCTTGCGCTCCAGGGGGGTGGCAGCCATTGTCCTGAAATGAGAATCAAGGTGTCTCTTGATCTACCAAAGCTAAACCATGACCTCAATTAATCGAAAGTAACCTTACATGCAGGTTGCATGCAGCCCAAAATAAAAACATTGGCTGGACAATGGGACTGAATCCCACATCCCACATAGCTGCATTGTATTGCAATCCCTTGCCAAGTGCACAACTGTAATGCAATACTGTAGTGCCAAGTGCAATACTGTAGTGCAATCCCTTGCCGAGTGCAATACTGTATGTGATAGTCTCACCTTTGGTGGTTGGCCCTAGCGCAGGCGAACAGTCTGGCCCCCTCAACCTCACGCCTTGTCATACGGTGTAACATTTTTATGTGTTAGCTCAAATGGGCTGCAAGATGTGTGAGTGTGCCTATCTTCACTTATCTTCACTCTGGCATTCTTCATGAAGACACCCGGAATCCCATCAAATCCTACAGCTGAGTCAACCTTCATCCTTTTCAGATGTTGCGAGACCAGCTTTTCTAGTTCACCTCTATTAGGCAGAGTGATTATTCATAGGCTCAACCGAGAGCCCGCCAAGTGCAATAGTGTAGCGCATTACTGTGGTGCCAAGTGCTCTAAATTTATAGGCTCACCTGAGAGCCCGCCAAGTGCAACACTGTTGTGCAAGACTGTAGTGCCAAGTTCACTAAATTTATAGGCTCACCTGAGAGCCTGCCAAGTGCAACACTGTTGTGCAAGACTGTAGTGCCAAGTTCACTAAATTTATAGGCTCACCTGAGAGCCTGCCAAGTGCAACACTGTTGTGCAAGACTGTAGTGCCAAGTTCACTAAATTCATAGGCTCACCTGAGAGCCCGCCAAGTGCAACACTGTTGTGCAAGACTGTAGTGCCAAGTTCACTAAATTTATAGGCTCACCTGAGAGCCTGCCAAGTGCAACACTGTTGTGCAAGACTGTAGTGCCAAGTTCAGTAAATTTATAGGCTCACCTGAGAGCCCGCCAAGTGCAACACTGTTGTGCAAGACTGTAGTGCCAAGTTCACTAAATTTATAGGCTCACCTGAGAGCCCGCCAAGTGCAACACTGTAGTGCAAGACTGTAGTGCCAGGTGCACTACATTTATAGGCTCACCTGAGAGCCCGCAGGAGTCCCCATGAGGGATGGCCATCGGAGTGCACAAAACAGTCGAGTGAGCGCAGGAGGGGGCCTCCGTAGCCATACCCCTCCCTTTGGGCAACTTGTCCAGCACGCCCAGCCACACTAACCACACCCTGGGGAGGCAAGGATGTAGATGAGTACGTGGGGGGCAGGGCGGGGGGGCAGGGGTGAGGGCGGGGGGGAGTGCAGGTGTGGGTGGCTGCGGGGGTGGGGGTGGGGGTTAAATGTTCTGAGTGAGAGGGGGTGAGCGCAATTGTCAAGATGAGAGTGAGGGAGGTGATCCTCATCGAGTTTGAAACCCATCCAAGGGCGATGGAAGTGACACTCAGCAAGATTGCTAAGTATCCTATTCGCCTCACCTCAACAGGCAACAGCGCGGTATCATGCGGGTTGGAACCATGGGTCAAGATAAAACCATAGTGCTCCAGCAGCTCCAAATTAGTGTGGCGACCGTAGCAGAGGAACACCTCATCACCCTCTTCATACCTATAAACAATGCAGAAGCCAAGAAATAAGTGAGGATGGCAGGGGTTAAACAGCTCATGCCCCCCCCCCCCCCCCCCCCCCCCCCAGACCCCCCAGACCCCCCCCCCCAGACCCCAACCCAACCCAACCCAACCCAACCCATCCCCCAACCCAACCCTACCCCAACCCAACCTACCCCAACCCAACCCAACCCTTCCACCCAGCTTCCTAACTTGATTTATTGATGTCGGGCACACCTTCTGCGAGCAAACAGTTGGTACATCCCAGTAGTGGCATCATACATCCCATCACCGCTCTCTCCACACACGAACGCCTCCTCTTCAATGCTGGATGCACACTCCAGCCCGCCCGCCTCCTCACAGCATGTAGCCTGCCTGCTTCCTTCCCAATCTCCAATCAACACAGCTTGTCGCGTGTTGCTACCTGGATCCCCCGGGACAGCGCCACCGCCATTTCCAGTACAATCCGTTGCTGTTGCTGCGTGAGTAGCTGGATGGCTCTGCTGGGACTGATGCTCCGAGGGAAGGTCCGTTGAAGCTGATGGGTGATCAAGTTCAGTCACATCCCTCACTGCTGCCCCAGGAGTACAATGAGTAGACACACTGGAACAAGGTTCTGCTGCAGCTGTTGCAGGGGAAGCTGACCCACTGGGACGTCCCACAACATCCTCAACGCAGCTTCCTGAACCTAGGATTTTGTCACTCTTGTTGCTACACTCTTGTTGGTGCCGCTGCTGCTGCTGCTCCCCTGGCTGCTGCTGCGGCGGCGGCGGCGGCATCGGATTCTGCTGCTCCCCTGATTGCTGCTGTTGCTGCTGCGGTGGCAGATTCTGCTCCTCCCCTGATTGCTGCTTCTGCTGCGACTGCGGATTCTGCTGCTGCTGCTGCTGCTGCTGCTGCATACCACCCTCTCCTAAGCCACCATCTGTTCCTAATGTATCCAAGCTCGAGCCCAGCTGCAAGCCTTTCAGGAGATCCAGGCAACCGAACAAGTTCTCAACAGAAGAATCGAGGGTGCAGTGAGGTGGCGGGGACTGGGGGGCTGCGCCCTCCTCTGGTTGTCCCTCAAGCAATACGTTCGGGGTGAAGGGGGCTGCTGGGGGCCGGTAGTTATGGAGGTCTCCAAAAGGGGTCATGACACCTGATGTGTTCAAAAGTGTGATATAATAGGTGGGTTCAAAAGTGTGATCTATTAGGAGGTTCAAAAGTGTGATCTAATAGGTGGGTGCAAAAGTTTAATGTGATAGGTGGGTCCAAAAGTGTGATTTGATAGGTGGGTTCAACAGGGTGATATGATAGGTGGGTTCAAAAGTTAAATGTAATAGGTGGGTCCAAAAGTGTGATATCATGGGTGGGTTCGAAGGTATCAGTCGCTCCAGAAATGAAGTAACCTACCAAGCCTTTCAGCATATTTCGTCTCCCACACTGTGCCATTCCGATGGTTTGGGGTTATAACTTACTGCGCTATGTAACATCTTTATCTAATGACCTGATATTATGATGTAGTGATATACCGTAGGGATATAGTGATATTAAAGTGATATCATGATATAGTGATTAGGTGTTGTGGTGTTATGGTGATAAAGTGATATCAAGTGATGTCTGATATCAAGTGATAAGTGATATCGAGTGATATGAAGGCACTAGGAGTTGATCGGAAGCTGACACCAACATGCCAAAAAGGTAGGGAGTGGCAATATTATATTATGTGATGACAGAGGTCTAGCTAGGCCAAAGTTATCACTCATATATAGGGAACGGAAAATGATATCATGTCATCATATGATGCCACCAGTCTGACTAGGCTAAAGTTTCCATTTACGTACAACATCATATGATGCAATTTGGATGATATCATACTCGCATTTGGTCAACAGCATATGATATGCCAGTGCCTACTCATATTTGATGATTAAATGTGTATGATGTCATATGATATTATAATCGCCTTTGGTCAAAATCATATGATCTGCCAGTCCCTACATAAAGGTGAATTGAGGGTGGCAAGAAAGTTGGCATGATGCTTCCTAATTCTGGGAGTCAGGAGTTAGAATTACAACAACCAAACGGAGGAATAGGAGCAGAAGCAGAACAGAATCTGAAGCAGGAACAGAAGTACAGGTACAGACGTACAGGTACATAAGCAGGAACAGACATACAGGTACATAAGCAGGAACAGAAGTACAGGTAAAGAAGAAGGAAACATAAGTACAGGTACAAGTACAACTGTACAAGGCCTAACTCCTGCCGAACCTAAGGGTGCCTACTCTTTTGTAAGAGTGGCCACACCATTCGAACTGCATCCTCGGTGCCGCTGGTTTGTGTCGGGAGACCCACCTCCTGGGGTGAAATTAAGTTCATACAAAAGGCACATACGAGATCTTACCCGCAGGATCGTCCGGCATAAACATGGTGCGAGAGGCCAGCGAAGAAGCTGCCCACTTCCAAGCGCCGAAGGAGAGGTACTTCTTGGGTAGTCCTGTTGGGTAGGCAGTGCAACACGCAAATACATAAATAAATAGTACGCCCTATTACGAGGCGTGAGTTTGAGGGAGCCAGCCTGTTTGCTTGCACTGGGGCCAACATGTATCACTTTCTTTTTTTGCTTAAAGCCAAAGTACTGTCTAGCAATATCTGGCAGTTTGTAGCTGCGAGAAATCTGACCCCGCACACAGAAGGTATGGGGGGCGAGGTGTAGGCTTCGGGGTGTGGGGTGTGGCGTGTGAAGTATGGGGTGTAGGGTGTCAGGTGTGGAGTGTACGGGAAATACAAGCACGCACAGTCGCACTCACACATAACATCACATGCAACACACATCAGACCCACCAAAGGTGTTCAAAACCACGCACATAGCACATAGCACAGACACTCCGTGCGGCCCACGCCTAAGGGTATAGGGGAAGCTCGTCAGCACTTAGCTGGTTCGCACTTCTATCCCTAAACCACCTGAACCTCAAACACCTCAACCCTACATCACCTTAACCCACCTAAACCACTGAAACCCACCTAACCAACCTAAACCACCTAACCCACCTAAAGCCACCTTAACCCGCCGAACCCACCTAAACCCACCTAACCCACCTAACCCCGCCGAACCCACCTAAACCCACCTAAACCCGCCGAACCCACCAAAGCCCTAACCCACCTAATCCACCTAAACCCATATAAACCCACCTAAACCACCTATAACCGAGGCTAAGCACCCACCCCTACCCCACATTAGTCCTTCAACAAGGGCAAGGCCACCATCCACTCATCCCAGCAAGCTGCCACAGCCTCCTCAGCTACTCCCACTGCATGCACTAGCTGCAGCTGCTCTATGTCACCACCTAAACCCATATAAACGCACCTAAACCACCTAAACCATCTGTAACCAAGGCTGAGCACCCACCCCTACCCACCTAAGTCCCTCAACAAGGGCAAGGCCACCATCCACTCATCCTTGCAAGCTGCCACAGCCTCCTCAGCTACTCCCACTGCATGCGCTAGCTGCAGCTGCTCTATGTCGGAGTCTGAGAAGAAGGCGAGCGTGGTGTAGCTCTTGGGAAGCTGGCACAAGTAGAGGTTCCAGAAAGAGGATGGGCATGGAGACTGACTCTTGCACAGCTCATGAAGCAAATGGGCAGATACAACCTAGGGAGAGGGGGGGAAGGGGGGAGGGTGGTGGTTTGTAGGGGTGGGGTGGGGTGGGGGGTGGGGGGGGAAGTGAATGTGTGAGTGTGTGTGTTTGGGTCGGGTGGGTGGGGTGGGATGGGGGGGGGGGGGGGGGGGGGGCATGGAGACTGACTCTTACACAGCTCATGCAGCAGATGGGCTGATAGAACCTATTGAGAGGGGGGGAGGGGGATAGTGGGGTGTGTGTAGGTGTGTGTGTGTGTATGAGGAGGGGGGGTAGGGTGGAGAGGGTGGGGGGGGGTGGGGGGGGTGTGTGTGGGGTGGGTGGGTGGGTGGGTGGGTGGGTGGGGGGGGGGGGGAATAAGTGAATGTGTGAGTGTTTGTGTGTGAGTGTATATGTGTGTGCGAGTGTAGCTTTATGACCATCTTCATGCGTCATACGTCATAACACTATGTGAGTCATGTGTGCAGTACTATCAGAGTGTGCACATCCCATCCCAGCCATGCGTGCCGTGCTTGGCATCCCATCCCACGTGATCCCATCCCATCGCATCCTATCCCATCCGATCCCATCCCAGAAGAAGAGTACTCACTTGGTTAGATGTCAAGTAAGCATGTGCAGCCAAGTACTTGGCCATGTCCCCATTCTCTGCGCTCTTCCGCCCCAGCAGCAGCTTCTGAGGCACCTCCAGCAACACAGAGCCGCTTTCTATGGGAGCTGTGGCCACTATACCTCTCCATCCTTCTGCTACATAGCCACACGTTATGTTGTGGAAGCACACACCCTCATCCGCACACCACTGGGTGAATCCGGGGCTTGCCACTTCTGCTGTGTTGATGACAGTTTGTATTATGAGTAATGATAACGCTTTATGCTGCAATAGGCTAGAAGAGACTGCAGAGTGTCCACCTCATCAACCAGAGCCTGCTCCCGTGTTCACTACTTGAAGCACACCCCACCCCGTTGCTTTAGTTTGTGCTGTTGTCGTTGTTTTTACTGCACGTGGCGCTGAGCAGCTGCAGTTGGTGGTGGCGCTATGTGCGTGAGGAGCGGTGGGAAGAAGGGGGGTTTACCCCTAGTTATATCTAGTATGACCTTTTATTGCCCAGCCACCAGCACGTCCATGTGGCAGGCCTAATTAGGACCACCCAGTGCTGCTGCCCACCCAGGCGCTGGCAGTCTTGTTTCAGAAGGTCAGATTGAGCAGTTAACGATTGGCAGAGGATAATAAGTTTACTGATGGAAGGGACTGCGGGAAGGAGGACGTAAATTGCATCGCTTGCAGCATGGGGAGGCTTTGTGTGCGCCTCAATATTGTACAGCCAGGCGCCTCACGAGTGTAGCTGGCGTATGGCCCATTTGCGGCTCCATGGCCGATCTGCTTCAATTTGTCTCGAGCCCCGTCGTCGGCCCCCCTTCGTCCCTTCTGCTCTAAAAGCGTACTAAAGAGCCTTTGTAACCTTCCCTTCGTTTCCCATCAATTCCAGTTATGATTTGAGAAAGAACTTCATCCCTAGGAAAGTTCTCGCAATCCTTGGATCCATTATTCCGATTCGTGTCTTTCGTCTGCTTTCATTATCTCTGATCAAAACAAGCAGCAGATCTGCATCGCGCTCTCCGACGATTGTTTGATTTAGCGCAACCTCTCCCTCGAGCCCCTGCGCTGCTTCCCCGGCCAATCTAAAGAGCGCTCCAAAGCCTTGTAGAAATAAGTTGTAGAGAATGTCTCGCTTGCTGAAGGTGCGGTTGCAGCATCAGGATCCATTGAATAAGTGCTGATGCCCTATCACATGGGTCCAGCGCATGTGCCATCAAGCTCATCCCTAATGGCTGATTCGCATGAAGACCATACAGCTTAGCCAGAGATACATGCATGCATCCACCTTCCCCACCCACCCACCCCACCCCAAACACACACACATGCACACAAACTGGCAAATGATAACATGCAGTGCACATAGTGTACTCAATCTGTAAATGCAAAAGTGGACAGGGCAGTGCTGGCATACCTTTCTTTTCGGCAACAAGCAGCATCCTCTAGGCAGCTCCCCTGGCTTGCTACCCAGCCAAACCTAATTGGTGGTTATTCTGGAAGCTGACAGAATCATCTTTCCAATACTGTCGACATCTTGGGCCCAGTGGTTGGCTCAGGGAGCTGCCTAGAAGCTGCTGTTCGTAACTAAAAAGAAAAGCTCTGAGTGCTAGTGTGCACAAACCTCTGAAATTAAGCTCTTTGGATTAAGGTGGTCATGGGGTAGTGCCTCTCTCTTTATTGTAGTGGTAGTGCCTTTCTTGATTGGAGTGGCCAACGTACCTCTCTCTTGATTGGAGTGGCCCATGTAGTGCCTCTCTCTTGATTGGATTGGCATTGCCTCTCTCTTTATTGGAGTGGCTAACGTATCATTGCTGCAACAATAAACCATTGTCATCGCCACTGTTTCTTTTTTGGGCTACGCTAGCAGCTTCTAGGCAGCTCCTCTCCCTCACCCTTGGGCCAAACTTAAAGCTAGCTAGTGCATCTGAAAGCCAGCATGACAGGTATTCCTGTGCAGGTGCAATCTTTGGGCTCAACTCACTTGCTGTCTAATAGAGCTGGATGGAAGCTGCTACACGTAGCCCCAAACAGAAACAATGGTAACAAAAGATACACTAGCCAAAAAAGGAACAATGGTAACAAAAGATACACGTAGACCAAACAAATAACAATGGTAACAAAATAAACATGTAGCCCAAAAAAGAAACACTAGCCCCCAAAGAAACTCTAGCAAAAAAAAGAAACAGTGGTCATGGCCTACCCCATGGCCTCACACAATGGCATGAATGCAGATCAGATACTAAATACTGATGCACACACATATCACATACGAAGCATGGTTACACGCAAATACACACTCACTGCTACACCCACAGCCATTACCCCAACGCTGTGAGAAGCGCTGAAAACGCATATCAAATATGAAGCATGGCTACACACATATACACACTCACAGCTACACCAGCAGCCACTGACCCCAACACTGTGAGATGCGCTGAAAATGCTTATCATGTACAAAGCATGGTTACACGCAAATACGTACTCACAGCTACACCAGCAGCCATTGGCCCCAACACGGTGAGAAGCACTGAAACTGCTTATCGCGTACAAATCATGGTTACACACAAGTACACACTCACAGCTACACCAGCAGCCATTGGCCCCAACGCGGTGAGAAGCACTGAAACTGCTTATCGCGTACAAATCATGGTTACACACAAGTACACACTCACAGCTACACCCACAGCCATTGGCCCCAACACGGTGAGGAGCACTGAAACTACTTATCGCGTACAAATCATGGTTACACACAAGTACACACTCACAGCTACACCCACAGCCATTGGCCCCAACACTGCGAACAGCGCTGAAAAAGCGGATCACATACAAAGCATCGTTTCACACAAATACACACTCACTGCTACACCCACAGCCATTACCCCCAACACTGTGAGAAGGGCTGTAAACGTATATCACATAATAAGCATGGTAACACACAAATACACGTTCACAGCTACAACCATAGCCACTGACCTCAACCCTGTGAGAAGCGCTCATAACGCTTATCAAATATTAAGAATGGTTACACACAAATACGCACTCACTGCTACACCCACAGCCACTGACCCCAACTATGTGAACAGCGCTAAAACTGCTCGGCATTGCCTATGCCATGGATAAATAAACAAATAAATAAATATAACGCCACGAAAAAAATAGAATGCCATGGATTAATAAATAAATAAATATAACGCCTTATTAGTTATTACGGGGCGTGAGGTTGAGGGGTCCAGCCTGTTTGCTTGTACTGGGTCCAACCACCAAGTAAGCCATGGACTAACTTGATGCACTGTACATTTCCAGTCATTGACCCCAGAAATGTGGGAAGCACTGAAAGAACTTGGCATTGCATCATCCATGGACCAACTTGAGGTTGGGGGGTCAAGCCTGTTTGCTTGCACTGGGGCCAACCACCTAATAGGCCATGTACTAACTTGAAGCACTCACTGTACATTTCCAGTCGTTGACCCCAACAATGTGGGAAGCACTGGAACTGCTTAGCATCGCATCAGCCATGGACCGACTTGAGGTTTGGGGGTCCAGCCTGTTTGCTCGCACTAGGTCCAACCATCAAATAAGCCTTGGACTAACTTGAAGCACTCATTTTGCTTCTACAGGCGTTGACCCCAGCAATGTGTGAAGCACTGAAAGTGCTTGGTATTGCATCAGCCATGGACCGACTTGAGGTTGGGGGGTCCAGTCTGTTTGCTTGCACTGGGGCCAACCACCAAATAAGCCATGGACTAATTTGAAGCACTCACTGTACCTTTCCAGACATTGACCTCAGCAATGTGGGGAGAACTGGAACTGCTTGGCATCGCCTCAGCCATGGACCAACTAGCTTGAAATGGACTAACTAATTGAACCCAACTTGACCATGGACCAACTAACTTTTTACTAACTTTACTAAACAGACCTACTAACTTGAACCTAATTTGACCCTGGACCAACTAACTACGACCAAACTTGACCATGGACCAACTAACTACAACCAAACTTGACCATGGACTAACTAACTACAACCAAACTTGACCATGGACCAACTAACTACAACCAAACTTGACCATGGACCAACCAACTCCAACCTAACTTCAAGCACTCATTCTACCTGTCCAGCGATTGCATCCTGAGATCTCGGTGTACAAGGACAGGAGATTTGATGGAGATGAGGTAAGCCATCTCTGCATGAATATGGGTTGTCGTGTGCTAGAAGTGGTGCTGACTCTGATAGTGATAGGTCCCTGATATCTCAGTGTACACGGACAAGAGATTTGATGGACATGATGTGCGCCATCGCTGCGTGGATAGGGGTTGTTGTATGTTAGTGGTGGTAGCAGTGGTGGTGGTGCTGACTCTGGTGATGATAGGTCCCTGAGATCTCGGTTTACACGGACAGTAGATTTATTGAGATGAGGTGCGCCATCGCTGCATGAATAGGGGTTGTCGTGTGTTAGTAGTGGTGTTGACTCTGATGATGATAGGTCCCCGATATCTCAGTGTACATGGACAGGAGTTTTGATGGAGATTACGTGCGCCATCGCTTCGTGGATATGGGTTGTCGTGTGTTAGAAG
The DNA here is from genome assembly GCA_013435795.1 of Chlamydomonas sp. ICE-L. Taxonomy (NCBI): domain Eukaryota; kingdom Viridiplantae; phylum Chlorophyta; class Chlorophyceae; order Chlamydomonadales; family Chlamydomonadaceae; genus Chlamydomonas; species Chlamydomonas sp. ICE-L. Next base: position 115,174 of record JACBWV010000001.1, on the reverse strand, counting down.
TGGTGCTGACTCTGATGAAGATAGGTCCCTGAAATCTCGGTTTACAGGGACAGGAGTTTTGATGGAGATGAGGTGCGCCATCGCTGCGTGGATAGGCGTTGTCGTATGTTAGTGGTGGTAGCAGTGGTGGCGGTGCTGACTCTGGTGATGATAGGTCCCTGAGATCTTGGTGTACACGGACAGGAGATTGATTGGAGATGAGGTGCACCATCGCTGCATGAATATGGGTTGGCGTGTGTTAGTAGTGGTAGCAGTGGTGGTGGTGGTGGTGCTGACTCTGCTGATGATAGGTCACTGAGATCTCGGTGTACACGGACAGGAGATTTATTGGAGATGAGGTGCGCCATCGCTGCATGAATATGGGTTGGCGTGTGTTAGTAGTGGTAGCAGTGGTGGTGGTGGTGCTGACTCTGCTGATGATAGGTCACTGAGATCTCGGTGTACAGGGACAGGAGTTTTGATGGAGATGAGGTGCGCCATCGCTGCAACACTCCGGAATGCATTCTATGTTGGGGTGTAGTTCACCAGTGCTTGTTTCGTATATAGCCCTTCCCAATATTGAGGCTGGGCAAGTCTATTTACACCTAAATGCTAGTCTATAAATCAAACTACACACCTACACCCCCGCACACATAGTCACCCACCCCCACCCTAGTTTTCCATGCATTCTGATTGGGAGCGTGCCATGCGAACGTCAACCACGGTGTTAACTAGCAACACACACGCACCCCACCCCCCACACACAGTCACCCACCCACCACCCCCACCCACCACCCTTGTCTTCCATGCAGGTTTATTGGGAGCATGCCATGCGAATGCCAGCCACAGTGTACAATGGCAACACACACACCACACCACACCACACCACACAGTCCCCCACCCCCCACCCTTGTATTCCATGCAGGCTGATTGGGAGCGTGCCATGCGAACGTCAACCACGGTGTACACTGGCAACCTGTCATTTTACACTCGGGAGGAGCAAATCTATGAAGTTTTCTCCAAGGTGTGTCCGTGCAACACCTCAATCCCGCCCATTGCAGTCTCTAGCTTGCCTGAGCCTCATGATCTGTCAGTCAGCCAGGGGTGGTATGCATTTGGGGTGTACCACAGTGTGCACTGGCAACCTTTCATTCTAATTGGGAGGAGCAAATCTATGAAATTTTCTCCAAGGTGTGTCCGTGCAACACCTCAATCCCACCCATTGCATTCTGTAGCTTGCCTGACCCTCATGATCTGTCAGTCAGCCAGGGGTGGTATGCATTTGGGGTGTACCACGGTGTTCACTGGCAACCTTTCATTCTAATTGTAAGGAGCAAATCTATGAAATTTTCTCCTAGGTGTGTCCATGCAACACCTCAATCCCACCCATTGCATTCTGTAGCTTGCCTGCCCCTCATGATCTGTCAGCCAGGGGTGGTATGCATTTGGGGTGTACCACGGTGTTCTCTGGCAACCTGTCATTTTACACTTAGGCGGAGCAAATCTATGAATTTTTATCCAAGGTAGGTCTGTGTAATATCGCAATCCCATCTATTCTTAATACCTCGACTTTGCCAAGCCAAATTTACGGCAATTCTCCCTGAATTCTCAGACTTCTCAAAATTTCAGGCCAAATCTGAAGTACAAACAACCAAGTACCTGTTACGAAAATTCGATTCCCAAATGATCCGCTGAATAGCTACAGTTTTCCCTTTTGGTGCTCCCGTTTCCACGACTGGCTCAATGGTACAGCACGTTGAAACAAGAAGGCGCTGGTTTCGATTCCCTAAAGGTGCGTTTTAGTGTCAACCGCCATGGTAGCTTTGTCCAGGTTAACTAGCAACCCGATATCTACCCCGGTAAGAAGGGGCTCCCTTAATACCACGCCCCACCAGGCGTTATCACTACTTTTCATGGTAGAGCACGGAATGGTAGAGCACGTCGAAACAAGAAGGCGCGGGTTTGGACACCCGACGGGTGCGCTATAGTGTCAATCGCCATGGTAGCTGTGACCAGGTAAAGTAGCAGCCCGTTATCTACTGCTGTAACAAGGGGCTCCTTTTATACCACGTCCGACCAGGCGTTATCATTACCCTTCTAGTGTTTTATGCTCTATTGTGGATTCCCTACTACATGTTTTGGCCCCCAATAGCATAGCCATCCAGCAAATCATTTGTGAATCGTTTTTCAAAACAAGTCGTAGTTTGTAGTTAATAGTTTGTACCTCAGATTTGGCCTGAAATCCTGAGAGATCTGGGAGAATTGAACATTTGGCCTGAAAAATTCGAGGTACAAAGTGTGACTTGTCGACCTCGATTCCCAAGTCATATGCTGCATCTAGGGGGGTGGAGGGGGGGGGGGGGGGGGGGGGGGGGGGCAGGAAGACATATTTTGGACCGCATCATCAAAACGTTGTCTGATTCAGATGGGAGTTATAATTGTGAAAGTTTCAGACATGGAAGAGAAAAATAAAGTTTTAAAAACGATATCATATGAGGCCAGAAGTCTGACAAGGCTAAAGTTACCATTCACATACAATATCATATGATGCAATTTGTATGATATCATATGATATCATACTGGCCTTCGGTATCATATGATTTGCCGATCCCTACTTATAGGTAGTGCTGCCGGGGCCTGCCAAGCTCCAAAACAACCCCTGGACTGTAACATACCCAAATACCTTGCATTCAGATTGGAGGCCAAAAGATGCATGAGGAGATCCACAGTGTTTTTCTTTTCAGCTGAAAGCAGCAGCCTCCTGGCAGCTCCCTTGACTGCCTATTCAGCCAAAGCTGAGGCAAGCTACTGTATCCAAAAGCTAATAGAATATACTGTCCAGATCTGTCGAAATCTTGGGGCTTAGCCCAGTGGCTGGCTGAGGGAGCTGCCTAGAAGCTGCTGCTCGTAGCTGAATAGAAAAACTATGATCCACAACATATCAATTTAGCAATCTGCCGCTTCAAATTAAGATTAAGCCGTTGTACTGACAGGGGCCCTGGGTTCGTGCTACAGTGATAATTAAGGTGGGTGGGTATGTTTGGGTATGTCCCTCACCAGCCCACCCAGCTTATTATCCTCGTGATGGCAGGTCTTGGCCAACGATAGGTTGATTTTTTATTTATGGAAATAAATTTGAAATTGAAATCATTTTTTACAAATCAATGAGGCCCACCAAGCTTAGTATCCTCGTGGTGGCAGGTCTCGGCCAATGATAGGTTGGAACACACACAAACACACACGCACACACACACAAACACACACACACGCACACACACAAACACACACACACACACACACACACACACACACAAACACATGTTGCATTTTGGTGGCAGGTCTCGGCCAATGATAGGTTGGAAATTAAAATTTGAACTAAACCTAAAATTGAAAATAATACTAATAAAAGATTGATGAGGCGTACTGAACTTGACTGAAACGCTCCCGAGACATTGGATAAATGGGAAAATGAGGCTTACTGAGTTTTTGACTCAAACGCTCCTCCCACATTGTGCATTTCCCCCAGGTCTTGGCCAATGATAGGTTGAAAAATAAATAAATGGAAAAATGAGGCTTACTGAGCGTTTGACTCAAACGCTCCTCCCACATTGTGCATTTCCCCCAGGTCTTGGCCAATGATAGGTTGAAAAATTAAAAATTGGAAAAATGAGGCTTACCGAGCGTTTGACTCAAACGCTCCCGAGACATTGTGCATTTTCCCCACGTGTTGGCCAATGATAGGTTGAAAAATAAATAAATGGAAAAATGAGGCTTACCGAGTGTTTGACTCAAACGCTCCTCCCACATTGTGCATTTCCCCCAGGTCTTGGCCAATGATAGGTTGAAAAATAAATAAATGGAAAAATGAGGCTTACCGAGTGTTTGACTCAAGCGCTCCTCCCACATTGTGCATTTCCCCCAGGTCTTGGCCAATGATAGGTTGAAAAATAAATAAATGGAAAATGAGGCTTACCGAGTGTTTGACTCAAGCGCTCCTCCCACATTGTGCATTTCCCCAGGTCTTGGCCAATGATAGGTTGAAAAATAAATAAATGGAAAATGAGGCTTACCGAGTGTTTGACTCAAGCGCTCCTCCCACATTGTGCATTTCTCCCCCAGGTCTTGGCCAATGATAGGTTGAAAAATAATAAATGGAAAAATGAGGCTTACCGAGTGTTTGACTCAAGCGCTCCTCCCACATTGTGCATTTCCCCCAGGTCTTGGCCAATGATAGGTTGAAAAATAAATAATGGAAAAATGAGGCTTACCGAGTGTTTGACTCAAGCGCTCCTCCCACATTGTGCATTTCCCCCAGGTCTTGGCCAATGATAGGTTGAAAAATAAATAAATGGAAAAATGATGCTTACCGAGTGTTTGACTCAAGCGCTCCTCCCACATTGTGCATTTCCCCCAGGTCTTGGCCAATGATAGGTTGAAAAATAAATAAATGGAAAAATGAGGCTTACCGAGTGTTTGACTCAAGCGCTCCTCCCACATTGTGCATTTCCCCCAGGTCTTGGCCAATGATAGGTTGAAAAATAAATAAATGGAAAAATGAGGCTTACCGAGTGTTTGACTCAAGCGCTCCTCCCACATTGTGCATTTCCCCCAGGTCTTGGCCAATGATAGGTTGAAAAAATAAATAATGGAAAAATGAGGCTTACCGAGTGTTTGACTCAAGCGCTCCTCCCACATTGTGCATTTCCCCCAGGTCTTGGCCCCCCCCCAATGATAGGTTGAAAAATGAAATGAAATGGAAAAAACTCGGCTTACCGAGGTGTTTGGACTCAAAGCGCTCTCCCACATGTGATTTCCCTCAGGTCTTGGCCAATGATAGGTTGAAAAATAAATAAATGGAAAAATGAGGCTTACCGGTGTTGGACTCAAGCTTCCTCCCACATTGTGCATTGACCCCAGGGTCTTGGCCAAAGAAATAGGTGAAAAATAAAATATGGAAAAATGAGGTTAACCCGAGTGTTTGACTCAAGCGCTCCTCCCACATTGAGCCATTTTCCCCCAGGTCTTGGCCAAGAAGGTTGAAAAAAAATAACATGGAAAAATGGAGGCTTACCAGAGTGTTGGACTCAAGCGCTCCTCCCACATTGTGCATTTCCCCCAGTCTTGGCCATGATAGGTTGAAAAAATAATAAATGGAAAAATGAGGGCTTACCGAGGTTTGACTCAAGCGCTCTCACCCACCTTGTGATTTCCCCCAGTCTTGGGCCACATGATAGGTTGAAAATAAATAAATGGAAAAATGAGGCTTACCGAGTGTTTGACTCAAGCGCTCCTCCCACATTGGGCATTTCCCCCAGGTCTTGGCCAATGATAGGTTGAAAAATAAATAAATGGAAAAATGAGGCTTACCGAGTGTTGACTCAAGCGCTCCTCCCACATTGTGCATTTCCCCCAGGTCTTGGCCAGATGATAGGTTGAAAAATAAATAATGAAAAATGAGGCTTACCGAGTGTTTGACTCAAGCGCTCCTCCCACATTGTGCATTTCCCCCCGGTCTTGGCCAATGAATTAGGGTTGAAAAAATAATAAATTGGAAAATGAGGCTTACCGAGTGTTTGACTCAAGCGCTCCTCCCCACATTGTGCATTTCCCCCAGGTCTGGCCAATGATAGGTTGAAAAATAATAAATGGAAAAATGAGGGCTTACCGAGTGTTTTGACTTCAAGCGCTCCTCCCACATTGTGCCATTCCCCCAGGTCTTGGCCCAATGATAGGTTGAAAAATAATAAATGGAAAAAATGAGGCTTACCGAGCTGTTTGACTCCAAGCGCTCCTCACACATTTGTGCATTTCCCCCAGGGGGGGGTCTTGGGCCAATGATAGGTTGAAAAATAAATAAATGGAAAAATGAGGCTTACCGAGTGTTTGACTCAAGCGCTCCTCCCCACATTGTGCATTTCCCCCAGGTCTTGGCCAATGATAGGTTGAAAAATAAATAAATGGAAAAATGAGGCTTACCGAGTGTTTGACTCAAGCGCCTCCTCCCACATTGTGCATTTCCCCCAGGTCTTGGCCAATGATAGGTTGAAAAATAAATAAATGGAAAAATGAGGCTTACCGAGTGTTTGACTCAAGCGCTCCTCCCACATTGTGCATTTCCCCCAGGTCTTGGCCCAATGATAGGTTGAAAAATAAATAAATGGAAAAATGAGGCTTACCGAGTGTTTGACCTCAAGCGCTCCTCCCACATTGTGCATTTCCCCCAGGTCTTGGCCATGATAGGTTGAAAAATAAATAAATGGAAAATGAGGCTTACCGAGTGTTTGACTCAAGCGCTCCGTCCCACATTGTGCATTTCCCCAGGTCTTGGCCAATGATAGGTGTGAAAAATAAATAATGGAAAAATGAGGCTTACCGAGTGTTTGACTCAAGCGCTCCTCCCACATTGTGCATTCCCCCCAGGTCTTGGGCCAATGATAGGTTGAAAAATAAATAAATGGAAAAAATGAGGCTTACGAGTGTTTGACTCAAGCGCTCCTCCCACATTGTGCATTTCCCCCAGGTCTTGGCCAATGATAGGTTGAAAAATAAATAAATTGGAAAAATGAGGCTTACCGAGTGTTGACTCAAGCGCTCCTCCCACATTGTGCATTTCCCCCAGGTCTTGGCCAATGATAGGTTGAAAATAAATAAATGGAAAAATGAGGCTTACGAGTGTTTGACTCAAGCGCTCCTCCCACATGCTTGCATCTTCCCCCAGGTCTTTGGCCAATGATAGGTTGAAAAATAAATAAATGGAAAAATGAGGCTTACCGAGTGTTTTGACTCAAGCGCTCCTCCACATTGTGCATTTCCCCCCCGGTCTTGGCCAATGATAGGTTGAAAAATAAATAAATGGAAAAATGAGGCTTACCGAGTGTTTGACTCAAGCGCTCCTCCCACATTGTGCATTTCCCCCAGGTCTTGGCCAATGATAGGTTGAAAAATAAATAAATGGAAAAATGAGGCTTACCGAGTGTTTGACTCAAGCCGCTCCTCCCACATTGTGCATTTCCCCCAGGTCTTGGCCAATGATAGGTTGAAAATAAATAAATGGAAAAATGAGGCTTACCGGAGTGTTTGACTCAAGCGCTCCTCCCACATTGTGCATTTCCCCCAGGTCTTGGCCAATGATAGGTTGAAAAATAAATAAATGGAAAAATGAGGCTTACCGAGTGTTTGACTCAAGCGCTCCCTCCCACATTGTGCATTTCTCCCCCAGGTCTTGGCCAATGATAGGTTGAAAAATAAATAATATGGAAAAATGAGGCTTACCGAGTGTTTGACTCAAGCGGCTCCTCCCACATGTGCATTTCCCCCCCAGGCTCCTCCCCATTTGCATTTTCCCCAGGGCCAATGATAGGTTGAAAGATAAATAAATGGAAAAATGAGGCTTACGAGTGTTTGACTCAAGCGTCCTCCCACATTGTGCATTTCCCCCAGGTCTTGGCCAATGATAGGTTGAAAAATAAATAAATGGAAAAATGAGGCTTACCGAGTGTTTGACTCAAGCGCTCCTCCCCACATTGTGCATTTCCCCCCAGGTCTTGGCCAATGATAGGTGAAAAATAAATAAATGGAAAAATGAGGCTTACCGAGTGTTTGACTCAAGCGCTCCTCCCACATTGTGCATTTTCCCCCAGGGTCTTGGCCAATGATAGGTTGAAAAATAAATAAATGGAAAAATGAGGCTTACCGAGTGTTTTGACTCAAGCGCTCCTCCCCACATTGTGCATTTCCCCCCAGGTCTTGGCCAATGATAGGTTGAAAAATAAATAAATGGAAAAATGAGGCTTACCGAGTGTTTGACTCAAGCGCTCCTCCCACATGTGCATTTCCCCCAGGTCTTGGCCAATGATAGTGTTGAAAAATAAATAAATGGAAAAATGAGGCTTACCGAGTGTTTGACTCAAGCGCTCCTCCCACATTGTGCATTTCCCCCAGGTCTTGGCCAATGATAGGTTGAAAATAAATAAATGGAAAAATGAGGCTTACCGAGTGTTTGACTCAAGCGCTCCTCCCACATTGTGCATTTCCCCCAGGTCTTGGCCAATTGATAGGTTGAAAAATAAATAAATGGAAAAATGAGGCTTACCGAGTGTTTGACTCAAGCGCTCCTCCCACATTGTGCATTTCCCCCAGGTCTTGGCCAATGAATAGGTTGAAAAATAAATAAATGGAAAAATGAGGGCTTACCGAGTGTTTGATCAAGCGCTCCTCCCACATTGTGCATTTCCCCCAGGTCTTGGCCAATGATAGGTTGAAAAATAAATAAATGGAAAATGGGCTTACGGTGTTTGACTCAAGCGCTCCTCCCACATTGTGCATTTCCCCCAGGTCTTGGCCAATGATAGGTTGAAAAATAAATAAATGGAAAATGAGGCTTACCGAGTGTTTGACTCAAGCGCTCCTCCCACATTGTGCATTTCCCCCAGGTCTTGGCCAATGATAGGTTGAAAAATAAATAAATGGAAAAATGAGGCTTACCGAGTGTTTGACTCAAGCGCTCCTCCCACATTGTGCATTTCCCCCAGGTCTTGGCCAATGATAGGTTGAAAAATAAATAAATGGAAAAATGAGGCTTACCGAGTGTTTGACTCAAGCGCTCCTCCCACATTGTGCATTTCCCCCAGGTCTTGGCCAATGATAGGTTGAAAAATAAATAAATGGAAAAATGAGGCTTACCGAGTGTTTTGACTCAAGCGCTCCTCCCACATTGTGCATTTCCCCCAGGTCTTGGCCAATGATAGGTTGAAAATAAATAAATGGAAAAATGAGGCTTACCGAGTGTTTGACTCAAGCGCGCCTCCCAAATTGTGCATTTCCCCCAGGTCTTGGCCAATGATAGGTTGAAAAATAAATAAATGGAAAAATGAGGCTTACCGAGTGTTTGACTCAAGCGCTCCTCCCACATTGTGCATTTCCCCCAGGTCTTGGCCAATGATAGGTTGAAAAATAAATAAATGGAAAAATGAGCTTACCGAGTGTTTGACTCAACGCTGCCTCCCCCATTGTGCCGTTCCCCAGGTCTTGGCAATGATAGGTTGAAAAATAATAAATGGAAAAATGAGGCTTACGATGATGTTGACTCAAGCGCTCCTCCCACCCTTCCCCACCATTGTGCTTTCCCACAGCGTCTTGGCCAAGATAGGTTGAAAAATACAAATGGAAAAATGAGGCTTACCGAGTGTTTGACTCAAGCGCTCCTCCCACATTGTGCATTTCCCCCAGGTCTTGGCCAATGATAGGTTGAAAAATAAATAAATGGAAAAATGAGGCTTGTACCGAGTGTTGACTCAAGCGCTCCTCCCACATTGTGCATTTCCCCCAGGTCTTGGGCCAATGATAGGTTGAAAAAATAAATAAATGGAAAAATGAGGCTTACCGAGTGTTTGACTCAAGCGCTCCTCCCACATTGTGCATTTCCCCCAGGTCTTGGCCAATGATAGGTTGAAAATAAAAAAAGGGAAAAAATGAGGCTTACTGAACTTGACTGAAACCCTCCCCCTACATTGTGCATTTAAAATTGAAATACATCAAATATAATTAAAAACATTTCAAATTGAAATGAAATAAATGAAGGAAAACAAAATCAATGACGCAAGGATGAAGCCTACTGAACTTGATTGAAACACTCCCCCCCACACTGTGCATTTCCCCCAGGTCTTGGCCAGTGATAGGTTGAAATAAAGGAAAAAGTGAGACTTACTGAACTTGACTGAAACCCTCCCCCTACATTGGCATTTAAAATTGAAATACATAAAATAAATGAAAAATAAAATCCATGACGCTAGGATGAGGCCTACTGAACTTGATTGAAAGACTCCCCCCCCCACATGTTGCACGCACACACACACACACACACACACACACAAAGACATTGTGCATTTTGGTGGCAGGTCTTGGCCAATGCTAGGTTGACAAAGAAATTTGGAGAAAAAAGAAGAAACACGACGAGGCCTACTGAACTTGACTGAAACATTCCCCCCACATTGTGCATTTTCTCCAGGTCTTGGCCATTGATAGGATGATTGAAATTTAAAACAATTAAAAAAAATCAATGACGCCTGGATTTAAAATTTAAAACAATTAAAAAAAAATCAATCACGCCTGCTGTACTTCACTGAAATGCTGCCTCCACATAATGCATTAAAAATGAAATAAACATAATAGCAATGAGGCCTACTGAACTTCACTGAAATGCTGCCCCCACATTAAGCATTACAAAATGAAATAAAATAATATCAATGAGGCCTACTGAACTTGACTGAAACGTTCCCCCCCACATTGTGCATTTCTCCAGGTTGGCAACGCTGCCTATATTCCGTCTCTTGCACAGGCCCCACTGGAGAAGGGTGAGATTCTGTACATCCACTGATGGGGAGATCTGATACACACACACACACCACACACACACACACAAACACTCACACAAACAAACACAAACACTCACACAAACAAACACAAACACTCACACAAACAAACACACACACTCGCAATCCCCCCCCCCCCCCCCCACCACACACACACACACACACCACACACACACACACACACACACAAATACGCACACACACATTTACCCAGGCCACGTTGAGCGTTTGGTGATGGGCCTTGACAAGTTCACCAAGACCCCCTGTGGTTTTGCTTTGTCAAGTTTTACACACGGTCAGTAGCATTGCTTTTCTTTTCAGCTACAGCAGTAGATTCTAGGAGCATTGATACCCACTGTTTCATTTTTGGGCTACTCATGGCAGCTTCCCGCCAGCTCCAATAGCCAGTCACTGGGGCAAACCCAGAACTTGAAGCTGGATTGTAATGCTGTCATATCAGCTTCAGCACGCACTAGCTAGCTTCGGGTTTGGACCAAGGATGGGGAAAGGAAGCTGCTTAGAAGCTGCTACTGGAAGCTAAAAGGGGAACAGTGGTGATAACTTGATTTTTTTATTTCGTAGTTATGTAGCATAGTGTTTGACCAGCTTGTGAGAAAATGATTGGGTGGGTGGTCATGTGTTGTGGGGGTGTGTGGGGGGGGGGGGGGATGTTTGTGTTGTGGATACCAGCTTGTGGAGCTGATGGATGCAGGCAAGAGACAGCCCCCACCACCACCACCACCCACACCACACACACACACACCACCACGAACACACACACACCACACAAACAAAACACACACACCACACCACAACCGCTCAGCACACACACACACACACAACCATCACTCTCTCTCACCACATACACACTCTCACACCACTCTCTCTCACACACACAACAACCAAACAACACACACATCTCTCTCACAACACACACCACTCACACCACGCACACACACACACACACACACACACCACTCACAACCACTACACACCAATCACACACACACACCACCTCACATACACACACCCAATACCACCACACACACTCACACCACCTCAGTACACACACAACACACCACCACCACACACCACCTCAATACACACAACACACACACCACTCAACACACAACACTCACACACCACCTCACATACACACACCACTCCACACCACTCCACATGCACACACACCACACACACACACACCCCTACACAAACCCACTCACACACACTCAACACACCATCACACCACTCACACAACCACTCTCACAAATACCCCACCACCACACACCACCACACACAACACACACACACCACACTCTCACATACAACCACACCACTCACACACCTCTCACATACAAACACCACTCTCCAAACACACACACCTCCCACACACACCACTCACACCCACTCACCACCAACACACACACCACCACAACCACTCCAAACACACACACAACACACTCACACACACACCCACACACACACACCACTCACACACACGCACCACTCAACACCAATCCCTCACACACACACACACACAAACACACACACACCAACCACACACCCACAACACACACACCACCTCACACAAACAACATCCTCACACACAACAACACTCACACACCAATCACACACCACTCACACACCACTCTCACATACACACACAACACCACCACACACCACACATTCTCCTCACACACACACCACTCACACACCACACCCACCCTCACACACACCACACACCACTCTCCACACACACACACCACCCACAAACATCACCTCTCACACACAACACACCGCTCACACATCACTCGCACACACTCACACACCACACAACACATACATGCCCAACCATCATATCCAGCTCAACGCAACACAACCAAACCAAGCCTAACCCAACAACACTTAACAACACCAGACCACAGGTATGCATCTGAGGCAGGTGTGAAGTAATCATATCCAGCACAACACAGCATGACCAACTGAACCTAACCTAAACTAACCTTGCCTAACCTAACCTAAACCTGCAACAACTAACCTAACCTAACCAACCTAACCTAACCAACTTCAGGTATGCATCTGAGGCATGTGTCCAACTATCATGTCAGGATATACAGCACAACCAAACCTAACCATACCAAGCTAACAACACCTAAGCACAGGTATGCCTCTGAGGCATGTGTCCAAACTATCATGTCCAGGACTATACAGACAACCAAACCTAACCATACCAAGCCTAACAACACCTAAGCACGGTATGCCTCTGAGGCATGTGTCCAACTATCAGTCCAGGACTAAACGCACAACCAAACCTGACCATCCCAAGCCTAACAACACCTAAGCACAGGTATGCCTCTGAGGCATGGTCCAACTATCATGTCCAGGACTATACAGCACAACCAATCTAACCATCCCAAGCCTAACAACACCTAAGACAGGTATGCCTCTGAGGCCTGTTCCAATTATCATGTCCAGCACAATACAGCGCAACCAAATCAAGCCTAACCTAACCTAACCTAACCTAACCTAACCTAACTTAACCAACCTAACCTAACCCAACAACACCTAACAACAATACAACACCTAATCTAACCTAACCTAACCTAACAACAACTATCCAGCACAACACAGCACAACCAAACCAAGCCTAACAAGCCTAACCTAACAACACCTTACAACACCTGACCACAGGTGCATATAAGGCATGTGTCCAACTATCACAACTCCAGCAAAACTCCAGCACAGCACAGCACGCACAAACCATACCAAGCCTAACCCAACAACCACTTAACAAATACCTAAACCAAAACTAAACCTAACCACCACCAACACCAACACACCAAACAACACTTAACAAACTAAAAACAACAACTGAAACACTAGCAACACTACTCCCCCCACCCAACCCAACCCAACCTAACCCACCCACCCACCCACCCACCCACCCACACACAAGCACACACATACTTTACCTTGTATTTTGTCTCTTGCACAGGCCCAAATGGAGAATGGTGAGATTCTGTACATCCACTGATGGGAATCTGATACACAAACAAACAAACACACACATACACATACACACACACATACACACGCATACGCATACACACACACACACATACACACACACATACACACGCATACGCATACACACACACACATACACACACATACACACGCATACGCATACACACACACACACAAACACACACACACACACACACGCATATCATAACACACACACACAACATTACACGCACTAACAACGCATACGCATTACACACACACATACACACACACATACACACGCATACGCATACACACACACACACACACGATACGCAAACCACACACACCATACAACGCGATACGCATACTTAGCTACACACATACACCACATACACACGCATACGTTACACACACAAAAAGCACCCCAAAATCCCCTTCCCCTACCCCCCCCCACCCCCCCCCCCCCCTCCCAAACACCACAAATATATTCCGTCTCTTGCACAGGTACGACTGGAGAAGGGTGAATTCTGGAACATCCAAATGCGGGGAGATCTGATACCCCCACCCAAATGCCACCCCGCACAAACACACACCACATACACCACACCGCCATACGCATACACACACCAAGCACACACCCACCCCACAAATCCCCTGCCATACCCCCCCCCCCCCAAACCACACCCCTTATATTTCGTTCTATGCACAGGTTCGACATGGGAGATAGAAGGGCGAGATTCTGTACATCATGCTGGGGAGGAGATATGCTTACCACACCCCCCTACCCCGCACAAACACCACCACACATACACACATCGCATACGCATACACACACAAGCACCCCCCCCACCCTCAAAATCCCCTTCCCTACCCCCCCCAAACACCACTACCCGTATATTTCGTCTCTTGCCAGGTTCGAATGGAGACGGGCGAGATTCTGTAAGCCAGCTGGGGAGGCGTGGACGAGCCGGACCGTGGGCCTGCTCCTAGCTATGCCTACGGACTGAGGTGAGTGCTGTGAATGCGGGATGTGGATTGTGTAATGAGTGAAGTGTGACTGTATGTTGGTCTCCAGACTCCATGCCAAGACACACAAACATCAAAAACCCACACACCTACAACCCACACACTAACACACCAACACAATTCAACACACAAAACCAATAAAAAACTCACACAAAACAATCACACACACACAAAACCCAACACCCAAACATCACACAACACACACACCACACACCCACACACTAACACACCCACACCACTTACCACACCACACATCACCCCCCACCACCCCCACACTCACACACCCACACACTCCTAGCTATGGCCTACGTACTGAGCGTGAGTGATGTGTGATGTGTGACTTCATGAATGTAATACACATACATACACACCTACAGCCCCTTTCAGTGATATACATTGGTCTAGTGGTAGACCAAATCACTTAGGGGAGGAAGAGTCGGGGGTTCGATTCTCCCTACGGTCGCTCTTGGCGTCGCAGGTCGTTGTCAACCGCGATGGTAGCTTGTCCAGTTGAGGTAGAAGACCGCTGTTTACCCGCGTACGACGGGTCCCTTAACACCACGCCCCACCAGGCGTTATCATTACCCACCTACACACACAAACACCATTCATTACACCCATATACACACACATACACACAAAATACCAGTGGGGAATACACACGATTACACACAAGTTAGCTAGACCTATACACAACCCGCACAAAAACACACACCATTCCTTACATGCAGGCGGATGAACCCCTAGAGCGAGTGCACACACACACATGAAGACATAGACACACATCTACACACATACACACACAAACACACATATACACACACACTTCCTCACACGCAGGCTGATGAGTCCCTACAGCGAATGCACCCACACAAACATATACGCATACACATACGCATACAAACACGCACAAAAACACACACCATTCCTTACACGCAGCCTGATTTTACAGTTTGTGTTTTCAACAGTCACGACCTTCAGAACACACCCGAGGGGGCAAGAAAGCACGGCACAAACACACACCATTCCTTTCACTCATTCTGCGATGCCCTAGAGCGATTGCAGCAGACACCACCACACACATGTACAACTTTGTTTGTTTCAGCCCACACAGTTCAAACCACACGCACCAAAACACACATGGCCATCTCACTTACAAACGCAGGCTGACGAGGCCCTAGAGCGAGTGCACACACACATACACACATGTACATGTGTGTGCACGCACACATTCAAACACACATGCACATACACACCATTCCTTTCACGCAGGCTGACGAGGCCCTAGAGCGAGTGCTCACACACACACACATGAAGACATACTCTCACACACATACACATGGACACATACACACGTACACATACACACCATTCCTTTCACGCAGGCAGTCGAGGCCCTAGAGCAAGTGCATGCGCACACATGTACACGTGTGTCCACGCACACATTCAAACACACATACACATACACACCATTCCTTTCACGCATGCTGATGCGGCCCTAGAGCGGGTGCATACACACATAGACAAACACATACACACATACACATATAGACAAACACAGACACAGACACAGACATACCCATGTTGACATACACACACGTACACACACACACATACACACCATTCCTTTCATGCATGTGATGACCCCTATAAACACGTCAGCGCACACACAATGGCACACATAACGCACACACACACACCACACCCACACGGGAGGAGCACCATTCCTTTCACGCAAGCGGATGAACCCCTAGAGCGAAGGCACACACACACATGAAGACATAGACAAAAACAAACATCTAGCACACATACACACACAAACACACATATCCACACACTTCTCCACGCAGTCTGACGAGTCCTCTACAGCGAATGCACGCACACACATAGACAATACACATACGCACACAAACACACAAACACATACACACCCTTCTTACACACATGGCTGACGATTCCCTAGAGCGGGTGCACACCACACATACAACTCCACATATATGTCCATGCAAGCTGATGAGGCCCCTAGAGCATAAGTGCCAACACACACATACCAACCCTCGGGGAAAGGGGGAGAGAAAAGGGATATATGTCATCAGAATGCACGCTGATGAGGGCCCTAATGAGTGCACCACACATACACAACACATAATGTCACATGGCAATGCTGGTAGATGTACCCTACCAGATCGGTGCACACACACATACACACACGGAAAAGCACATATATGTTAGCACATGCAAGCCTGATGATCCTGAGCGAGTGCACACACACATACACACACACATATATGTCACATGCAAGCTGATGAGGCCCTAGAGCGAGTGCACACACACATACACACACACATATATGTCACATGCAAGCTGATGAGGCCCTAGAGCGAGTGCACACACACATACTCACAACAAAAATACACACCCTTCCTCACCAACAGGCTGATGGGCCCTTGACCGAGGAGTGCCCCACACACATACACACAAAAACATACACACCTTTCCTCACACACAGGTGATGAGGCCCGGAGCGAGGCACACACACATACACACACAACTACCACACCCTTCCTCACACAAGGCTGATGAGGGCCCTTGAGCGGAGTGGCACACACGCTATACACACACAAAACATAAACACCCTTCTCCCACACAGCTGATGAGGGCCCTTGAGAAAGTGCACACACACATACACACACACATATATGTCACATGCAAGCTGATGAGGCCCTAGAGCGAGTGCACACACATATACACACACAAGCATACACACCCTTCCTCACACACAGGCTGATGAGGCCCTTGAGCGAGTGCAACACATATACACAGACACAAACAACACACACTTCCTCACACACGGGCCTGATGAGGACCCTGAGCGAGTGACCACACCACATACAAATACAAGCATACCAAACCTTTCACTCACACACAGGCTGATGAGGCCCTTTGAGAGACGTGGCCACACAAGCAACACCCACAAACATTTACACACCCTTCCTCACCACACAGCTGTGGGAGGCCTTGAAAAAGTGCAAACACACATGCACACGACACAATAGTCGCATGCAAGCTTATGAGGTCCTAGACTAGTGCACACATCATACACACTCAATCATACACACCCTTCTCAACACATGCTATATGCCCTGAGCGATTGCACACACACATACAACACCCAAAATACACACTTCCTTCACACACAAGCTGATGTGGCCTTGAAGCGGTGCACACACACATGATCACCCACAGCTACACACCCTTCCTCACACACAGCTGATGAGGCCCTAGAGCGAGTGCACACACACATACACACACACATATATGTCACATGCAAGCTGATGAGGCCCTAGAGCGAGTGCACACACCTATCCCGACACAAGCATACACCCCCTTCCCACCACACGGATGAGGCCCTTGAGTGACGAGTGCACACTCACCTCTCACACAAACATACACACCCTTCCCACACACAGGCTGATTAGGCCGTGGCTGTGCACACACACATACAACACAGCATACAACCTCCTCACACACAGGCTGATGAGTGTCCCTTGAGCGGTGCACACACACATACCACGACACACATATTGTCCACATTCAGCCTGAATGAGGCCCTGGACTCGAGTGCACACACACATACCAAACACACAAACAGATACACACCTTTCTCACCACAGGCCTTATGAGCCTTGATTCAATTGCACACACACAACACACACAAACATACTCACCCTTCCCCACCAGTCTGTATGAGGCCCTGCGCCGAGTGCACACCCACATACACACCCCCATCACACCCTTCCTCACACACAGGCTGATGAGGCCCTGGAGCGAGTGCACACACACATACACACACCAGCAACACACCCTCTACCCTTCCTCACACACAGCTGATGAGTCCTTGCGCGAGTGCACACACACATACACACACACATATATGTCACATGCAAACTGATGAGGCCCTGGAGCGAGTGCTCACACACATACACACACAAACATACACACCCTTCCTCACACACAGGCTGATGAGGCCCTTGAGCGAGTGCACACACACATACACACACAAACATACACACCCTTCCTCACACACAGGCTGATGAGGCCCTTGAGCGAGTGCACACACCATACCCACAAACGTACACCCCCTTTCCTACACACAGGCTTGATGAGGCCCGTTAGCGAGTGCACACACAATACACACACAAGCATACACAACCCTTCCTCACATCACACTGGCTGATAGCCCTTGAGGCGGTGCACACACACAATACACACACACACCTATATATCACATGCAATCTGATGAAGGCCCTTGAGCTCGAGTGCACACACACCTACACGCACAACCTACACACCCTTCCCTCAACACACAGGCTGATGAGGCCCCCCTGTAGCGAGTGCACCACAACACATACACACACACCCTACTCACCCTTCCCTCACACATCAGTCCTGATTAGGCCCCTGGACAGTGCAACACACACATACACACACAAACTACCCCCCTTCCTCACACACAGGCTGATGAGGCCCTTGAGCGAGTGCACACACACATACACACACAAACATACACACCCTTCCTCACACACAGGCTGATGAGGCCCTTGAGCGAGTGCACACACACATACACACACAAACATACACACCCTTCCTCACACACAGGCTGATGAGGCCCTGGAGCGAGTGCACACACGCATACACACACAAACATACACACCCTTCCTCACACACAGGCTGATGAGGCCCTTGAGCGAGTGCACACACACATACACACACACACATACACACCCTTCCTCATACATAGCTGATGAGCCCTGGAGGAGGCACACACACATACCACACACACATCACCCCCTTCCTCACCCGGCTGTGAGGCCCTTGAGCGAGTGCACACAACACATAACACACAAACATCACACCCTTCCTCCCAACCACAGCGGCTGATGAGGCCCGTGGAGCGAGTGCAACACACACATTACACACACCACATACACACCCTTTCCTCACACAACAGCTGATTGAGGCCTCTTTAAGCGCGGTGCACACACACATACACACACAAGCAACAACACCCTTCCATCACACACAGCTGATTAGGCCTTGATTTGAGTGACCCGCCACATACACACACACAGATATATGTTCACATGCAAGCTGATGATTGTGGCAACCTATACACGGTGCACACACACATACACACACACACACATATATGTCACATGCAAGCTGATGAGGCCCTAGAGCGAGTGCACACACACATACACACACCAACATACACACAGGCTGATGAGGCCCTAGAGCGAGTGCAGCGAGCTTACAGCACTAGGAATGACCCAGAGCTAAGGTGAGTCTAGATAGCTTGAGCACACTTGAGCACACTATTTCCGGATTGTTTTCTATTGATTTTGATTGTTCAAGGTTTTGGGGGCAAGTCCCTTCAGCCTACAGCACGAGGAATGACCCAGAGCGAAAGTGTGTTTAAATTGCTTGAGCACACACTAATTTCAGGATTGTTTCTATTGATTTTGATTGTTCAAGGTTTTGGGGGAAGAGTGAGATCATAATTCTTGAGCACACTGATTAATAGCAATTATAAATATAATGGATTATTAATTATTAATTATTAATACTAATTAAACATGACTAGGATTGACCCAGCGCGAAGGTTAGATCAGATACTTTGAGCGCACTCATTAATAGCAGTTATAAAAATGATAGATTATTTATTATTAACACTAATTTACAGCAGTAAAATGACCCAGGGCGAAGGCTGGTTAAAATTGCAGCACAGTGATTAATAGCAATTATTAATATAATGTATTGATATAATAATGTATTTATTATTATTACTAATTATACAGCACCAGGAATGACCCAGAGCTGGATGAGATCAGATCCTTCAAGCGCACTCATTAATATTAATTATTACAAAGATAGATTATTTATTATTAACACTAATTTACAGCACGAAAATGACCCAGGGCGAAGGCTGGTTAAAATTGCAGCACATTGATTAATAGCGATTATTAATATAACGTATTGGCTCCAATAGTATTTTTTTTAATTGCTATTATACAGCCCATGAATCACCCATAGGCTGGATGAGGATCAGATCTTAACGCATCATTAATATTAATTATTAAAATGATAGATTATTTATTATTAACACTAATTTACAGCACTAAAATGACCCAGAGCGAAGGCTGGTTAAAATGGCAGCACAGTGATTAATAGTTATTATTAATATAATGTATTGATATAATTTTTTTTTATTACTATTACTAATTATACAGCACCAGGAATGACCCAGAGCTGGATGAGATCAGATCCTTTAAGCGCACTCATTAATATTAGTTATTAATTTACTTGATTAATATAATGGTTAATTAATTATGAATACTAACAAAACAGCGCTAGGTAGTACCCTACATCCCTAAAAAGTTCTATGCAGCGTCGCCTTTTGATGCGGACAGGGGGAAAGGCAAACATTACATGACATTTTCATTGACAGGCCATTGTTGACCCGAGACAACATACTTATAAAAAGTTCTATGCAGCGTCGCCTGCGACGCTAAAAAAGGGCGGAGAGTGGTCGCGAGGGAGTGACAGGTGGCAACGGAGGCGAGTTAGTTACGAGACCGTTGGCTGACGTGTCGGGTTTCATCACGGTCAGACGGGTGGATGCAGCATATATGATCCATATAGATCTCCTCCCCCATTAAACCATTCAGAAAGGCAGTCTTAATGTCTAACTTTCTGGCAAACAGCTTGTTATGACTAGGGAACGGCAAATCATATGATGTTGACCAAAGACGGTAATACTTTTGTTTACTGCCCAGTTTCCGCCCCAGGCAGTGATCAGCTTGAGTAGGGTGTGGTGTATTAGTGTTTTGTACTACCCTGTCCCGCCACAGACAGTAGCAGCCTAAGTTAGGAGGATTGTGGTGTCTAGTGTTTGTACTGCCCATGTTTCCGCACACAGACAGTGAGCAGCCTGAAGGTAGGAGTGTGGTGTATTAGTGTTTGTACTACCCATGTTCCCGCACACAGACAGTGAGCAGCCTGAAGGTAGGAGTGTGGTGTATTAGTGTTTGTACTACCCCCCAATTTTGTTTCGGCACCAGACAATAGTGAGCAGCCTGAAGGTAGGAGTGTGGTGTATTAGTGTTTGTACTACCCATTTTCCCCCCGCACACATACATGAGCAGCCTGAAAGGTAAGGAGTGTTGTTGTAGTCAGTGATTGTAATACCCATGTTTCCCACACAGACAGTGAGCAGCCTGAAGGTAGAGTGTGGTTATTAGTGTTTTTACTACCCATTTTCCGCACACATACAGGGACAGGCTGATGTAGAGTTGGTGTATTAGTGTTTGTACTACCCATGTTTCCGCACACAGACAGTGAGCAGCCTGAAGGTAGGAGTGTGGTGTAGTAGTGATTGTACTACCCATGTTTCCGCACACAGACAGTGAGCAGCCTGAAGGTAGGAGTGTGGTGTATTAGTGTTTGTACTACCCATGTTTCCGCACACAGACAGTGAGCAGCCTGAAGGTAGGAGTGTGGTGTATTAGTGTTGGTACTATGTACTAACCCATTTCCCCGACACAGACAGTGAGCAGCCTGTCGGTAGGAGTTTGGTGTATATGTTTTTGTACTACCCCGGTTCCGCACACAGACATGAGCAGCCTGAAGGTAGGGTGTGGTGTATAAGTGATTGTACTACCCCATGTTTCCCTCACCAGACCAGTGGTCCCCCTGAAGGTAGGATTGTGGTGTATTAGTGTTTTAGGACTCCCATGTTGCCGCCATAGACAGTGAGCAGGCTGAGGTAGGAGTGGTGGGTGTAAGAGCGTTTTTTACTACCCCATTTTCCGCACACAGACAGTGGCAGCCTGAAGTATGAGTGTGTGTAGTAGTGATTGTACTACCCATGTTCGCACCGGAGACGGGAGCAGCCTGAAAGTAGGAGTGTGGGTAGTATTGTTTGTACACCATTGTTTTTCCGCTCAACCGAGACGTGGCAGGCCCTGAAGGTAGGAAGTGTGGTGTAGTAGTGTTTGTACTACCCATGTTTCCGCACACAGACATGAGCGCCTAGGTATGATTGTGGTGTATTAGGGTTTTACTACCTGTTTTTCCGCACCAGACATTGAGCAGCCTGAGGTAGGATTGTGGTGTATTACAGGGAATGTTTATGGTTGTGTGCATGTCTACTCCTCAACAGTACAAGTAAAAAGTATCAAAAACAACATCAGTCATCCCGTGTCATGACCAACCTGAACACTGGACACACGTATCAAAACACAGAACATTCACTACACAGGGAAAGAACAGAGGCAAATCATATGCTGGAGCTGTGTCTGCAAATCATATGATGTTGACCAAAGACGAGTATGATATCATATGATATCATACAAAAATCATATGATGTTGACCAAAGACGAGTATGATATCATATGATATCATACAAAAATCATATGATTTCATATCATATGATATGATGTGCCAGGCCACAGTTACCTAGTCAGACCGCCGGCATCATATGATATCATATAATATGGTATGGTGACATGATATCATATGATATCATATTGCCTATCCCTTGTTGTGAACCATGCCTGCAAGCAAGGTGTAGGCTTGTTTCAGTTGCACTTGTTTCCTCCACATCTGCCTGTATAGGGCTGTGTTGAGCACCCAACCCCACCCACACCCACACCCACACACTTAAACCCCACACCACACACACACACACACACACTCTGAACCCCCACACCACACCAAACCACCCCACCCCACAAAACAACACTCCACTTGTTTCCTCCACATCAACCTGTATAGGGCTGTGTTGAGCACCCACCCACACCCACAACCATACCCACACACTTAATTCCCCCCCCCCCCCCACACACACACACCCACACACACACACACACACACACACTCTGAACCCCCACACCACACCAAACCACCCCACCCCACAAAACAACACACCACTTGTTTCCTCCATACCTACTTTACTTGGCAGCTTGGGTTTGGATACAAGCCCCCCACCTCACTCCCCGCCCCTAACCACACCCACACCCACACAATAAAACCCCACACCACACCACACCGCACAGTACCGCTTGTTTCCTCCACGCCTACCTGTACTGGGAAGCTTGGGTTTAGATACACGCCCCCTACCACTCCTCACCCCCCGCCCCCAACCCCCTAAACACACCCCCACACACACTAAACCCCCATACCACACCACAACGCACATCACCACTTGTTTCCTCCACGCCTACCTTTAATGGAAAGCTTGGGTTTTTGGATACACGCCCCCTACCACACCTCACCCCCCACCCCCAACCCCCCAAACACCCCCCCACACAATAACACATACTACCCAAGCTTTTCAGCACTTTCGCTGCTTGTAGCACTGCCTGATCTTGGTTGCAACCTGCTATCTTAATTTGTGGTGCAGGCTTGTCTTGGTCAAAAATATAGCAACTTCGGTGCTACAGAAACCTGTATTTTGTATTAACTTTTTTTAGTAACCTGAATTTTGTGTTAATTTTTTAACAACCTTTATGTTATGTTTATTTTTCAGTAACCTTTATGTTGTGTTTATTTTTTAGTAACCTTTATTTTGCGAGTTAGTTAGTGTTTATTTTTTAATAACCGGTATTTTCAGTTTGTTTGTAGTAACCTGTATCACGTGTTACTTTTGTATTAGCCTGTATTTTGTCTTTATTATTTTAGGAACCCGTATTTTGTGTTTATTTGTTATTGACCTGTATTTTGTTTGTATTGTTAGTTACCTGTATTCCCGCCTGTATTTATTTTATGTTTTAATAACCCGTATTTGTATTGTATAACCACTCTTGCAGCAAGTCACCTGAGACCGATGAGCAGTTAGCCTTTGTCCGCGACTTCATTGCCAAGCTATAAGCACTGCACCACCAATCTGGGAGGGATTGATTGCCAGGCTGTCGTGACTTCATTGCCAGGCTATAAGCACTGCGCCACCAATCAGGGGGGGCTTGATTGCCAGGCTGTCGTGACTTCGTTGCCAGGCTGGAAGCACTGCACCACAAATCAAGGAGGGCTTGATTGCCAGGCTGTCGTGACTTCGTTGCCAGGCTGTAAGCACTGCATCACCAAGCTGGAAGGGCTTGATTGCCAGGCTGTCGTAATAAAGTGGTTTGTTTGCGTTTACATTTTCCTGGTAACCTTTTTTTACTGCTTAAGACGGCGAGCAGCCTAATTGCTGGCTGGAGCTATGTAACCAAGTTCGCGTTGGCTCTGCATGCTATCTCTGCTATAGCCCCTTTCAGCAAATCAATTGGTCTAGTACTCTAGTGGTGCACCAAATCGCTTTGAGGATGCAGGGTCGGGAGTTCGATTCCCCCTACGGCCGCCCTGAATGTGCAGGTCGTCGTTAACCGCGATGATAGCTTGTCCAGTTGAGGTAGAAGACCGCTCTCTACCCGAGTACGACGGGTTCCCTTAATACCAGGCCCCACCAGGCGTTATCATTACCTTGGCTATGTTGCGGCTTATATACCAGCACCAGTACAGATTATTATTAAGAGGTTTTACTAATTACTATCTATAACCAGCTATAATCTATAATAAATTAACTGCTTCAGGTTTCACCAGTACTATCACCAGTACGCATTATTATTAACAGGGTTTACTACGGTATCCATAATCAGCTATAATCTATAATAAATGAACTGCTCCACGTTTCACAAGTACTATAACCAGTACGCATTATTATTAACAGGTTTTACTATCCATAATCAGCTATAATCTATAATAAATGAACTGCTCCACGTTTCACAAGTACCAGCACCAGTACGCATTATTATTAAAAGGGTTTACTATCCATAATCAGCTATAATCTATAATAAATGAACTGCTCCACGTTTCACAAGTACCAGCACCAGTACGCATTATTATTAACAGGGTTTACCATCCATAATCAGCTATAATCTATAATAAATGAACTGCTTCTGGTGAAACGTGAAGCTACCTGCTACAGGCCAGGGTATTTCCAAGCGCGCGCTTAGGCGCGCTGGCGCGTTGCCTTATTGAGCCCCACTGCGCGTTTTGCGCAGTTTTTTTCAACCCCCTGTGGGCGCAGAAAGCAATGTGTGCGCTTTTCGCACTACAGAGCGCAGTTTTGTTTTTTTTCAAGTGCGCTAAAGCGCTGGCCAATTTGGTCAATGGAAGTATTCTGCTACAGGCCGCGTGTCTTACCGACTGCCATGCAATTGGGTCTGCAAACCATCTATAACTGGGTGTGTAAACCATGTTGTAACTGGGTGTGTAAACCCTTGGTAACTGGGTGTGTAAACCCTCAATAACTGGGTCTGTAAACCCACTGTAACTGGGTCTGTAAAGCATCTGTAAGTGGGTCTGTAAATCACGTGTAACCAGGCCCGTAATCAGTATGTAACAGGTCCTTTGAATGGGGGGAAATGAGACGCAGCTACAGCAACTGTTTACTGCCCTGATATTTATAATATATAGGTACCATTACAAGTAGTGCACGGTGCCAGGAGGCAATTGATTGCAGCTCGCAGACTGCAGTCAAGCAAATTAAGCTATTACAACGTATATCCTAGACTATAGACCCCCCCCCCCCCCCCCCCCCCCCCCCCTCCGCCCGGAAATAAACTTGTATTCATTGTATGTTTCTTATAACTTGCAAACATAACATTTGATGAGCCCGGCCTCACCAAATGATTACAGAAATACATAGAAAAACATATGCCTGCTTATGCTACAGCAGATGGTACGACGGCTTGCAGAGAATCCGTAGATTTCTGTGATTGCACTACATATCATTTAGTACGTATTGGCAAGCAGAGGGCTAACTATGCCCCCTTCATGTGTTCCAACCGTTGTTACAGTACAGGGGTTAGTAGGCTACCAACGTGGTCTGGAACCCTCATCCCCCTTATGCAGCTCGTTAAAGTGAGACGGACCTTCCCCCTTCTTGGACGGCACGCGACCTAGGACGTCTAAGGCACGTGTGGTTCTTCGCATGATCTCAGCCGCCTCGAAAAAGCCGTCCTTGTTAGCGTCAAATTGTCGGAAGAGGAATTTCAGCAGGGCTTCATCCAAGCTGATGTTGATGGACGACAGGTTACGACGAACCTGGGCACAGAAAGTCTTCTCATCCACTTTGCCTGAAGGGTGGGTGGATGGGTAGGGGGGTGCCTGTGTGTGGGGGTATATATGTGTGCAGGAGGGTAGATAGGTGTGTGTGTGGGGGGCTGATGTTGACGGACGACAGGTTACGACGAACCGGGGCACAGAAGGTCTTCTCATCCACTTTGCCTGAAGGGTGGGTGGGTTGGTAGATAGGTGGGTGTGGGTACATAGGTGGTTGGGTGGGTAGATAGGTGGGTGTGGGTACATAGGTGGTTGGGTGGGTAGATAGGTGGGTGCTTGGGTGCTTGGGTGTGTGGTTATATATGTGGGCAGGAGGGTAGATAGGTGGGTGGGTGGGTGGCTGATGTTGATGGACGACAGGTTACGGCGAGCTTGGGCACAGACGGTCTTCTCATCCACTTTGCCTGAAGGGTGGGTGGGTTGGTAGATAGGTGGGTGGGTGTGGGTACATAGGTGGTTGGGTGGGTAGATAGGTGGGTGGGTGGGTGGCTGATGTTGATGGACGACTAGTTACGACGAGCTTGGGCACAGAAGGTCTTCTCATACACTTTGCCTGAAGGGTGGGTGGGTACGTGTTTGGGTGGGTGGGTGGGTATATATGTGGGTAGATAATGGGGTGGGAGGATGAATGGATAAATAGACGAATGGATGAATGGATGAATGGAGAAATGATTGAATATATATTGACAAATGAGTGTCATGAAGTACTGGGTGGGTGGGTGGGTAGGTGGATGGATGGAAGGATGAATGGGTGGGTGGATAGATGAATCAATAATTGAATATACATATGAATGCATGAGTGTCATGAAGCACGTACGTCGTATGCGACAGCAGGCAATCAAGATGTCATCTAATGCTCCAAGTGGGGGCACCACCAACGGCGGGGTGGTGGGTTGGTGATGGGTGGGTGTTATAGGTGGTGGTATGGTTGGGTGTATTGGTGGGTTAATGGTGGATGTATGGGTGGGTGTATGGTTGGGTGTATTGCTGGGTGTAAGGGTGTGGTGTATGGGTAGAGATGTTTGGGTAGGTTATGTGTGGTTGTATGGGATTGTTAGTGGGTGGGTGTATGTGTGTGTGTATGGGTATGTTTGTATTGGTGGTGTTATTTGTGGGTGTATGGTTTGGGTGCATGGGTGTGTGTATGGGTGGGGTGTATGGTTGGGTGTATGGGTTTTGTGTATGGGTTGTTGTATGGTTTGGTGTCGGAGGTGGAGTGGGTGTATGTGGTGGTGTAATGGTGTGCTTTTTGTGTGTAATGGGTGGGTGTATGTGGTGGTGTATGGTTGGTGTATGGTGGTGTATGGTGGGTTTAATGGTGGGTTTATGGGTGTGTAGTATGGGTGATTGGTAATGTGGCGTGTATGGGTGGGTGTATGGGTGGGTGTATGGACGAATGAATGGGTGGGTGCATGGACGAATGAATGGGTGGGTGTATGGGTGGGTGTATGGACGAATGGAATAGGTGGGTGTAAGGGTGGGTAAATGGAAGAATGAATGGGTGGGTGTATGGACGAATGAATGGGTGGGTGCATGGGTGGGTAAATGGACGAATGAATGGGTGGGTGTATGAACGAATGAATGGGTGGGTGTATGGGTGGGTAAATGGACGAATGAATGGATATAGATGGACAAATGAGTGTCATGAAGCACTGATCTTGTATGGGTGGATGAATGGATACATTAATGAAAATGTATATAGATACAGAAGTGACATGAAGCACGCACCTTGTATGGGACGGCAGGCCATCAAGATATCGTCGGAGTGATCCATGTGTTGCGCCACCAACAACCTCAACATGGTGGGTGGATGGGTGGTGGGTGGGAGGGTGGATGGGTGGATGAATGAATGCATGGATAAATATAGATACATGAGTGACATGAAGCACGTACCTCGTATGCGACGGCAGGCCATCAATATGTCGTCCAAGTGATCCATGTGTTGAACCACCAACGGGGCGACTGGGTGGATGGGAGGATGGGTGGATGGGTGGGAGGATGGGTGGATGAATGGATAGATGCATGGATACATATCGATGCATGAGTGACATGAAGCACGTACCTCGTATGCGACGGCAGGCCATCAAGATGTCATCCAAGTGATCCATGTGTTGCTCCACCACCAACATGGCTGGGTGGATGGGTGGCGGGGTGGGAGGGTGGATGGGTGGATGAATGAATGAATGGATATATATAGATACATGAGTGACATGAAGCACGTACCTCGTATGCGACGGCAGGCCATCAAGATGTCATCCAAGTGATCCATGTGTTGGACCACCAACGGGGCGACTTGGTGGATGGGTGGATGGGTGGATGGGTGGATGAATGAATGAATGGATATATATAGATAGATACATGAGTGACATGAAGCACGTACCTCGTATGCGACGGCAGGCCATCAATATGTCGTCCAAGTGATCCATATGTTGCACCACCAACAACCTTAACATGGACACCTTGCCCAACTCGGTGCTGGAGGTTTTCATCCAATGCCTACAAGCGGTTTAGGGTTTAGGGGTGTCATTGTGGCGGTTTGGGGTTAGGGTTTAGGGTTTCAATATGGACACCTTGCCCAACTCGGTGCTGGAGTTTTTCATCCAATGCCTGCAAGAGGTTTAGCGTTTAAGGGTGTCATTGAGGCGGTTTAGGGTTTAGGGTTTAGGGTTCAGGGTTCGTGCTAGTGCTCGCCCAACTCGGTGCTGGAGGTCTTCAGCCAATGCCTGCAAGCGGTTTAGGGTGTAGGGTTTGTGCTAGTGCTCGCCAAACTCGGTGCTGGAGGTCTTCATCCAATGCCTGCAAGCGGTTGAAGGGTTTAGGGTTTAGGGTTCAGGGTTTGTGCTGGTGCTCGCCCAACTCGGTGCTTGAGGTCTTCAGCCAATGCCTGCAAGCAGTTTAGGGTTTAGGGTTTAGGGTGTAGGGTTTGTGCTAGTGCTTCCCCAACTCGGTGCTGGAGGGGTTTAGGGTGTAGGGTTTGTGCTAGTGCTTCCCCAACTCGGTGCTGGAGGTCTTCATCCAATGCCTGCAAGCGGTTTAGGGTTTAGCATTAGGGTTTATGGTTTGTGCTAGTGCTTGCCAAACTCAGTGCTGGAGGTCTTTAGCCAATGCCTGCGAGGGGTTTAGGGTTTAGGGTTTGTGCTAGTGCTTGCCCAAGTCAGTGCTGAAGGTCTTTGTCCAATCCCTGCAAGGGGTTTAGGGTTTAGGGTTTGTACTAGTGTTCGCTGCCCAACTCAAGGTCGATGTCCATGCCATAGAAGACAGGCAGCAGAGTGGTGCCAAGCCAAGCCAATCCGCCTCCATGCCATGCTCCATGTGCATGCCCTAGAAGGCGGGCAGCAGAGTGGTGCCAAGCCAATCCAATCCGCCTCCATGCCATGCTCCATGTGCATGCCCTAGAAGGCGGGCAGCAGAGTGGTGCCAAGCCAAGCCAATCCGCCTCCATGCCATGCTCCATGTTCATGCCATATCCCCGATCCGGACTCGGAGTGGCTCAATGGTAGAGTATCCGACCTTGATCGAAGGAGATGCCGGGTTCGAACCCCGTCGGGAGCGTTTCGGTTCTCACGGTGGCCGTCAACCATATGAACCGTGACTGGTTCTAGCCTCATTGCCAACCTCGAGCAAGGTGAGCTTACGAACCGGTGTCGATAAAACCACGTCCTTAGTAGGTTCAACTGTCCCCGGCAGTGTGACTAACTTGGATGTTCTAATTTTCTATTTTCTGTTCATGCCATAGAAGGCGAGCAGCAGAGTGGTGCCAAGCCAAGCCAATCCGCCTCCATGCCATGCTCCATGTTCATGCCATAGAAGGCGGGCAGCAGAGTGGTGCCAAGCCAAGCCAATCCGCCTCCATGCCATGCTCCATGTTCATGCCATAGAAGGCGGGCAGCAGAGTGGTGCCAAGCCAAGCCAATCCGCCTCCATGCCATGCTCCATGTTCATGCCATAGAAGGCGGGCAGTAGGGTGGTACCAAGCCAAGCCAATCCGGTAACTAAACTTCCCATCACCCACCCATTAACCCCCCCCCCCCCCCCCCACACACACACACACACACAATCACCCCATCAGCCCTCCCCCCCCCCACACACACCCTTGTACTGCCACCTACCTGCGGTACCAGTGGAAGGCAGCGGGGAAGCTAGCCAATCCCGCAGCAATGCTTCCGATCAAAATGGTGTTGAAGTAGGTTTGATCTGCCTTCATCCTCTCTCTCTCTCTCTCTCTCTCTCTCTCTCTCTCTCTCTCTCTCTCTCTCTCCCCCCCCCCCCCCCCTCCCACACACACCCTTGTACTGCCACCCACCTGCGGTACCAGTGGAAGGCAGCGGGGAAGCTAGCCAATCCCGCAGCAATGCTTCCGATCAAAATGGTGTTGAAGTAGGTTTGATCCGCCTCCATGCCATGCTCGATGTTCATGCCATAGAAGGCGGGCAGCAAGGTGGTGAGCATGAAGCTCACGGAGGCCATGGTGAGGTAGAGGTTGAGCAGCATGAAGTGATTGCGTGCATTGTCCAACTTCATGCGCCACGTCTCTCTGGTTGCATCCAAGTGGGACTCCATCTCCACCTACACGTGAAGACAAAATGGTTGGAAATATATGCATTTGAATTTGAATATGAATGGAGAAGGAGGAAACAGCTTGGTGATCATGAAGTTGGCCATGGTGAGGTAGAGGTTGAGCAGCATAAAGTGGTTGCGTGCAGTGTCCAACTTTATGCGCCACGTCTCTCTCGTCGCATCCAAGTGGGATTCCATCTCCACCTACATGCAACGTTGGACATTGTGAGGTGCAGGTTAGGGCCATTGTGATGTACAGGTTGAGGTACAGGTTGCGTCCAAGTGGGATTCCATCTCCACCTACATGCAACGTTGGACATTGTGAGGTGCAGGTTAGGGCCATTGTGATGTACAGGTTGAGGTACAGGTTGCGTCCAAGTGGGATTCCATCTCCACCTACATGCAACGTTGGACATTGTGAGGTGCAGGTTAGGGCCATTGTGATGTACAGGTTGAGGTACAGGTTGCGTCCAAGTGGGATTCCATCTCCACCTACATGCAACGTTGGACATTGTGAGGTGCAGGTTAGGGCCATTGTGATGTACAGGTTGAGGTACAGGTTGCGTCCAAGTGGGATTCCATCTCCACCTACATGCAACGTTGGACAGTTTGAGGTACAGGTTAGGGCCACGGGAAGGTACAGTTTGAAGAACAGGTTAGGTACAGTTTGAGGTACAGGTTAGGGCCATGGGAAGGTACAGTTTGAAGAACAGGTTAGGTACAGTTTGAGGTACAGGTTAGGGCCATGGGAAGGTACAGTTTGAAGAACAGGTTAGGTACAGTTCGAGGTACAGGTTAGGGCCATCGGAAGGTACAGTTTGAAGAACAGGTTAGGTACAGTTTGAGGTACAGGTTAGGGCCATCGGAAGGTACAGTTTGAAGTACAGGTTAAGTACATTTTGAGGTACAGGTTAGGTACAGTTTGAGGTACAGGTTCCTTCCAATTGGGAACCAATCTCCATCTATGCAGAACGTACAGACACACTCACCCACCCACTCACCCACGCGCCGACCCTCACACTCACCCACGCACTCACCCACCCACTCACCCACCCACTCACCAACGCGCCCACCCTCACACTCGACCACGCACTCACCCACCCACTCACCCACGCGCCCACCCTCTCACATCACCCACCCCGCGCACACCTCACACTCCCCCACCCACCACCCACCCACTCACCAACACTCGCCCACCCTCACACTCACCCACGCACTTCACCCACCCACTCCACTCACCCCGCTACCCCACCCTCACACTCACCACCCACTCACCCACACGCTCCCACCCTTCACTCACCCACCCACTCACCCACCCACTCACCCACGCGCCCACCCTCACACTCACCCACGCACTCACCCACCCACTCACCCACACCTCCCACCCATCACACTCCAGCCACCCACTCACCCACCCTCACACATCACCCCACCACTCACCTCACCCACCCACTCACCCACGCGCCCACCCTCACACTCACCCACCCACTCAACTCACCCACCCTCACGCTCACCCACCCCACTCACCCACCCACTCACCAACGGCGCCCACCCCTCAACTCACCCACGCACTCACCCACTCCCCACACGCCCACCCTCACACTCCCCCACGCCCCCCTATCACTACACTCACCCACCCACTCACCCACTCGCCCACCCTCACACGCACCACACCACTCACCCACGCGCCCACCCTCACACTCACCCACGCACTCACCCACCCACTCACCCACGCGCCCACCCTCACACTCACCCACGCACTCACCCACACGCCCACCCTCACACTCACCCACGCACTCACCCACCCACTCACCCACGCGCCCACCCTCACCTCACCCACGCACTCACCCACCCACTCACCCACGCGCCCACCCTCACACTCCACCCACCCACTCACCCACGCGCCCACCTTCACACTCACCCCGCACTCACCCTCCGTCCACTCACCAAGCTGGAGCTCTCAATCTCCCTCTCATAGTGTCCAGAAGCACCAACCATACTTGCATACACTCTCATTCCCCCACCCAATCACCCACGCGCCCACCCTCACACTCACTCACCCACCTACCCACCCACTCACTCACTCACTCACCCACTCACTCATCCACTCATCCACCCACCCACTCACCAAGCTAAAGCTGGAGCTCTCTATCTCCCTCTCATAGGTCTCCAAAACCCAACTGCCAACCATACTTGCATACACACTCACGCACCCACCCACTCACCCACCCACCCGCTCACCCGCCCACTAAACCACCCACTCATAGGTCTCTAGAACCGCCAACCAAACTTGCATACACACTCACCCACCCACCCACTCACCCATGCGCCCACCCACTCACCAAGCTAAAGCTGGAGCTCTCAATCTCTCTCTCATAGGTCTCCAGAAGTTGATGGGCCTGGTGCTGCGCCGATGGGGGCGGCAGCGGGCAGCTGTTCACCACCACCAGCCCCCGCTCGTGCACCATTCGATACTCGGATCGCCCTCCGCCCTCCCCGCTGCCTCCGCCTCCGCCCCCGGGGTACCGGGCGGCCCCCCCCCCCTGGGGGGGGGCCTTGGGCGGCCTCCGGGCCGCGGCCATACCTGCGTTGGCAAGCTTGAGATGCTTGACAGCGCCTACGCCGCCGATTTTGAGGCTTTTGAGAGCGGTCACGCCGGGGTGAATGGGCTGTTTGAGGTGTGTGGGTTTATAGGTGGGGGTGTGGTAGGGGTTGTAGGAGTGTGTGGGCGAGGTTGCGTGAGTGGGTTTGTTTGCAAGGGTGTGGGGGGGGGGGGGCTGCTGCTGCTGCTGCTTCTGCTGGGGTTGTTGGGGTTGTTGCTGCTGCTGCTGCTGCTGGGGTTGTTGCTGCTGTTGCTGCTGCTGCTGCTGGAGGGGTTGCTGCTGCTGGTGCGGCTGCTGCTGCTGCTGCTGCTGATTTTGCTTTCTCCAGTCCTGTTGTTGGTCTTGTTGCTGCTGCTGCTGCTGGTGCGGCTGCTGCTGCTGATTCTGCTGCTGATTCTGCTGACTCCAGTCCTGTTGTTGGTCTTGTTGCTGCTGCTGATCGTGCTGCTGTTGCCGTTGCTTGCTTAGCTGCCACTGCCTGCACAACAGAAGAACACAAAGGGCGCCATGAGATGATACTGATGCTGCTGGTGGTGGTGGTGATGATGGTGGTGGTGATGGTGGTGATGCTGATGGTGCTGATGCCGTTCATGCCGTTGCTTGCTTTGCTGCCACTGCCTGCACAACAGAAGAAAACAATGGGCACCATGAGATGATTCTGATGGTGGTGGTGGTGGTGGTGATGATGCTGATGGTGGTGATGCTGATGGTGATTGTGGTGGTGATGCTGAGCATGCTGCTGTTGTCGTTGCTTGCTTTGCTGCCACTGCCTGCACAACAGAAGAACACAATGGGCGCTATGAGATGATACTGATGATGCTGGTGGTGGTGGTGATGCTGGTGATGCTGATGGTGATGATGCTGATGGAGGTAGTGGTGATGCTGATGGTGGTGATGCTGATGGTGATTGTGGTGGTGATGCCGATCATGCTGTTGTTGGCGTTGCTTGCTTTGCTGCCACTGCCTGCACAACAGAAGAACACAATGGGCACCATGAGATGATACTGATGATGCTGGTGGTGGTGGTGGTGATGATGGTGGCGCTGATGATGGTGATGCTGATAGTGGTGATGCCGATCATGCTGTTGTTGGCGTTGCTTGCTTTGCTGCCACTGCCTGCACAACAGAAGAACACAATAGGCGCTATGAGATGATACTGATGCTGGTGGTGGTGGTGGTGGTGGTGATGATGATGATGATGATGATGATGATGATGATGATGATGATGATGATGATGATGATGATGATGATGATGATGATAGTGATGATGACGATGATGATGCTTGTGGTAGTGGTGCTGATGGTGGTGCTGATGATGGTGATGCTGATGGTGGTGATTCCGATCATGATGTTGTTGCCGTAGCTGTTGCTTGCACAACAGAAGAACAAAATGGGCGCTATGAGATGATGATGATGATGATGATGGCAGCAATGATAGTTGATGGTGGAGGTGGTGCTGGTGGTGATGATGGTTATGATGATGGTGCTGGTGGTAATGATGATGCTGGTGCTGGTGGTGATGCTGATGATGGTGATCCTGATGGTGGATATGGTGGTGGTGATGGTGATGGTGATGGTGACGGTGGTGATGGTGATGGTGATGGTGGTGATGGTGGTGATGATGATGGTGGTGATGATGGTGGTGATGATGGTGATGGTGGTGGTGGTGGTGGTGATGGTGATGGTGATGGTGATGGTGGAGGTGATGGTCGTGGTGATGATGATGAGGATGCTGATGGTGGTGATGATTATGATGGTGAAGAAGAAGATGATGATGATGATGATGATGACGATGCCATGACGATGAGGATGAGGATGATGATGATGATGATGATGATGATGATGATGATGATGATGATGATGATGATGATGATGATGATGATAATGATGAGTCAAACATCCCCCTTCCCCTCCCCCGACCCCCAGCCCTCAACTGACATGTAATTGTTCGAACTGTCTCGGTTGTTGCTAGCTCTCAAGTAACTAGCCTCAGTCAAACAGATGCTTGCCAACGCCCTGCACCCACACCCAAATCCCCCCCCCCCCACCCCACCCACCCACCCCATTTCCCCCAACTGACCTGTAACTGGCTGATGAACTGTCTCGGTTGTTGCTAGCCCTTAAGTTACGAGCCCCAGTCAAACAGATGCTTGCCAACGCCCTGCACCCACACCCAAATCCCCCCCTGCACCCCCTCCCCCCCTCTCCCCACCCCACCCCACCCACCCCGGATCAGACCTGCAACACCGACCCCCCCAACCCCCCAACAGACCTGTAACTGTTCGAACTGTCGCGGTTGTTGCTAGCCCTCAAGTTACGAGCCTCAGTCAAGCATATGCTTGCCAACGCCTCATCATCTCCCCCCTCCCCCCCCCCCCCCCCATCCAACCCCCAACCTGACCTGAGAGAGAGAGAGAAAGAGAGAGAAGGAGACTGACCTGTAGCTGTTTGAACTGTCGCGGTTGTTGCTAGCCCTCAAGTTACGAGCCTCAGTCAAGCATATGCTTGCCAACGCCTCATCATCTTCCAAGAGGTCGTTGATGGCGCTAGCTGTCTCCTCGGCATCATGCCTAACCGTGGTGAGCACCTGGTTGCATTAGTCAGTCAGTCAGTTAGTTAGTTGGTCGGTTGGTTGGTTGGTTGGTTGGTTGGTTGGTTGGTTGGTTGGTTGGTCAGTACTTAAAAAAGGTAATGATAACGCCTGGTGGGGCGTGGTGTTAAGGGAGCCTGTCGTACGCGGGTGGGTAGCGGTCTCCTACCTCAACTGGACAAGCTACCATCGCGGTTGACGACGACCTGCAACGCCAAGAGCGACCGAAGGGGGAGTCGAACCCCCGACTCTTCATTCTTATAGTGATTCAGTCTATCACTGGACCAATGCATATCACCGAAAGAGGCTTGGTCAGTACTTAGACATCTGGTTGCATTAGTCTGTTAGTTAGTTAGTTGGTTGGTTGGTTGGTTGGTTGGTTGGTTGGTTGGTTGGTTGGTTGGTTGGTTGGTTGGTTGGTACTTCGAACCTGGTTGCATTAGTCAGTTAGTCAGTTAGTTAGCTAGTTCGTTCGTTCGTTTGTTCGTTCGTTAGTTGGTTACTTAGTTAGTTGGTTAGTTGGTTGGTTGGTTGGTTAGTTGGTCAGTACTTCAAATCTGGTTGCACTAGTCAATGGGTACATTTCATAAATTTCAAATATTTTGTCAGTCTTTTATATATTTCATATATTTCAGTCTGTTAGTTAGTCGGTTGGTTGGTTGGTTGGTTGGTTGGTTGGTTGGTTGGTTGGTTGGTTGGTTGGTTGGTTGGTCAGTATTTAGAACTTGGTTGCATTAATCAGTCGGTTGGTTGGTTGGTTGGTTGGTTAGTTAGTTGGTTGGTTGGTCAGTACTTGGAACCTGGTTGCATTAATCAGTTGGTTGGTTGGTTGTTTGGTTGGTCAGTACTTCGCCTCTGGTTGCATTAGTCAGTTAGTTAGTTAGGTAGGTAGTTGGATGGTGGGTTGGTTGGATGGTACTTAGAACCTGGTTGCATTAGTCAGTTAGTCAGTTAGTCAGTTAGCTAGTTAGTTAGCTAGTTAGTCAGTTAGCTAGTAAGTTAGTTAGTCAGTTAGCTAGTTAGTTAGTTAGTTAGTCAGTTAGTTAGTTAGTTAGTTAGTTAGTTAGTTAGTTAGTCAGTGAGTTAGTTGGTTGGTTGGTTGGTCAGTACTTCGAATCTGGTTGCATTAGTCAATGGGTTCATTTCATAAATTTCAAATATTTTGTCAGTCTGTTATATATTTCATATATTTCAGTCTGTTAGTTATAGTCGGTTGGTTGGCTGGTTGGTTGGTTGGTTGGTTGGTTGGTCAGTATTTAGAACTTGGTTGCATTAATCAGTCGGTTGGTTGGTTGGTTGGTTGGTTGGTTGGTTGGTTGGTTGGTTGGTTAGTTGGTCAGTACTTGGAACCTGGTTGCATTAATCAGTTGGTTGGTTGGTTGGTACTTAGAACCTGGTTGCATTAGTCAGTTAGTCAGTTAGTCAGTTAGCTAGTTAGTCAGTTAGCTAGTTAGTTAGTTAGTTAGTTAGTTAGTTAGTTAGTTAGTTAGTTAGTTTGTTGGTTAGTTGGTTGGTTGGTTGGTCAGAACTTCGAATCTGGTTGCTTTAGTCAATGGGTTCATTTCCTAAATTTCAAATATTTTGTCAGTCTTCTATATATTTCATATATTTCAGTCTGTTAGTTAGTCGGTCAGTTGGTTGGTTGGTTGGTTGGTTGGTCAGGACTTAGAACCTGATTGCATTAAGCAGTTGGTTGGTTGGTTGGTTGGTTGGTTGGTTGGTTGGTTGGTCAGTACTTAGAACCTGATTGCATTAAGCAGTCGGTTGGTTGGTTGGTTGGATGGTTGGTTGGTTGGTTGGTTGGTTGGTTGGTCAGTAGTTAGAACCTGATTGCATTAAGCAGTCGGTTGGTTGGTTGGTTGGTTGGTTGGTTGGTTGGTTGGTTGGTCAATACTTGGAACCTGGTCGCATTAATCAGTTGGTTGGTTGGTTGGTTGGTTGGTCAGTACTTCGACTCTGGTTGCATTAGTCATTTATTTATTTAGTTAGTTATTTAGTTAGTTATTTAGTTAGTTGGTTGGTTGGTCGGTTGGTACTTAGAACCTGGTTGCATTAATCAGTTAATTAGTTAGTTAGTTAGTTAGTTAGTTAGTTGGTTGGTTGGTCAGAACTTCGAATCTGGTTGCATTAGTCAATGGGTTCATTTCATAAATTTCAAATATTTTGTCAGTCTTCTATATATTTCATATATTTCAGTCTGTTCGTAAGTTGGTTGGTTGGTTGGTTGGTTAGTTGGTTGGTTGGTTGGTCAGTATTTAGAACTTGGTTGCATTAATCGGTAGGTTGGTTGGTTGGTTGGTTGGTTGGTTGGTTGGTTGGTTGGTTGGTTGGATGGTTGGTACTTAGTACCTGGTTGCATTAGTCAGTCAGTTTGTTATTTAGTTGGTTGGTTGGTCAGTACTTAGACCCTGGTTACATTAGTCAGTTAGTTATTTAGTTGGTTGGTTGGTCGGTACTTCGAATCTGGTTGCATTAGTCAGGAGGGACATTTTGTAAATTTCAAATATCTCGTCAGGCTGCTATATATTTCATATATTTAGTCAGGCTGTTAGTTAATTAGTTGCTTGGTTGGCTGGTTGGTTGGAAAGTATTTCGAACCTGGTTGCATAAGCCAGGAGGGACATTTCGTAAATTTCAAATTACTTATCCAGGCTGTTATATATTTCAAATATTTAGTCAGGAGGGACATTTCGTAAATTCAAATTAATTATCCAGGCTGTTTTATAATTCAAATATTTAGTCAGGAGGGACATTTCGTAAATCCAAATTAATTATCCAGGCTGTTATATATTTCAAATATTTAGTCAGTTTGTTAGCTAGCTAGTTAGTTAGTTAGTTAGTTAGTTAGTTAGTTAGCTAGTTCGTTCGTTCGTTCGTTCGTTCGTCGTTTAGTTTAACTCGTTCGTTCTTTCGTATTCTTGGTTCTTTAGAGACCTAGATCGTTGTATCTTTCAAGTTGTTATCGTCCCACCCCCAATACCCATGTCCACACGCAACCTTTTCAAGGGGCAACCAGCTTGCTTGATCACATCATTTTCATTGCGACGGTTTAGAAAGGGGGGCTCTGCTGCTTTTGCAAAATCGTGCAAAAACACGCGATCAAGCATCCACGTCAGATGGGCGATGCGACGGTCAAAGTAGATGTTGGTCATACACAGGAGCACCTCCAGCACACACAGCTCGAAGGGAAGCTGGGAGCGGGCGTCTACTGCCTGCATGGGATAGGAAGTGTGGTGGTGGTGGTGGTGGTGGTGGTGGTGGTGGTTGGTGGTGGTGGTTGAAGTAATGTTGGTCACTCAGAGCTTGGTGGTGGTGGTCTGCTGTGGTGGTTGGTGTTGTTGAATAGATGTTGGTCCTACGCATAGCTTAGTGGTGTTGGTGGTGGTGGTGGTTTGGTGGTGGTTGAAGTAGATGTTGGGTCATACGCAGGAGCTTGTGGTGGTGGTGGTGGGTGGTTGGTGGTGGTTGAAGTAGATGTTGGTCATACGCAGGAGCTTGTGGTGGTTGGTGGTGGTGGTTGGTGGTGGTTGAAGTAGATGTTGGTCATACGCAGGAGCTTGTGGTGGTGGTGGTGGTGGTTGGTGGTGGTTGAAGTAGATGTTGGTCATACGCAGGAGCTTGTGGTGGTGGTGGTGGTGGTTGGTGGTGGTTGAAGTAGATGTTGGTCATACGCAGGAGCTTGTGGTGGTGGTGGTGGTGGTTGGTGGTGATTGGCGGCGGCGGTCAAAGTAGATGTTGGTCATACACAGGAGCACCTCCAGCACACACAGCTCGAAGGGGAGCTGGGAGCGGGCGTCTACTGCCTGCAAGGATTTGTGGTTAGGGTTTGTGGATGGTTTTTTTGTTGTGTGTTTGTGTGTGTGTGTGTGTGCTTGTGTGTGTATGTTTGCACAGCTCAAAGGGCAGCCAGGGGCGGGCGTCAACTGCCTGCATGGGTTTGTGGATGGGGTTTGATTGTGTGCGTTTGTCCTCTTCAGTTCATAAGGTGTGTGTGTGTGTGTGTGTGTGTGTGCACAGCTCGGAGGGAAGCTGGGAGCGGGCGTCTGCTGCCTGCGTGGGTTTGTTTGTTTGTGTAAGTGTGAGTGTGTGTGCGTAGGTGTGTGTGTGTGTAGGTGTGTGTGTGTGTAGGTGTGTGTGTATGTTTGCACAGCTCAAAGGGAAGCTGGGAGCGGGCGTCTACTGCCTGCATGGGATAGGTAGTGTGGTGGTGGTGGTGGTGGTGGTTGGTGGTGGTGGTGGTGGTTGGTGGTGGTTGTGGTGGTGTGAAGGGAGCGAGCATCTACTGCCTGCATGGGATTGTTAGTGTGGTGGTGGGATGGGATTGTTAGTGTGGTGGTGGTTGTGGTTGTGGTGTTTGTGTTTGTGTTGGTGGTGGTTGGTGTTGGTGGTGGTTGGCGTTGGTGGTGGTTGTTGGTGGTGGTGGTTGTGGTGGTGGTGGTGGTGTGAAGGGAGCAAGCATCTACTGCCTAGATGGGATTGTCAGTGTGGTGGTGGTGGTGGTGGTGGTGGTGTGAAGGGAGCAAGCATCTACTGCCTGCATGGGATTGTTGTTGTGGTGGTGGTGGTGGTGGTGGGTGGTGGTGGTTGTGGTGGTGGTGGTTGTGGTGGTTCTGGTTGTGGTGGTGGTGGTGGTGATAATGGTTGGTGGTGGTGCTGGTGGTGGTGGTCTGAAGGGAGCAAGCATCTACTGCCTGCATGGGATTGTTGTTGTGGTGGTGGTGGTGGTTGGTGGTGGTGGTGGTGGTGGTCATAATGGTTGGTGGTGGTGGTTGTTGTGGTGGTGTGAAGGGAGCGAGCATCTACTGTATGCATGGGATTGTTGTTGTGGTGGTGGTGGTGGTTGGTGGTTGTGGTTGTGGTTGTGGTTGTGGTTGTGGTGGTGGTGATGGTGGTTGGTGATGGTGGTTGGTGATGGTGGTTGGTGGTGGTGGTGGTGGTGTGAAGGGAGCGAGCATCTACTGCCTGCATGGGATTGTTAGTGTGGTGGTGGAGGTTAGTGGTGGTTGTCGTCGTTGTTGTTGTTGTTGTTGTTGGTGGTGGTGGTGGTGGTGGTTTGTGTTTATATGTTGGTGGTTGGTGGTGTTTAGTGGTGGTGGTCAAAGTAGATGTTGGTCATACACAGGAGCACCTCCAACACACAGCTCGGAGGGTCGCTGGGAGCGAGCGTCTACTGCCAGCATGGATTTGTTTGTTTATGTGTGTGTGTGTTTGCGTGTGTTTGTGCGTGTGTCTGAGTGTATATTTGTGTGTGTGTATGTGAACTAAGGAGCAGTGTCTATTGCATGGTAGTGGTGGTGGTGGTGGAGGCGGAGGTGGTGGTGGTAGTGGTGGGAAGGGAGCGAGCGTTTACTGCCTGCATGGGTTTGTTCGTGTGTGTGTGTGTTTATGTGTGTGTGTGTTTGTGCGTGTTTGTGTGTGTTTGCACAGCTCTGAGGGTCGCTGGGAGCAAGCGTCTACTGCCTACACCGGTTTGTGCTTGTGTTTGTGTTAGTGTGTGTGTGTGGTGGTGGTAAGTGGGCATATGTGTTTGTGCTGTGTGGTGCTTGTGTGTGACACACCACCACGCCCACCACGGACAACACCCACAACCTACAGCTGTCTTCTTCCAGCAGTATTATAGGAGCGATGACACACCTACCCCCCCCCCCCCCCCTCCCCCCCCTCCACCCCCCCCCCCCCCCCCCACCCCAACCTCTCTCAACCCACACCACCACCAACCCCACCAAGACAAGCTCCACTTACCGCAACGATAGGATGAGATGACACACCATACCCCCCCCCCCCCCCCCCCCCCCCCCCCCCCCCCACACACACACACAACACACACACACACACACACACACACACACACACACCCATCTCTCCTCACCCACACCCACCACCCACACCACCAAGACAAGCATCCACTTACCCAGCACTCTAGGAGAGATGACACACATACCCCCCCCCCCCCCCCCCCCCCCCCCCACACACACACACACACACACACACACACACCCCACACACCCACACCCACCCCACCACCCCACACACCACCCACCCACACACCACCACACCACACACCACCAAGTCAAGCATCCACTCACCAGCAGTAAAGGAGCGATGACGCCGCTGTAATCGTATCCCTACTTTACTCTAAACAAAATCGCTTTGTCGGCAGCAAGATAGGAGAGTGTGTGTGTGTGTGTGTGTGTGTAGGTGTGTGTAGGTGTGTGTGTGTGTGTGTAGGTGTGTGTGTGTAGGTGTGTGTGTGTGTGTGTGTGTGTAGGTGTGTGTAGGTGTGCAAGACTCACCAGCAAGATAGGAGCGATGACGCCGCTGTAATCGTATCCCTACTTTACTCTAAACCAAATCGCTTCGTCGGCAGCAAGATAGGAGAGTGTGTGTGTGTGTGTGTGTGTGTAGGTGTGTGTAGGTGTGTGTGTGTGTGTGTAGGTGTGTGTGTGTGTAGGTGTGTGTGTGTGTGTAGGTGTGCAAGACTCACCAGCAAGATAGGAGCGATGACGCCGCTGTAATCGTATCCCATCTTTACTCTAAACAAAATCGCTTTGTCGGCAGCAAGATAGGAGAGTGTGTGTGTGTGTAGGTGTGTGTGTGTGTGTGTCTGTGTGTGTAGGTGTGTGTAGGTGTGTAGGTGTAGGCGTGTGTGTGTAGGTGTGTGTGTGTCTCTGTGTGTGTGTATGTGTAGGTGTGTGTGTGTAAGTGTGTAGGTGTAGGCGTGTGTGTGTAGGTGTGTGTGTGTGTGTGTGTGTGTAGGTGTGTGTAGGTGTGCAAGACTCACCAGCAAGATAGGAGCGATGACGCCGCTGTAATCGTATCCCTACTTTACTCTAAACAAAATCGCTTCGTCGGCAGCAAGATAGGAGAGTAGTGTGTGTGGTGTGTGGTGTGTGTAGGTGTGTGTAGGTGTGTGTGGTGTGTGTAGGTGTGTGTGTGTGTAGGTGTGTGTGTGGTGTGTAGTGTGCAAGACTCACCAGCAAGATAGGAGCGATGACGCGC
Source organism: Chlamydomonas sp. ICE-L (assembly GCA_013435795.1). Taxonomy (NCBI): domain Eukaryota; kingdom Viridiplantae; phylum Chlorophyta; class Chlorophyceae; order Chlamydomonadales; family Chlamydomonadaceae; genus Chlamydomonas; species Chlamydomonas sp. ICE-L. The sequence continues at coordinate 71,873 of JACBWV010000001.1, read as the reverse complement.
TGTATCGTATCCCATCTTTACTCTAAACAAAATCGCTTTGTCGGCAGCAAGATCGGAGAGTGTGTGTGTGTGTAGGTGTGTGTGTGTGTGTGTCTGTGTGTGTAGGTGTGTGTAGGTGTGTAGGTGTGGGCGTGTGTGTGTAGGTGTGTGTGTGTCTCTGTGTGTGTGTATGTGTAGGTGTGTGTGTGTAAGTGTGTAGGTGTAGGCGTGTGTGTGTAGGTGTGTGTGTGTGTCTGTGCGTGTGTGTATGTGTAGGTGTGTGTGTGTAAGTGTGTGTGTGTAGGTGTGTGTGTGTGTGTGTAGTGTGTGTGTGTGTCTGTGTGTGTGTCTGTGTAGGTGTGTGTGTGTTTGTGTGTGTGTGTGTAGGTGTGTGTGTAGGTGTGTGTGTGTGTGTGTAAGTGTGTGTGTGTCTGTGTGTGTGTCTGTGTAGGTGTGTGTGTGTTTGTGTGTGTGTGTGTGTAGGTGTGTGTGTCTATGTAAGTGTGTGTGTGTAGGTGTGTGTGTGTGTCTGTGTAAGTGTGTGTGTGTAGGTGTGCAAGACTCACCAGCAAGATAGGAGGGATGACGCCGCTGTAGATGTGTGTGTTTGAGTTTGTTTATACAAATGTTTGTTTGTCTGTGTGTAAATATCCACTTACCAGAAAGATAGGAGTGATGACACCGCACAAATACCTCCCCCCTTTACACACACCCCCCCACCCCCACACAAAACACCACTACCAGCAACTCTCTAGCAAGATAGGAGCGATGACGCCCTTCTTCACTTTAAACACCACCAGCCAATTACCAGCAAGATAGGAGTGTGTGTGTTTGTGTGTGGGGTGGGTGGGGGGGTGGTGTGTGTGGGGTGGGGTGGGGTGTGTAGGTGTGTGTGTAGGTGTGTGTAGGTGTGCAAGACTCACCAGCAAGATAGGAGCGATGACGCCACTGTAATCGTGACCCATCTTCACTTTAAACACAATCGCTTTATCAGCAGCAAGATAGGAGTGCGTGTGTGTGTGTGTGTGTGTGTGTAGGTGTGTGTGTGTGTAGGTATGTGTGGGGTGGGGTGGGGTGTGTAGGTGTGTGTGTAGGTGTGTGTAGGTGTGCAAGACTCACCAGCAAGATAGGAGCGATGACGCCACTGTAATCGTGACCCATCTTCACTTTAAACACAATCGCTTTATCATCAGCAAGATAGGAGTGTGGTGTGTGTGTGTGTGTGTGTGTAGGTGTGTGTGGGGTGGGGTGGGGTGTGTAGGTGTGTGTGTAGGTGTGTGTAGGTGTGCAAGACTCACCAGCAAGATAGGAGCGATGACGCCGCTGTAATCGTGACCCTTCTTCACTTTAAACACAATCGCTTTGTCGGCAGTGATGATGGCCCTAGCTGCCTCCGTCTTGAACAGAATGGCGTTGTCGCGAACCGTGATGGTCGCTCTCTGTTGCGACAGTCTGTTGTCGGTTGTGAAGAGTGAAAGCTACACACATGTGGTGTTGGTGTTGGTGGTGGTGTTGATGGTTTGGTGGTGGTGTTGGTGGTGGAGATGGTGGCTCTTTGTTCGTGGTGGTGGTGGTTGTGGTGATAGTGTTGGTGGTGGTGGTGGTGTGTGGTGGTGGTGGTGGTGGTGGTGGTGGTGGTGGTGGTGGTGGTGGTGATGGTGGTGTTGGTGTTGGTGTTGGTGTTGGTGATGGTGGTGGTGGTGGTGGTGGTGGTGGTGGTGGTGGTGGTGGTGATGGTGTGTGGTGGTGGTGGTGATGGTGTTGGTGTTGGTAGTGTTGGTGGTGGTAGTGGTGGTGGTGGTGATGCTAATGGTGGTGGTGGTGGTGGTGATGATGGCCCTAGCTGCCTCCGTCTTGAACAGAATGGCGTTGTCGCGAACCGTGATGGTTGCTCTTTGTTGTGACAGTCTGTTGTTGGTCGTGAAGAGTGAAAGCTACACACATGTGGTGGTGATGGTGGTGTTGGTGTTGTTGTTGTTGTTGTTGTTGGTGTTGGTGGTGTTGGTGTTGGTGGTGATGGTGTTGGTGATAGTGTTGGTGTTGGTGTTGGTTTTGGTGTTGGTGTTGGTCATGGTGATGGTGGGGGTGGTGGGGGTGATGGTGTTGGGACAGTCTGTTGTCGGTCGTGAAGAGTGAAAGCTACACATGTGGTGGTGATGGTGTTGGTGGTAGTGGTGGTGTTGGTGGTGTTGGTTTTGGTGGTAGTGCTGGTGGTTTTGGTGGTGGTGGTGATGGTGGGGGTGGTGGGGGTGATGGTGATGGTGTTGGGGCAGTCGTTGTCGGTCGTGAGGAGTGAAAGCTACACATGTGGTGGTGATGGTGTTGGTGGTAGTGGTGGTGTTGGTGGTGTTGAACAGAATGGCGTTGTCACGAACCGTGATGGTCGCCCTCTGTTGGGACAGTCTGTTGTCGGTCGCGAAGAGTGAAAGCTACACACATGTGGTGGTGGTGATGGTGGTGGTGGTGGTGGTGTTGAACAGAATGGCGTTGTCACGAACCATTTTGGATTTATTTATTTATTTATCTCTCGAGGGTGGCTGTAACCAATGAGGAAAACGTGGTGACCGAAAGGGGGACGTGAGGATCGTTATCGCTCACACTTCACCTCCCTTTCAAAAGACCCACGCCCACTATCGGTGTACACGTCCGGACCAGCCAGGTCCCCTTCCGTCGAAGGAGATTTCCTCATTGGGAATCGAACTCGGGGTGCTTTGCAACCGAACTATTCGGTTGCAAAAGGCTAAGGCATGCCCGCGGTATCTCGTAAAGACAAGGGGGCCAGCAAGTAGTGTTACAGGTTTGGTTCGTACAAGGAGCGGCGACGATTCGCTCTAAGCAGGCCTTCTCCGACCTCACCATTTGTAACCAATGAGGAAAACGTGGTGTCCGATAGGGGGACGTGAGGATCGTTATCGCCACAGTGGCTGCCCATGCCAGCAGCCTTCATAGGCCTCCTATGCTAAATTAAAAATTATATGATGTTATTTAGTTATGTATTTATTAATTTATTTATGTATTTATTTACCTCTCGAGGGTGGATGCCCATGTCAGCAGCCTTCATAGGCCTCCTATGCTAAATTAAAATTATATGATTTTATTTAGTTATGTATTTATTAATTTATTTGTGTATTTATTTACCTCTCGAGGGTGGATGCCCATGTCAGCAGCCTTCATAGGCCTCCTATGCTAAATTAAGAATTACACGATATTATATATTTATGTATTTCTTTCTTTCTTTATTTATTTATATATGTATGTATTTATTTATTTACCTCTCGAGGGTGGATGCCCATGTCAGCAGCCTTCATAGGCCTCCTATGCTAAATTAAGAATTACACGATATTATATATTTATGTATTTATTTCTTTATTTCTTTATTTATATATGTATGTATTTATTTATTTACCTCTCGAGGGTGGATGCCCATGTAAGCAGCCTTCATAAGCCTCCTATGCTAAATTAAAAATTACACGATATCATATATTTATGTATTTATTTATTTATTAATTTATTTAGATATGTATGTATGTATTTATTTATTTACCTCTCGAGGGTGGATGCCCATGTCAGCAGCCTTCATAGGCCTCCTATGCTCAACTGCAACGCCATTGGGGAAAAACTCAATCACCTGAGGAAGTAACAGGTCGGATTCAGAGAGTGACAAGTGTGAATAAGAGAGTGGTACAGAGAGTGACGAGTGTGATAAAGAGAATGATGAAGAGAGTGATGAAGCGAATGATAAGTGTGATAAAGATAGTGACGAGTGTGATGTAGAGTCTGATGAAGAGAGTGACGAGTGTGATTAAGAGAGTGATACAGAGAGTGATAAGTGTGATAAAGAGAGTGACGAGTATGATTAAGAGAGTGAAGAGTGTGATTTAGAGAGTGATGAAGAGAGTGGCGAGTGTGATCAAGAGAGCGACGAAGAGGGTGATAAGTGTTATCAAGAGAGTGACGAGTGTGATGAAGAGAGTGGTTTAGAGAGTGGCGAGTGGGATAAAGAGAGTGAGGAAGAGGGTGATAAGTGTGATCAAGAGAGTGACGATTGGGATGAAGAGAGTGATAAAGAGAGAGCTACGAGTGTGATATAGAGAGTGATGAAGAGAGTGATAAGTGTGGTCAAGCGAGTGACGAGTGTGATGAAGAGAGTAAAAAATGGGAGCACATATACCTTTCTTGACAACTTTGATGTTGAACAACATTATTCGATATCAAACAATTAGACAGCAATAAGATAGGTTTTAAATTTATTAATCAACTTTGATGTTGAACAACATTATTCGATATCAAACAATTAAACAGCTATAAGATAGGTTTTTAATTTAATTAATCAACTTCTATGTTGAACAATATTATTCAATATCAAACAATTAAACAGCTATAAGAGATGTTTTGAATTTAATTAATCAACTTCGATATTGAACAATATTGTTCGATATCAAACAATTAAACAGCAATAAGATAGGTTTTTGATTTATAAATCAACCACGATATTGAACAATTTTATTCGATATCAAACAATTAAACGGCCCTGTTTAGTAACCTTTCTCTGCCCGTAAACAGTTAAAGGTTACAAGAAGAAGACAAGTCTTATACAGCGTCGCAAGCGACGCGGAAAATTGGTGGAGTGTGTTGGCAACGGAACGAAAGGTGGCAACGGACTGGAGCTGACCGAAGCCAGTTAGTTACGACAGGTGGCTGACGTGGCAGGCTTCCATTTTTCGGTCAGTAGGTCGGTCAGTCGCACAGACGGACAACGGGGTAACCCTGGGGGCTCCTGCCCCCTTGAAGAGGGGGCTCCGCCAAAAATTGTCAAACCGTCAAATCGCCGGAAAGGCACCCCTCTATTATACAGCAACAATTGAAAAGTAATAAGATAGGTTTTTCGGCCCTGTTTAATAACGACCATTCCCTGCCTGTAAAAAGTTAAAGGTTACAAGAATAAGAAAACCGTCAAATCAACAGAGAGGCACCCCTCTATTATACAGCAACAATTAAACAGCGATAAGATAGGTTTTCCCGCCCTGTTTAGTACAACCATTCCCTGCCTGTAAAAAGTTAAAGGTTACAAGAAGCAGAAAATCGTTAAATCGCCAGAGAGGCACCCCTCTATTATACAGCAACAATTAAACAGCGATAAGATAGGTGTTCAGGCCCTGTTTAATAACGACCTTTCTCTGCCTGTAAAGAGTTAAAGGTTACAAGAAGCAGAAAACCGTCAAATCGCCAGAGAAGCACCCCTCTATTAAACAGCAACAATTAAACAGCGATAAGATAGGTGTTCAGGCCCTGTTTAATAACGACCTTTCTCTGCCTGTAAAAAGTTAAAGGTTACAAGAAGCAGAAAATCGTTAAATCGCCAGAGAGGCACCCCTCTATTAAACAGCAACAATTAAACAGCGATAAGATAGGTGTTCAGGCCCTGTTTAATAACGACCTTTCTCTGCCTGTAAACAGTTAAAGGTTACAAGAAGCAGAAAATCGTCAAATCGCCAGAGAAGCACCCCTCTATTAAACAGCAACGATTGAACAGTAATAAGATAGGTTTTTCGTCCCTGTTTATTGACGACCTTTCTCTGCCTGTAAAATATTTGTCACAACAGGTTACAAGAAGAACAAAACATGTAACCGTCAAATCGCCGAAGAGGCACCCCTCCATTGAACAGCAATAAGATATGTTTTCAGTCCCTGTTTACTACAACCTGCCTCTGCCTGTAAAAAGGTGGTAACAAGAAGGACAATCACCAAACCGTCAAATTGCCAAAGAGGCACCCCTCCATTGAACAGCAATAAGATATGTTATATGTCCCTGTTTACCGTATGCGCAACATGTAATGGCAAATGATTTGGCAAACGACCATTTGCCAACGTCGTTTCAGCACGTAAGTGAGCCGGTCCTGGGTCACCGGCGTTTGCCAAGTTTGTCCAACACCGTCGATTCAAACAAACTCAGTTCGACTGGTCCAGATCGCCTTGATCGTTCCTTGCATGCACTGATTTCGAGATACAATGAGCTGGTCGCGCCTATTGAACAGCAATAAGATTTGTTTTCTGTCCCTGTTTACTACAACCTGCCTCTGCCTGTAAAACATTTGTTACAATAGGTTACAACAAGAAGAAAAATCTTCAAACCGTCAAATCGCTGAAGAGGCACCCCTCCATTGAACAGCAATAAGATATGTTTTCGCTTTAGCCCCCTCTGGACCCCCCAGGGTCTCAGGGCTGAAGCCCTAAGTTCCCCCTGTGTCTCTGTCCGCCGTCTGCTGTCTGTCCGACAGCTGTCCAGGCGTTTGAACGATTCCGACCACCTCCGCACCCACAATTTGTGCTCATAGTTGGAGTGCGCATGACTAGAGTTATCAGCATCGCAGCGGTCAAGATCCTTCGCAAAAGTTGCTCAATGTTTGTAGCTCTATTCGGCTACGAGTAGCTACTTTCTCCTCTACTTTCGAAAGTCCCTGTCGGTGACTGCTAAAGCGATTTTCCATGTCGCTTGCGACACGATCTTAGAACTTGTCTGTCCCTACTTATTACAACCTGCCTCTGCCTGTAAAACATTGTTACAACAGGTTACAAGAAGAAGAAAAATCATCAAACCGTCCAATCGCCAAAGAGGCACCCCTCCATTGAACAGCAATAAGATGGGATCTCTGGCCCTTTTTCTTTACCTGTCTCTGCCTGTAAAACGTTGGTTGTAAAAGGTGGTAACAAGAAGGACAATCACCAAACCGTCAAATCGCCGAGGAGGCACCCTTCTATTAAACAGCAACCAGATATGTTTGATGTCCCTGCTTATTTACGGCCTGCCTCTGCCTGTAAAAAGTTTGTCACAACAGGTTAAAAGAAGAACAAATCATCTAACCGTCAAATTGCCGAAGAGGCACCCTTCTATTAAACAGAAATAAGATGGGGTGCCTCTCTGGCCCTTTTTCTTTACCTGTCTCTGCCTGTAAAAAGGACAATCACCAAACCGTCAAATCGCCAGAGAGGCACCCCTCTATTGAACAGCAATAAGATGTATTTTCTGTCCCTGTTTACTACAACCTGTCTCTGCCTGTAAAAAGGTGGTAACAAGAAGGACAATCACCAAACCATCAAATCGCCGAAGGGGCACCCCTCCATTGAACAGCAATAAGATATGTTTTCAGTCCCTGTTTACTACAACCTGCCTCTGCCTGTAAAAAGGTGGTAACAAGAAGGACAATCACCAAACCGTCAAATCGCCAAAGGGGCACCCCTCTATTAAACAGCAATAAGATATGTCTTCTGTCCCTGTTTACTTACGGCCTGCCTCTGCCTGTAAAAAGTTTGTCACAACAGGTTAAAAGAAGAACAAATCACCAAACCGTCAAATCGCCGAAGAGGCACCCTTCTATTAAACAGCGACAAGATAGGTGTTCAGGCCCTGTTTAATAACGACCTTTCTCTGCCTGAAAAAAAGTTAAAGTTTACAAGAAGAAGAAAATCGTCAAATCGCCAGAGAGGCACCCCTCTATTAAACAGCAACAATTAAACAGTGATAATACAGGTGTTCAGGCCCTGTTTAATAACGACCTTTCTCTGCCTGTAAAAAGTGTAAGGTTACAAGAAGAAGAAAATCGTCAGAGAGGCACCCCTCTATTTAACAGCAACGATTGAACAGTAGTAAGATAGGTGTTCCGGCCCTGTTTACTAACTTTCTCTGCCTGTAAAAAGTTAAAGGGTAGAAGAAGATGAAAATCGTCAAACCGTCAAATTGCCGAAGAGGCACCCCTAGGAGACTTTTTCCCCCCGGTATCTAGAGCTTGTGCTATTTTTTACCCCGTTTTGGCCCAAATTGCCGCAACAAAGAACCCAAATATATGGCCCTAAATGGCCCTAACAAGGTCTATGCAGCGTCGCCTGCGACGCTAAAAAATGGCGGAGAGTGATCGCGAGGGAGCGACAGGTGGCAACTGAAGCGAGTTAGTTCCGAGACCGTTGGCTGACGTGTCGGGCTTCATCACGGTCAGACGGATGGATGGATGGATGGATGGACGGACAAATGGGTAACACTGGGGGCTCCTGCCCCCCAGAAGGGGGGGCTCCGCCAAAAAGCTATACACACGCTGTCCCTGGAGGAGGCCTAAACCCATCGAGCTATAAAAACTCCACTTTCTGAACTGAAAAAATAATCACTGACCCGTCCTGACCCCTCCATTAAACGGCAATCATAAACTGCATGGCATACAGCACTTAACAACAAACCTCTATTAAAAGGCATATCCTCAGCTGTTTACAGCTTTATAGGGGCATTTGGGGCCTTTTAGGACCACTTTCTTCTTCTTATATGTGGCGGCCATTTGGGCCAAAACGGGGTCAAAAGTAGCGAGAGCTATATATAGTGGACAAGTTCTATGCAGCGTCGCATGCGACGCTAAAAATTGGCGGAGAGTGTTCACGAAGGAGCGACAGGTGGCAATGGAAGCGAGTTAGTTGCGAGGCCGTTGGCTGACGTGTCAGGCTTCGTCTCAGTCAGACGGTCGGTCACACACACAGACGGACAAATAGGTAACCCTGGGGGCTCCACCAAAAAAACTATCCCTATAATAAACTATCCCTGTAATAAACTATCCCTGTAATAAAATATCCCTGTAATAAACTATCCCTGTAATAAACTATCCATGTAATAAACTATATGACATACTGTACTTTGCAACCTCGATATTGAGCGATATTGTTTGATATCAAAGAATGTACCGTACGAGCTACTGTACTTCACAACCTCGAAATTTAGCGATATTGAGCGATATCAAACAATGTACCGTATAAGGTACTGTACTTTACAACCTCTATTTTGAGCGATATTGAGCGATATTGAGCGATATCAATCAATGTAAACTATGAGGTACTGTACTTTACAACCTAAACATTTAGCGATATTGAGCGATATTGAGCGATATCAAACAATGTACAGTATGAGGTACTGTACTTTACAACCTCGATTTTGAGCGATATTGAGCGATACTGAGCGATATTGTTTGATAGCAATCAATGTAAAGTATGAGGTACTGTACTTCACAACATATACATTTAGCGATATTGAGCAATATTTAGCGATATCGAACAATGTACAGTATGAGGTACTGTACTTCACAACCTCAAAATTTAACGATATTAATCGATACCAAACAATGTAACGTATAAGCTACTGTACTCAACAACCTAGATATTGAGCGATATTGAGCGATATTGAGCGATATTGTTTGTGATATCAACAATGTACCGTACCACCTACTGTACTTTACAACCTCGATTTTGAGCGATATTGAGCGATATTGAGCGATATCGTTTGATATCAATCAATGTAAAGTATGAGGTACTGTACTTTACAACCTCAAAATTTAACGATATAAAGCGATACCAAACAATGGAACATATAAGCTACTGTACTTTACAACCTCGATATTGAGCGATATTAAGCAACATTGAAGCAATATTGAGCGATATTGAGCGATATTGTTTGATATCAATCAATGTACAGTATGAGGTACTGTACTTTACAACCACGATATTGAAAGATATAGAGCGATATTGTTTGTGATATCAACAATGTACTGTATGACGTACTATATTTTACACCCTCGATATTGCGCGATGTTATTTGATATCAATGCTGAATGACATACTGCACAAACTTGATATCAAACCATGTGCTGAATGACATACTGCACAAACTTGATATCAAACCATTGCGAATGAATACTGCACAAACTTGATCTCCAACCATGTGCTGAATGAACATAGCACAAACTGATATCAAACCATTTTGCTGAATGACATACTGGCACAAACTGCTATCAAACCATGTGCTGAATGAATTACTGCACAAACTGATATCCAAACCCTTTTGCTGAATGACTAGCCACCAAACGTGATCTCAAACCATGTGCTGAATGACCTTTTACTGCACAAACTGATATAAACCATGTCCTGAATGAATACTGCAAAAAATTGAATCCAACCATGTTGTGGAATGACATTAGCTGCACAAATTGATATCAAACAATGTGCTGAAATGACATACTGCACAAACTTGCTATCAAACATGTGCTGAATGACCTTTCCTGCACCAAACTTGATATCCAAACCATGTGCTGTAATGACATACTGCAACAAACTGATATCAACATGTGCGACTAATGACATAATGCGCAAAACTTGATATCCAATACCATGTGCTGAATGTGACATACTGCACAAACTTGAACAACATGTGCTGAAGACATACTGCACAAAACTTGAATCAACCATGGGCTGAATGGACATATGTTTTTTTACACAAACTTGATATCAAAATCATGGCTGACTGAATAGCACAAAACTGATATAACCATGTGCTGAATGACATACTGCACAAACTTGATATCAAACCATGTGCTGAATGACATACTGCACAAACTTGATATCAAACCATGTGCTGAATGACATACTGCACAAACTTGATATCAAACCATGTGCTGAATGACATACTGCACCCCGACCTTTGATATACCCCCATGTGTGATTGAATGGACATTACTGCACAAAACTTTGATATCAAACCATCTGGGCTGAAAATGACATACGCCCAAACTTTGTATCAAACCATGTGCTGTAATGACATACTGCACAACTATATCAAACCATGTGCTGAATACATTACTTCACAAACCGTGATATCAACCATGGCCGAAGAAATTCACTGCACAAACTTGATATCAAACCAGTGTAATGACCCTACTGCACAACACTTGATATCAACCATGTGCTGGAATTGACATACTGCACAATACTTGATATTCAACCATGTGCTGAAGACACATACTGAACAAAACTTGATATCAAACCATGGCTGAAGAATACTGCACAAAAACTTGATATCCACACCATGTGTGAATGACATACAGCACAAACTTGATATCAAAACCATGTGCTGACTGCCATACTGCAACACTTGATATCAACAATGTCTGAAACATACTGCACCAAACTTGGATATCAACCATGTGCTGAATGACCATACCTGCACAAAACTGATATCAACCTGTGCTGAATGATCATACTGCAACAAACTGATATCACCCATGTGCTGAATGGCATCTGCACCAAAACTTGATATCAAACCATGTGCTGCTGACATACTGCCCACAAACTTGATACCACACCAGGGAATTACATACTGCACATAATGATATCCACCATTGTGTGAATGACATATGCACAAACTTGATATCAAAACCATGTGCTGCATGAATACTGCACCAACTGATTACAAACCATGTCTGAATGAATTTACTGCACAAACCTTGGATATCTTCAAACCAGTGCTGAATGACATACTGCACCAAATTGATCTCCAACCATGTGCTGAATGAATACTTGCGCAAACAACTTGCTATCAAACCATGTGCTGCAATGGACATACGCACAAACCTTGATATCAACCAATTGTGTGAATGACATACTGCCCAAATTGATATCAAAACATGGCTGAATGCATACTGCAAAAACTTGATATCAAACCATGTGTGAATGGACATACTGCACAAATGATATCAAACCATGTGCTGGAATGGACATACTGAACAAACTGATATCTAACCAGTGCTGAAGACCGACTGCACATAACTTGCTATTCAAAAAAACCATGTGCTGAATGACATACTGCCACAACTTGATAGCAAACATGTGCTGAATTGACATACTGCACAAAACTTGCATCAAACATGTGCTGAATTGACCAATCTGCACCAAACTTGATATCAAACCATGTGCTGAATGACATACTGCACAAACTTGCAATCAAAGCATGTGCTGAATGACATACTGCACAAACTTGATATCCAACATGTGCTGAAAACATATGGCACAAAACTTTGATATCCACCCGTGCTGAATGCATTATGCAACAACAACTTGATATCAAACCCTTGTGCTGAAGAACAACTGCACAGACTTGATATCAAACCATTGTGCTGACTGACCATACTGCAATACTTGATACTCAAAACATGGCTGACTGACATACTGCACAAACTTGATATCAAACCATGTGCTGAATGAATACTTGCCACAGACTTTGATATACACCCATGTGTGAATGACTACTGCACAAATCTCGATATCACACCTTGTGCTGGAATGCCATACTGCACAACTTGATAGCAAACATGTGCTGCATGACATCCCTTACTGCACAACTTCTATCAAACATGTGCGAATTGGACAATGCACAAACTTGATATCAAACCATGTGCTGAATGACATACTGCACAAACTTGATATCAAACCATGTGCTGAATGACATACTCACACAATATCAACCATGTGCTGGGAACAATGACATAACTGCACAAAACTTGATATCAAAACCATGCTGTGCGATGGGACCTACTGCACAAAACTTGATATCAAACCATTGTGCCTGAATGAACATACTGCACAAACGTGATATCAAAACCATTGTGCTGAATGACATTTACTGCAAAAAAACTTGATTATCAAACCATGTGCTGAATGGGACATTTACTGCACCAAAATTGATATCAAAAAAACCCTGTGCTGAATGACATACTGCACAACAAACTTGATATCAAACCATGTTGCTGATGACATTTACTGCACCAAACTGATTTCAAACCCTGTGCTGAATGGACCATTTACTGCACAAACTTGCTATCATAACCATGTTTGCTGACTGACATACTGCACAAAACTTGATATTCAAACCACTGTGCTGCTGACATACTGCACAACCCCAACTACCACTTGATATCAAACCATGTGCTGAAATGGACATACTGCACAAAACTTGAATCAACCATGTGCTGAATGACCCTACCGCACAAAACTTGATTATCAACCATTTGGCTGAATGACATTTACTGCACAAACTTGATATCAAACCATGTACTGAATGACATAACTGCACCAACTTGATATCAACCATGTGCTGAATGACACATCCTGCAACCACAAACTTGATACAAACCATTGCGGCTGAATGACATACTGCACAAACTTGATATTCCAAAACCATTGTGCTGAATGGACATACTGCCAAACTGATATCAACACCTGTGCTGAATGACAACTGCACAAAACTTGATATCAAAACATGTGGCGAATGACATTACTGCACAAAAACTGATATCAAAACCATGTGCTTGAATGGGAACATTACTGCACACAAACTTGATACAAAACATGTGCTGAATGGACAGCCTTTACTGGCACAACACGTATATCAAAACATGTGCTGGCATGACATACTGCCAACAAACCTTGATATCAAAAACCCTGTTTGCTGAATGACATACTGCACAAAAAACTTGATACAAAACATGTTGTGCTGCTGAATGGAATACTGCACCAAACTTGATTATCAAACCATGTGCTGAATGAACATTACTGCACAAAACTTGATATCAAAACCATGTGCTGAATGACCATTTACTGCACAAACTGGATATCAAAACCATGTGCTGAATGGACATACTGCACACAAACTTGATATCAAACCATGTGCTGAAATGACATACTGCACCAAGCTGATATCAAACCATGTGCTGAACTGACATTACTTGCCACAAAAAACTTGATATCTCAACCATTTGCTGCTGGAATGACATACTGGCCAAAACTTGATGTCAAACCATGGCGAATGACCAACATACTGCACAAAAAACTTGATATTCAAAACCAAGTTGCTGAAATGGACATACTGCACAAACTTGATATCAAACCATGTGCTGAATGACATACTGCAACAACAAACTTGATACAAAACCATGTGCTGATGAATGACCATACTGCAACACAACTTGATATCAAACCATGTGCTTGCCTGAATGCCCTACTGCAACAAATCCGTGATCTATTCAAAACCCCATGTGCTGGAATTGACCATTTTACTGCAAAACTGATATCAAAGCATTCCTGTGCTGGAATGGACCATACTCACAAACTTGATATCAACCCATGTGCTGATGACATTATGCACAAAACTATATTCAAAACCCATGTGCTGAATGACATATGCACCAACACTTGATACAAAAACCGTGTTGCTGACTGGACATACTCACCAAACTTGATTATCTCAAAACCACTTGTGCTGAAATGACATACTGCAACAAAAAACTTGATCTCAAAACCCTGTGCTGAATTACCTACTGTCACAAATGATATCAAAAACCATGTGCTGAATGACATTTACTGCACACACTTGACTTGATATTCATACCATGTGCTGAATTGACATACTGCGACAAACTTGATCATCAAACATGTGCTGAATGAATGGGACATACTGCCGCACAAACTTGATATCAACACCAAATGTGCGAAATTACCTTACTTGCACCCAAACTTGATATCAAAACCACTGTGCTGAATGACCATACTGCCACAAAATTGATTTATCCAACCATGTGCTGAATGACATTACTGCACAAAAACTTGATTATTCAAACCATGTGCTGAATGACATTACTGCACAACATTGATATTCACACCATGTGCTTGAATGGACATACTGCACAAACTGATATCAAACCTGCGCTGAATGGAATGGGACATTTACTGCACAAACTTGATATCAAACCATGTGCTGAAAAAATGAATTAATGCACCAAAAAACTTGGATACAAACCATGTGCTTGAATGACATACTGCACAAACTTGATATCCAAACCAGTCTTTTTGCTGGGAATGACCCATACTGCCAAACTATATCAAACCATTGGTGGCTACTGGACCCTTTACTGAACAAACTTATATCAAACCATGTGCTGGAATGACATACTTACTGCACAAACGTTCGATACTCAAACCATGTGCTGAATGGGGACATTAGCTGCACAAACTTGATATTTATCACCATGTGCTGGAATGACATCTGCACAAACTGATATTCAAACCATGTGCTGCAATGCCATACTGCACAAACTTGATATCAACACAATGCGCTGAATGGCACATATGCAACAAAACTTGATATCAAACCATGTGCTGAATGACCTATTTACTGCACAAAAACTTGCTCATCATCAAAAACATTGTGCTGAAGACCATTACTGCACAAACCTTGTGCTATCAAACCCATGTGT
Source organism: Chlamydomonas sp. ICE-L (assembly GCA_013435795.1). NCBI lineage: Eukaryota > Viridiplantae > Chlorophyta > Chlorophyceae > Chlamydomonadales > Chlamydomonadaceae > Chlamydomonas > Chlamydomonas sp. ICE-L. Next base: position 56,784 of record JACBWV010000001.1, on the reverse strand, counting down.
TGAATTGACATACTGCACAAACCTTGATTCTTCAAAAACCATGTGCTGAATGGTACATACTGCACAAACTGATATCAACATGTGCTGAATGGAACATTACTGCACAAACGTGGGATATCAAAAAACCATGTTGCTGAATGACATACTGCAATGACATAATGCCAAACTTGTATATCAAAACAATGTGCTGAATGGAAATACTGCACAAACTTGATATCAAAACATGGATGATGAATGACATACTGCAAACGTGAGATAAAACCATGGGATGAAGACATACCGCACAACCTTGATATCAACATGTGCTGAATGACTTGACTGCACAAACTTGATATCAAACCATGTGTGAATGACTAATGCACAAACTGATCTAAACCATGAGTGAAGACATACTGCCCAAAAATTGATATCCAAAACCATGTGCTAATACATACTGCACAAACTTGATATCAAACCGGGCTGAAAGACATACTGCACAAATTGATACAAACCCATGTGCTGAATGACATACTGAACAACTTGATACAAACATGTGCTGAATGACATCCCCTGCACAAACTTGATTATCAACCATGCTGAATGACTTATGCACAAACGTGATATCAAACCATGTGCTGAATGACATACTGCACAAACTTGATATCAAACCATGTGCTGAATGACATACTGCACAAACTTGATATCAAACCATGTGCTGAATGACATACTGCACAAACTTGATATCAAACCATGTGCTGAATGACATACTGCACAAACTTGATATCAAACCATGTGCTGAATGACATACTGCACAAACTTGATATCAAACCATGTGCTGAATGACATACTGCACAAAACTTTGCATATCCAAACAATGTGCTGAAGGACCGACAGCACAAGCTTGATATCAAACATGTGATTGAAGACATACGCACAAACTTGATATCAAACCATGTGCTGAATGACATACTGCACAAACTTGATATCAAACCATGTGCTGAATGACATACTGCACAAACTTGATATCAAACCATGTGCTGAATGACATACTGCACAAACTTGATATCAAACCATGTGCTGAATGACATACTGCACAAACTTGATATCAAACCATGTGCTGAATGACATACTGCACAAACTTGATACAACCAATGTGCTGAATGACTAATGCAAAAATTGATATCAAACCAGGTGCTGAATGACATTACTGCAAAAACTGTATCAAAGCATGTGCTGAATTACGCACAAACTTGATATCACACCATGTGCTGAATGACCATACTGCACAAACTTGATATCAAACCCATGTGCTGAATGACATACTGCACAAACTTGATATCAAACCATGTGATGCATGAAATGACTGCACAAACTTGATATCAACCATGTGCTGAATGACATACTGCACAAACTTGATATCAAACCATGTGCTGACTGGACCTACTGCACAAACTTGATATCAACAACCATGTGCTGAATGACATACTGCACAAACTTGATATCAACCATGTGCTGAATGACCTACTGCACAACTTGATATCAAAACCATGTTGCATGAATGACATACTGCACCAAAACTTGATATCAAACCATGTGCTGAATGACATACCTGCACAAACTTGATATCAAACCATGTGCTGAATGACATACTGCACAAACGTGATATCAAACCATGTGCTGAAGACATACTGCACAAAATTGATATCAAACCATGTGCTGAATGACATACTGCACAAACTTGATATCAAACCATGTGCTGACTGACATACTGCACAAACTTTGCTATCAAACCATGTGATTGAATGACATTACTGCACCAACTTGATATCAAACCATTGGTGCTGAATGACATACTGCAACAAACGTGATATAAACCATGTGCTTGAATGACATTACTGCACAAACTTGATATCAAACATGTGCTGAATGACATACTGCCCAACTGCTATAAACCATGTGATGAATACATTATGCACAAAACGTGATATCAAACCATGTGCTGAATGACATACTGCAACAAACTTGATATTCAACCCATGTGCTGAATGCCATACTGCACAAACTTTATATCAAACATGTGCTGAATGACATACTGGCACAACTTGATATCAAACCATGTGCTGAATGACATACTGCATCAACTGATATTCAACCCATGTGCTGAATGACATACTGCACAAACTTGATATCAACCATGTGCTTGCATGACATACTGCCAACTTGATATTCAAACCTATGTGCTGAAGACATACTGCAGTCCATCCTTGATATCAACCATGTGCTGAATGACATACCTGCACCCAACTTGATATCTAACCTATGTGCTGAATGACATACGGCACAAACTTGATATCAACCATGTGCTGAATGACATAGGCACAACTTTGATATCAAACCATGTTGCTGAATGACATACTTGCACAAACTTGATATCAAACCATGTGCTGAATGACCATTACTGCACAAACTTGATATCCAAACCATGTGCTTGTAATGACTTACGCTGCGACAAACTTGATATCAACCATGTGCTGAATGACATACTGCACCAACTTGATATGCAAACCATGTTGCTGAATGACCGTAACTTTTGCACAAACTTGATATTCACCCATTGTTGCTGACGTGAGCTATACTGCACAAACTTGATATCGTTTGTTATCAATCAAATATCGTCTGCATGAGCTACTGTACTTAACAACCTTGATATTGTTTGTTATCAAACAATGTACCGTATGACATACTGTACTTCACAACCTCGATATTTAGCGATATTGCTTGATATCAAACGATGTACTGTATGAGCTACTGTACTCAACAACATAGATATTGAGTGATATTGAGCGATATTGTTTGATATTGTTTGATATTTTTTGTGATATCAACAACGTACCGTATGACATACCTTACTTTACAACCTTGATATTGAACGATATGGCTGGACCAGGGTACAACTAAGCGCGTGCGGCATCGCGGTGCCGCGCTGCCATTTTGAGCCCCTCTGCGCATTTCGCACAGTTTTTTTAACCCCTTGTGGGCGCAGCGCGCAGTTTTTGCGCTTTTTGCACTAAAAAGCGCTGACCAATTTGACGTTTGTGCGCTTTAAACGCTGACCAATTTGGCAAGAAGTAGTACCCTGGGCTGGATATCAAACAATGTATCATTCGATAATGCTGCAGACCAGTCCTACATTGACAGCTCTGGTACCATCACATTGTATTGCCTCACCTCGGAACTGCGTGATTCGTACCGCTGCTGCCTCCGGGTAGCTTCATCTATATTTACAACCCTGGTACCATCACATTGTATTGCCTCACCTCGGAACTGCGTGATTCGTACCGCTGCTGCCTCCGGGTAGCTTCATCTATATTTACAACCCTGGTACCATCACATTGTATTGCCTCACCTCAAAACTGCGCGATTCGTACCGCTGCTGCCTCCGGGTTACTTCATCCAAATTGATGGATGGCTGGACCCCCATTCTCTGTATTTCAGGGTTTGCAGATCTCGCCTTTGAACCCCGACTTTGTTCTTTTGTTGTACTGCCCGGTGGGCTTGCTTTACTACTGGAAGCGCAATGCCTGGCATGACCAGGAGGCAGTACATTTGGGGGGCCTTGCCCGAACTGCGCCTGGGTCATGGTCTCAAAAGAGGGTCGTGAGGGGGAGCTGGAGTTGTGAAGATTTGACAGGCTGGCGGAAAAGTGTGATGTGTGATCGATCCTCCTGCTGAGCGTCGAGAGTGTGCTACACACCCCAGTGTGTGTACCGCGGCGTAGTGCCCCATGTGCCGTGTTGGGGGGGTGAGATCTAGATGAGGAGGCATGCCCAAGGTAGTTGGCTTCAGTGCATAGCGTCCCTACAAGAATATTTTTGATGTGGACGTACCGCGCCGTACTTCTGAAGGGTACTTCTATATTGCTGGAGGAGGCAGTACTCTGCACAGGTGTCGATGTGCTGGCGGTCCAGCTAGGGTTCCCACCTTGGGGTTTGGAAGGACCTCGAAGTGCACATGACAGGCTGTCAGCTAGATGGGAGGTTTTAGAAACCCTGCACCTCACATGTGTTCCTGCATTGTGCAGTAAGCTCATGCCAGCCTGGACGTTTGTGCCAGCCTGGAGGGTGTGAGCCAGCCTCATGCCAGCCTGGAGGTTGTGGGCTTGACCCATGTGGTGGTCAGAGAGGTAAACTCGGAATCGAGGCTCTGTTTATGCTGTAGTATACAGGTACAGATCTGTTAAATCACTTGTGAGGACCACGTGTAAGTTGTGAAATGTGGCCTGGGTATGCATGGGCATGCAGCTGTATCCTAAGTAGGCCCTTCCCCAGCCAGCCTGCATGGAGTGGCGTGGCCCCAGGGATGAATGGACAGGTGGCTTGGTGTGCTGTCTCTGAGCCTTTGCGCCAGGTGCGGGTGGGCGTCAACGCACAGCCGGCATTGGGGTCGAGGCAAATTAACCCACTCCAGCGGGCTGAGAGGAAATCAAATTACCGAGGAGGTTTGCGAGCGCCTACAGGCGTTTCGCGTTCGGATGTCTGGGAATGGGAGAGTGGAGAGGAAGCGATCTGAGCGAATAAAACATCAGAAAATCAAGATTCACGTCAGTTCGAGATATGGTGGGAATCGGACCAAGCCCTGGTCTCGTACCGAAGCCGTCAGCCAGAGCGGCCTACGGCCTAGTACCTTGTGGTGCCACGCTGGCAAGATGTACTTCAAACTCCGCCCTGGCCGATGGCAGCTCGCGAGTCCACTTCCACGTGATAGCATTCGAGAGGCAGGAGTGGCCCTGCGGCAGCCCGCACCCTGTTCAATTTGTTCAACAGGTGTTCAACACCTGTTTATGTACATCATTGGTTAAATAACTGAATAAGTAGCTGTTGAACAGGTCTTTAGCACCTTGAACAGGTGCAGGCTGACGAAAGGGGTGGGGGTGGGAGGGGGGATAGTCCAGGATTGAGGCTGGAAGGAGTTGATTATAATTATGGTCCAGGGCTCCAGGCCAGCTCCAGGCACCGAAGTTTTTTATTTTAGTTGTGAAAGGTATTTCACCCCGGGAGGTGGGTCTCCCCACACAAACCAGCGGCACAGAGGATTCAGTTCGAATGGCGTTGCCACTCCTACAAAATAGTAGGCGCACTTGGGGGGATACCGACCCTCGACCAATCGAACATTCACTACTACGTCATGCAATGGCATCGACGTCAAGTGTAGTAAGTTGGTGGTGTCAATGCGTCACACACACGCATAGACAAGCACCTACATGCGTGTGTGTGTATTACATTACATTACATTACATTACATTACATGACATTACATTACATTACATTACATTACATTACATTACATTACATTACATTACATTACATTACATTACATTACATTACATTACATTACATTACATTACATTACATTACATTACATTACATTACATTACATTACATTACATGTTAAAGTCTACTTGACACCGCGAGGGTGTATGAGACTCGGTGCTTTAAACAAAATGAAAAAGCCCCCACAAAGCAAAAAACCCCATTACATCAGGGGTGTGTCGAGGACAAACAAACCAAACTCCCAACCACCGTTTTGGTGGCGTAGGTATTAAACCCCTAGAGCAGGACCCAGATCTGAACTACTTACAGTGGCGGAGGTAAGAAGCTAACAAATGAGAAGTCACAAGAAGAAGAAAAGGGATAATAAATTATGGTGCCACTAAGCAGTCCAGGGCTTCCTGTCTTGCTCTTCTAGTAGAAAGATAGTCGGCAAGGTTGCTCCAAAATGTCTTAGTGCCATTTCCATTCATAAAGGTTCTGAATGTGGAATCGCAGAATTCCACATTCCATACGGTTAAGTCGGTATCCTCATGGACATGCCTATAAATATCTGTAAACAGCTTCTGGTAGCGGAGGCGAATATCATTATAAAAAGGGCACTCAAACATATGCATTTCATCCTCAGGTTTTTGGAACCCACACATTTGACAGTGTCTCATTGGACGGGGGATGTGTGCTCTATCCACTACCCTCATTCTTTCTGTGTTCAGCCAATGGGAACCCATTCTAAACTGTGCTATAGAACAAATCTGATCCTGCTTACGTAAGGCGGATGTAAAGGGAATCAATCCATTCTCATCATTGCTGTTGGCCATTCATTGCTGTGTATGTGCCCTTGCTTACCGTATGTGTGCGAGTGTCTATGCTTGTTTGTGTCCATTCATGTGGATTTGCATGTGAGACAACGCACATGTGTATGTGTGTGTGAATGCGTCAGGATGCATGATCACCATGCATGCTTGTGTGTGTGTGTTGGTGTGCTTGTGTGTGTGTGTGGATGTGTGTGTGTTGGTGTGATTGTGTGTGTGCGTGTGGGTGGGTGGATGGGGGGGGGGGGGGGAGTGTAGATGTGTCATGTGGGTGGGTGTGCGTCCATGAAGGGTGATGCACCTGTTTCCCCCTCAGCAATTGTCCTCGTCTCGACTACCCCGTACGCGCCTTAAGTATTGGCAAGATTAAGTATTGGCAAATGTCATTTGCCCCCTATCTAAAAGTGGGTCTCAGAAAAGCATGGCAAAACTACCGGTAACTTGGCAAAGGGATCTATGGCTTTGACTGTCTCAAGCACAGACCTGAAATCCAGTTGGCAAAGGGTCTTATGTTATTGTTACATTACCTTGTTATATGTTCACCAAGCAGTCTGTCCAAGCTTGCTGTAAAACCATGTAACAATTCAAATCAGGAGCATTTAACTTGCTGGGGCTGAGCAGCTAGTCAGACCGATACATGGCTCCAGCCAGCAAAATTCCTGGCTGGAACCATGTAACCAAGTTGAAGGTCAAGTACATGTTCACAAAGTAGTATGCCCAAGCTTGCTGGAAATAAAACCATGTAGCAATTCAAATCAGGAACATTTAACTTGCTAGGGCTTAGTAGACAGAGTACCATGGTCACCGTAACTTGGCAAAGGCCAACCACCTGGAGTGGTCTCAAGCTGGATCCCTAATCCGGTTTAGCCGCCAAAGGTCGTTTGCCAAACCGCTTGCCAATACTTAAGGCGCGCACGGTAGCTACTTCGGCTTCCTCCTCTGAAGGATCGCTAAATAACTCGTTCTCCGATATATCGCTGCCGTCAAATCCCCCCACTTGGACCTGGGAGCTCGCCGTGACAAGACTTTATAGCCCAGCTTGGACCTCGCCCCCTACATTGAGCATTACGATAAAGCTACCTTGCGGCCTTTACCACGCTTCATTATAACGCCAGGAAACGTCACAGCACTTGAGGTCGATGCTATGGGTGCGGATGGTGAACCATCATGCACAGCTTTGTGCACAGCGTTGTATGTATGTATGTTACAGTCCAGGGGTGGGCCAAATACGCTAAAGGGACTTGCCCAACCGTAGAGGAAGGGCTTAAAAAGATAAAGCACTGATGAACTGAGCCCCAAACAATCGTTTAACCGACAGGGTCCCTGAGTTCGTGCTACAGTGATAATTTAATTCTACAATATTATTAAATCGTCATCTCAGCTGGGATGATAATTTAATTGTGCATTATTATCGATTATTATAGCGTTGGGAAGAACCTCACAACGATTGTCAGGTTGCCTGTCCTTTTTCTGTTATTGTCCGACTTATACGTCGGCTACTGAAGTACTGAGTTGGCAAAGTGCACACCGGTACCTGTTCCCTCCAGGTCCCGTGCTGCCTGCCACCAGGCCATAGGCTAGCTATAGCCTACACGCGTCTGCAGTACTCTGCAGTACGCATCTGATATTTCCTATATGCCGCATTGATTGCGACTAACTCCTATCTTATCCCATTGAGTCTAAACTGTGTAAACACTTCGACTGATTTGTTTTGCTCATAGGCCCGCCATGCGCGAACTTAAGAAGGCGAGTCGACGAAAAACTGCACTTGTGACCACACCCGCCCGATTATGATGATGAAGATGGCGTACGTCTAGAGCAGTCATGTGTTCAGGATGTTAAACACCTGTTTAAGAAGTACAATGATGTACATGAACATGTGTTCAGCATCCTGCACAACATGGACAAGTAAGGTGTAGGCCCCCCTGGACAACATGGACAGGGTGCAGGCTGCCGTGCCGCTCTGATAGCCAGCACTCTCCGCCAATTTTCTGCGTCGCTTACAACCCCCCCCCCCCCCCCCCCCCCCATGCCCCCCATCACGTCTCAAACTCAGTTTTTTGGAGGATATGAAACAGTGAAGTAAACGATTGTCATAGGCAGGCCATAGATGACCCAAGACAAGCCCGCCCCACAACATCCGGGGGTCTTCCAATCATCCTCAAAATCATAAGGAACAAGCGATAAAGCAATGCGGCAATGAGGCAAGAAAGCAAGAAAGGGAAGCATATTATCCACAAAGTTTCCAGTCCACCGCATATATGCCTAAAAATGCCCATGTAGCTTGTAGGCGGGTTGTGTACTTGTGCTTCAGACTGGCCAGGCCTGGACATGAGCGGTCATTCTGGCTTTCCAAGCAAAAGAAGGGCTCGCGTCTGATTTTAGTCGGCAGTTGTTTTTAGTTGTGACTGGTGTCTAGAGGTATATTTTCGGACAAAACTTGAGCCTAGCCGATCGATTTATTCCGATTATAGGACGAATATGACATGAATATTTGCGTTGTTTTTCATTTTACTGATTTTTAAAGAGCACCTCATTTCGGGGGGGGGGGGGGGGGGGGGGGGTCAGCCTTAATTTGTTTTTTGCTAACTTTTTACTCAGGTCTCCAAATGAAGTTTAAAAGGAACACCCACAAGCAGGGTTATATTTAAGTGAAAGTGGCCACCCCTTTTCATCGCTGGTTCTGGAGCCCAGAATTCAGAAAGAGCAAAAATCGCAGGGTTCCCAAATCCACGAGGAGGCCTTGGCAAGGGCAGTCCATTGGCACCACTTGGGACCTCGTGCAATATGTATCTAACTATCTACCCCCCACCCACCCCACCCCACCCCCACAACAGCCCCAAATGTGCTGACATATGGCCTAGCGTCTGGCATGGGGGTTGTAGCACACGTGTGGCTCCCATTCAGATGCGTAATAATGTGGGGGCACACATCATTTAGTCTGACCGAAGGCCCAGTTAGCAATGGCGCCGAATATGGGGGGCTTGGACACAAGGGGCAGTGTAGCTGAACTGTTGCCGAATCACGATGAAAAAAGACCCTGGGTACTGTTTTGTTTTTTTAGTGCGTATTGGAACGTCTCAATGTCTGTGCTGGACCTCCTATCAGCATCAATTGCGGTTCACTCAATCGTTTTATGACTTGGTGACTACTTATGTACTTCCTTAGAACTATCGGTACAGACAGTAACTGTCTGTACTGTGTCAGCTTCCCGTAGACTGTGTCATCCTTCATGACACGGTGACAGCTTCCTGTAGGCTGCATCACCGGTTCCCCTGACACGCGCTGTGTAGCCTGTACCCTGATTAGGTTCCAGGCTTCCGCCCCTTTCCTCCGCTGGTGCCCCTTGGTGGTTCCCCAGTCATTGTAAAGTCATTCTCATCTCCGTGTATAGATTGGCGCGTCTGACCGTGCAAGCATCTCTCCACTCTTTGAGTCTTTGAGGTGTTTAAGCTGATAGGCTATACGGTCCTTCATTCTACCCACTGCTTTGTACCATGCAACTTCCGCGTGGGCCTCCCGCCGGCTTCGAGAAACTCCATAATCAAAATGGTCTTTCTTGGTCGCGTGGTATGCGCCATGTCATTGTGAGCAATGGCTGCGACCACGTCCTTCCTGAGGAGCCGAAGGTCCCCAATGATTGGCTTGATGTGCACGCACCTACGGCCTCTGCTGCCGGAGAAGAGTCTCCTTCCGCCATCGTGGAAGCCACCCCCCCCAACTATTCCTCCAACTTTCCTGTTCCTTCTCCTAATGTCCGCTTCCTCTCTCCTGAGGTTGAGGACGTTCTAATGACTCTCTGTGATGTTCAGACACAGATCATTGAGTATTCTTCGGGTCCTGCACCTCCCACCGCTCGCTTCTGGGGTGGCTGCATATCTGATGCGGATCTGACTGAGGACGAGATAGAGGAGGATGATGATGATTTTGATGATGACGACTTGAAGAGTGCTACAAGCGCGGACAACGGTGGAGGCACTCCGTCTACCTCTACTAGAGTCTTTGATGCTGCTCCTGTCTCGCCTGTTTTTGAGCCTGCGCCTCCGCCTGTATCTGTTCATATACATCCCTTTGAAGACAGAGTGGCTGCACCCAGCAAGAATATGGCTAGCTCCGACCTGTGCTTTGCGACAAAGAGGGCAGTTATCATCAGAGGGTGTTATTGTCCGACTTTCATGCCTTCTCTAGAGTGACAATAGAGCACGTAGGCCTCACTGCCTGCCATGCCTTCTGCAGTGCTGTTGGCCAGCTACGGCCATGTGCCCTGCCGGCAGTACCGTTATGCAGTACTATCGTTTCCTTCATCTGTTTGTTCCGTCCTGTTGGACATTATCTAAAGTGTAAGCTATCAACTCTTGTTATTGTCCGTTACACCGGACACTGAGCTGGCATAGTGCGCACCGGATCCTGGTGGCTCCAGGACCCGTGTTACCTGCCGCCAGGCCGTAGGCTAGCTATGGCCTGTACATGTCTGCGGGTTCCACATGCCGACTTTCCTTTCTATATAGCCGCACTTGTCGGCCTCTTCAACATCTTCAATTCAGTCTCTTATCGTGTCGCCACGCTATCAATTGAAAGGTTATAGGCCCGACCGCTACACCCGAAGAAACGCCACTGCGCCTGTGCCACGGACAATCTTCTGCCCTGCACAACGTGATAGTTTTCCCTCTGACTTGCTCGACGGCTTGAGTACTGCTTTTGGTTCTGGATTGCCCACGCTCCGTCGTCAGGAATCTACTACCTGCGCTGCCTTGCCTACTGCCCACACAACTCTCCAGTTGTCTCTACCTTCCGTCCAAGACGACCAGTAGACGCAGTCCAGAAGTCTCAGTAGATCTTTGACGTAAGTTGCTAACTTACTAGATCACACACAACGTTCCGCAATCCTCCGAGGTTGCCTGGACTTTTTGACCCCCTCTGCGCTTCAAGCGCAGTTTTTTGCAACCCCCTGTGGGCGCAGCAAGCAATTTTTGCGCTTTTTGCACCACAAAGCGGAGTTTTTTTGTTTTCAAGTGCGCTAAAGCGCTGGCCGATTTGGCCATTTGAAGTACCCTGCAGAGTACCTGATCATTTGGAAGTGAAGAGGAGAACTGAGGTGTCTAAGCATGAACCTGGCCATTAGGGAAAGCAGCGTTTGTTGAGGCATGCTGGATTTGTTAGATTCAAACATATCTTCAAGGTGATAGCTGATGGCGTTGTCCCATGATTGGAATCGATGCCCATCAAAAGCACAGATTTTAGGCTTACGCTTACCCTTGGGCTGAGATTTGGGATTACTCTTAGGTTTTGCTTTGATGATGTTGTTGGCATGGCAGTATCTTTGAACAACGTTGGCATGGCATGATCGTGGCACGGGGAAAGGTGCGGGAGCATCATCATCATCATCATCATTATCATCATCGCTATCGTTATCAGCACTATTGTCATCATCACTATCATCATCATCATCATCAGGGTGGAGGATGGTGTTGGTGATGTTATTGGCAAGACAGTATCTTTGAACAACGTTGGCATGGCATGATCGTGGCACGGGGAAAGGTGCGGGAGCATCATTATCATCATCACTATCGTCATCATCACTATCAGTATCATCACCACTAATGGAGGCACAGTCTGTGGGAGAGGACTTGATGCCAAACGTGAATTTGAGGTAGGGCATCGTAGCAATGGGATCGTCAGAGAGACCTAGGATGTGCAGTTCAGATCTTATGGCAGGGGACAGATATGCAGCAATGATCTTCATGGCCTGGTAAGGCCAGACAATGAGGGAACCGTGACGGTTACCTCGCATCGAAAGGTTGTCGTCAAGCTTGCCGTTGATGAAGGTCTGCCAGAAGTCAAAGGCATGTCCATTAAAGATCATGATGGAAATGCTTCACACAGAGTCTCACCCTCACGGTGTCAAGTAGACTTTCACATGTAAGGTAATGTAATGTAATGTAATGTAATGTAATGTAATGTAACACGGTCCTTGCCTCTGCCTTCCGAGGCATGTTCCCCTTCCCCCACCCTACCAACTGCCGTAGGGACTACCAGGCATTGCGCCTCCCTGTGGGCATCGGATAACTGCTAAGTTGATGTGAATGGAAGGGGAGGAATATTGGATGGGGGACTGACTAAAGTGGATGTCCTGACCAGTGCCTAAGGCACTGTGCATGTGATCTGATCTGACCTGTTGTATGATCTGATCTGCTGTATGATGTATGTGGATGTCCTGACCAGTGCCTAAGGCACTGAGCATGAGATCTGATCCGTTGCACTGATGTAGTAATGCCTGATCTGATCTGCTGTATGATCTGATCTGACCTGATCTGATTCTCTGATGATAAGCTGATCTGGATAATGATCTGTATGAATTGCAGTAACGCTGATTGTATGTGCACTTGACATGCCCTGATTAAATTGACTTTCATTTGCATGCAGATTCTAAATCCTAAGTGAGCGAGCAATACCTTACTCTACTGATTTAATTTGCATGTAACATAATTGTCCATGCACTGATCAGCATTGAAATCATGTACTGCCATCCACTGATGTACCTGCCAGCTATGCATGCACTAACGTACTGATGTACAGATGTACATGCACTGATGCACTTGCAGGAGCGATACCCTCCTAGCCAGACACAGTCATATGAGCACTACCGCCCTTCAACCAGTTCGGTGTAACGGTTTCTGCATTTGTGTTTCGACATTCTAGAAGTACATGCCTGTATAGAATGTTGAACCTGAGGGGGATTGTGAGAATGCCATCTCCCGCCCTTGTTATTCAGCTTCTTGATAGTACCATCTGCACCCCTTCCTGATTCTGTGACTGCACCTGCCCTAGAAAGCGCTTAGCTGATATGTTATACCCCAGCAGTTCCCACCTGCCCTGCAGCTTCCTAGTAGCGTTTAAGTTGACATGGAGCTTCCTAGTAGTGCTTAGCTCGGTGACTATAGCTAGCTCCGACTTACGCTATGGTGTCCTTAACTTCACGTCCTGTGAGTAACTGTATTACACGGATGTAACAATTTCAATTTCAATTTCAATTTAGTGCTTAGCTGACCTGCACCTTCCCAGCAGTTCCAACAGCTTCCCTGCAGCTCCTAGCAGCCCCTTCAGATTGGCACTTCCCTATTCAGGCTACCAAGCTACTGACCCCAACATCTACTTCCCCCATGGCACTTAGTGAGCATGGAACATTATAGTACGACTAGATGTCTCTGGGAAATAATCACTGTACCGCCACATGTACCTCCAAGATTATTTCCCTCTGACACCCTCTGCCTCTTATGGACATTGGCGCCTCTGCCCGTAGTATCACACCTCCTTCTGCAGGACAGATATATTTACTGTCCAGTCTTCCTTTCTATTCTTAAAGATGATGCTGGAAGTATCTCATCATATCCTTCCACCTGGACTGATATTTATGAGCCAGCGGGGGATCTCTACTTTAATTTATTCTCATAATGGCATCCTTAATTTGAGGATCCATTCAGAGAGTAAGCGCCCAAATTATGGGGGGAATAGTTTGCCGACCTTATGTATTTAAACTGCTCCCTGCGCTGGACTACTTAGCTTTAGTCCTGTCAGTTCCCCTCGCCTCTGATTTAGTTATCCTGATGTCACCCTGATTTGACAAGTCTTTCTAGATTTAGACTCCCTAATCAGGGGGGGGATAAGCTAGCTGACCTCAGGTATGACTGTATCTGTCCCCCTTCCTGTGATGGATTTATTATAATTAAGTCTGTACCTTCCTGGCAGCTCCTTCAGCTGCCAACCTAAATCAGTGATTTTGAGTTCTTTAGATAAGGTTACCACCTTTACTGTGCCTACCCGCCTCGCCATAGTCAGTATAATTTTACTATTGATTTCTTGACAAGCGTGACCAGTTACAAGTTATTGTACCTGCATAATATAATTTATATTGTCCCTCTAGTTTTTTAACTCTCCTAATTCCTGGAATTTTTCGGTATGAAGAATACCAGGAATTTGGGGGATGTTTTTGTCCGACTTTCATGCCTTCTCTAGAGTGACAATAGAGCAAGTAGGCCTGACTGCCTGCCGTGCCTTCTGCAGTGCCGTTGGCCAGCTACGGCCACGTGCCCTGCCGGCAGCACAGATATGCAGTACTGTCGTTTCCTTCATCTGTTCGTTCCGTCCTGTTGGACGTTATCTAAAGTGTAAGCTATCAACTCTACTGCTCTTCCAGTCTCCCAGAACTCCGGAAAGTTACAGAGGGGGGGCTGGTGCTGGTACCACAGGGGCGTTTGTATCTGTACGCCAGTTTCCTAGTCCATAGGCGTCCCCACCTAGCCTTGTGGATTTGTTTTTTTTGCCACCATTTGATGTCGGTGGATTGCCAGAAGCGATTACTAGCATGAGGGAGGAGGAAGGGGGTGGCTTGCTCCCACATGGAGGAGTATATGCCCGTGGTGTTGGCCTGCCCGGTGTGCAGGGGGTTGGGGAGGTTAGCCTTGATACCCTTGGTGAGATTGTTGTCCAGGTGCCGGGGGGGGCTGGTCTCCATTGATCGATTTGGAGGGCTAGACAGACGGCCAATGCATGTTGAACTCGTGGCAATCCAACAAGCACTCATACACTCCGAAATACATGAAGACCTCGCCATCTACTCCGACAGCTTATGCTCCTTGCAGCTTATTAACTTGCACATTTACCATCCCAGCAACAAGGTTTATTGCATTAGTTAAGCCCTGTTAGTAGTGTTCTATGCTGCTTACACACATATAGCTACAAGGCTGGCAGAGCACATACATTTTAACATGTGTGCCACTTCACCATCTGGGACCAGAGCAACAACCCCACAGCAACAACTGTAGACCACAGCAACGCACCTGCTTCCATGGCATGCATGGAGACTGAGACCAGGTGGATTGCGCCCCCATCTAGGCTTCCAGCATGGTCGCCTGCTGTGATTCACAGCCTGTGAACGTGGAGGGCACAAAGGCTCATGGAGTGCATGTGCTCAGTTTGTCACCGTATTCTCAAGCGGAGGGGGCGTGCATTCCACCCCTGCAACTAACAGCTAGGGCACATGCGTTTGAACACGTAGCTACCTCGCTGCCTCCAAACCCAGGCCTCCATATCGCTTCCTCCATACCGAGGCAGCCCTAGCGTGACAAGTAAGGTCAATCGCACCAACTGCACCACCTTCAGCACTCTTATTTTGCGAGGACGTTTAAGGCGTAGTATAGCGCCGGTACAGCGGTGATAAAGTTTGCAGTTGTTCTTGGTTCGTCGAAGGGCCTAAATGTCAGACGAGAAAGCGGAGACGGCTCACCCCGATCCGATATATCCGACCTGGCGATAGTTTTTGGTCCGTATCGAATCGTAAGGGTGACTTGACAGCTGATACGTATCCGATCTGGCGCCCCCAAGTAGGGGGGGCCCCGCCCAACCGACTTCCGGTTTGATCGAATTATAGACTCCAGGCTGTACACTCCAATGCCATCTCCACCACCCACTTTCTTGACTCACCCGACCAAACGCAAACGCGGGCGCGGGCCATTTATATATTAAGATATTTACCAGCCCCCCCTGGATATTTACGGTGTACATCGAAACATTCGAAATGAGTCACCGTGAGTGTACTGTCCTAGGACATGTCCTCTGGAGCGGTCCTGGTACTGCTCAGTACCACGCTCGGTTTCCCGAAGTCACACCCAATGGAAAATTCCTATTTCCCCTGTCCATTCCTTCTCCCTTCCTAGAATAGTTAAGACTATCAGCATCAGTACCCTGCGTAGTATGCTCCAACCCGCGAGTATGATCCAGAATATTTCACCTCCGACAGTCTGCGCCACTGCGCTGGTCTGTGATGAGTCACCTCCCGAGGCGCAATTCTGCTATATTTGCTTTGCTGGATCCTCGCACGAGGATCCACTTAAGTCACCCTGCAAGTGCCCGAGACCAGTTCATTTACGCTGCCTGGCCAGGTTTGTGCCTACTTGCGCGGTTCCCTGTCCAGGTTTAAGCGTTGATTAACTGCATTGTCTTTGCGTTAGGATCTATGCCCCTATCCTCACTAAGCCGGCGAGCCCTGGCGTGAGCCAACTGAACTTGCCGAACTTGTCGAACTCCTTAATCCCACCCCCTGCTGTCACTCTCAGCAATCTACACCCAGCCCTAAACAATGTGCTTATTGATGCATTCTAACGCTTGTTCCCTGGTCGTGTTGCAGGTGGAACTTGCAAAGCGCGGGAGGAGAGTGAGTCCCATTTGTTATTAATTTCTGCATTAGCATTTCCCTCAAATTGCTCCACCAAATTATCCACTTACGGTTATGCTTTGTTCTTTCCAATCGTCGCCGCAGAATTGCGCATTTGTGTAACTATTTATCTTTCGGTTGATCTTTTCCCTTGCCGGGTCCCTCCACTAGGCGTGGCTGCCATGGCGCTGTTGTTTACTTGGATTCCGTTTACCTGTGCTTGTTTGGCCTTATGCAATGCTCCGAATCTTGGTCTGCTCTGTCCGACTTGCCATTCTCACCTTGTCCTTTTTCACCAGGGAGGAGCAACGTTGCAGATTCTGCTTATCAAAGCTCCCTGATTGGAAGGAGACCCTGTCGACTGTTGATGTGCGGAAAGAGGCACCAGTCATGGTAAGAAGCTGCTACCCCCCCCACCCCCCCCACCCCCCACCCCCCACCCCCCCAGTTTATGAATGATCCCCAATTCTTCCCCTTTCCATGTCCCCTATTCATGCTCTGACTGATTGTCGAGGCTTTTTTCCTGCGAGGTTCTCGTGTCTGCGTCGGTTGGAAGAAAGGTCCCAAACCAGACCACCCCTTCCTATGTTGTGATGAGTACATTCCGGAGGACTGCACTGGCTGGTCACGACATGGCATGGAATCTACCAATAGATTAAGAATGGATTCTTCATTATTAAACCGAGCAGTGTCAAACCCACGCGTCTTCGAACCGTATGCATCCGTGCTGAAGCTGCTTCGGGCTTTCCCAGTTCCGTTTTTCGTGTACCTCTCGGAACAGTACAAACAGCGACCATCGATGTTAGCAGCCGAGACATTGTTTTGATCATATGTGTATTCGTTGCGAGGAAAATTATAGTCGTCAAAATCCTGCCTTACTATCCTTGGCCACCTTTTTGCATCTCGCTCGGACGCCTATGCAAATGCCTACTCCACGCTTCATTTGTAATTTTGTCTCCCTCTCTCTGCAGGCGCTGAAGTTCGAGGGCAAAGTTTACAAGATGCGAGTGCGACCTGGCCCCGAGTGTCTGGCCGATTTTCAAAGAAAGGTATGCCTACATCGCCTGATTATGTTGTCTTGATCACTTGGGATAGGGATACAATTGCGATCCTCCAACTAGAAGTTAAATGGCCTACTCTATCACATGCATTTTTGATGCAGGTTTCAGAGTAAATTTGTCTGTTGGAAGGGCTGGAGTGAGGGTTAGTTCTATGGGCAGGATTGTGAGGTTATTGTTCAGAATCAACAACAGGGCGATGGTTGATCTTGGGGATGTGTTCCCTTCTTGTGAGCTATTTGAAGTGCCCACAAAGGCTTAGGATTGTGTTTCTTTACCACATTGGGTACAAGCTCTCGAAGCTGCTGGCCACATCACAATTCACACCTCTCACACACTGATACAGCTTGTGTTTGCCTACCCTGTGTGCGCAGGTCCGATCTATCCTTGGGTTCAACATAAACGATGGCTTTGAAGTCAGCTTCGAGGCCAACCTGAATGGGGAGACCATCCGGCTCTCGGGCATGAATTCGTATGCAGCGGCCACCCACTGTGCCGCCATCACTGCTGCAGAGCGAAGAAAGAACGCCACAGCTCACAAATCTAGCAGCTCGCCTCAATCGCCGCCCACCGAATCCAAGCGCCAGGAGAGTAAGCCACAGGGCCAGGCAGAGCCCGGGGACCCACCGATTGATCCCAATTCAGTCAACTCCGTGCCATCAAACACTGCATCACCCTCTACCACTCCCCGTGGGACCCCTGCCAGCCTGGATCCCCTCCCTTCCAATGGCAGCGTTATCAGCTATGCCAACGTGGAGAACCGAGCTGAGGCCCTATCTGATGACAATGAATGTTGTCCCAGCCCCCAGAGGATCTTGCCCTCCACATCAGACCAGGCAAGCCCCCATGCCCCTGCCTCAGTTGCTCAAGTAGCTGCCAAGCCTGAGCTTGCTGTGGCTCAGCCTATTGAGGCTGGTGCACCACCACTTGCTGAGGCGCAGCCTGCTGAGCCTGCTGCTGCATCAGCCCATCCAAGTCAAGAGAGGGCCATGGACTTGGTTCCATTGCCAGCGCAGGCAGGCCAGCATCCTAATCAGAAGAATGGGTGCTTTCCCTCATCTTTCAAGATATCGCCTCTTTGGACCTGGATGTTCCAAACCAGCAAGTCTAAGAGAGCGGAAGTCGTGTAGTAACCTTTCTTCACTCTGGTTCAACTGTTTCTTTTTGGGGCTACGCATAGCAGATTCTAGGCAGCTCCCTATCCCTACCTCGAGCCAAACCTGAAGCTAGCTAGTGCGTCTGAAATATGATATGACAAGCATTCCAATGCTGCTTACAGCATTGGGGTTGACCCAGTGGCTGGCTATTGGAGCTGGCAGGATGCTACCTTGAGTAGCAAAAAAATGGAACAGCATCTGGATCTGACTGTCCATAGTCCTGCTCTGGGACCAGCGCTGTCGAAATGCTCTCGATATGGCCGGCGTTGTACTCTCTGTGTATGCCAGCATCGGCTAACTAATCCAGGGGCAATGCATGAATTGATGATCCCTCTACTTTAATCCTTGGTAATTGGCTGGACCTGTTAAAAACAATGTCTTGAACACCCTGTAGAGTGCTCGTTGGTACTAGGTAGTGTATGAAACCCTGGGCCAAACCTGAAGCTAGTCGTGCGTCAAAAGCTGACATCACAGACATTCCTACGCAGATGGAAGCTTCACTCTTGGCCCAGTGGCTAGGTCATGGTGCAGGCTTCTGCCATATGTTGCCTTAAGAAAATAGTAATAACAGAACTTTAACTTGGCTACATAGCTGCAGCCTTCCTGTTAAAAACAACGTCTTGGACACCCTATAGAGTGCTCGTTGGTACTGGGTAGTGTATGAAGCCCTAGGCCAAACCTGAAGCTAGTTGTGCGCCGAAAGCCGACATCACAGGCATTCCAACGCAACTAGAAGCTTCGCCCTTGGCCCAGTGGCTAGGTCCTGGTGAAGGCTTGTGCTATATGTTGCTCAAAGAAGATATGCATCCAATCCCTTGCAGCCTTCACCCCAGCAATTTGAGTAGTAGGCCTGGGAAACCTTTTGAGTCCTAGTTAAAGCAAAGATGATTGACAAGTTGCCCTCCAATACGTTGGATCGGAGCTCTCGGTAGACGTCTAGGTTGAGAGTTACATTGAGGACCCAGTGCCAAGCTACCGCTTCCGCTACATTTGTGAACTACACTTGTGCATCTCTTACTGAGCTGCAGCTCTAACAAAGGTATTGAATAGCATGAGATCTATGGGCTGCAGAATAAAATCCTTCAAGGCTAGCAGGCACGACAAATAGCAAAGCCCAATGCCTGACTTCTGATAATCCTGTCCGTAGTTTGTGCAGCCTCCATTTGTCTAGTAATTGCATTGTTTTGTAGTTTATATTGTTTTGCTCCAGCCAGGCGAATTCCCCCCCTCTTGGTACCTCGCCCTTCATGGTGGTGCCTTCGTGCTGAGCTGTTGAGTCACACGACTGTGGAGGGCTAGGTCTAGGGCATGTGAATGCTGAGGGGTAGTCCGAGAGCTTCTTCATCCAGCCCGAGGGGAGGCTGGATGAATTGCTTTTAATGATAGAAAACAGCCGATCAGAATAAATGCATGCTCAGCAGATAGGCCCCCCCAAATCCATGGAGAGCCCCAGGCTAGGTAAGATTAGATTATGCAACTTTGAAATTTAGCTTTCAAAAATCTTCACCTCTTCACTGCTGGTTCAACGTCTAATGAAGACCATAAGCGAAGGGGTCGTGTCAACCTGCTCATTTCACATTTCGAATACTGGAAACTCCATTCATGCACCGCTGTCCCCATGAAAAAAAACTTGGGTGAGAGAAGAGGAAAGGTGGGGGGCTATTTAAACAAGCCTACTCCAAATGTAGTTTTACTAAAACTCAACTACAGCCTCTACACAAAATCTTACCATGGCATTTCCTTAGGAGGGGGGGAGATGGAGGGTGTTGTGCTAGAGAAATACAAGAAAAGCCCACCACCGGTTCCTTATAACCGGTCCCTACCACCAGTTGCCTTCTACTGTTTCCATACCACTAGTTCCCTTCACCAGTTGCCCATTACTGGTTCCATACCACCAGTTCCCTTAACCAGTTTCCCACTACTGGTTCTGTACCACTAGTACCGTACTGCTGCTTCCCTACTTTCTGCTTCCGAATGTGAGGCGAGCGCTGTGTAGAAATGTGTTCCATCCTCTACACAGTGCTTGCTTCCTACTTCCAGACCGTCCCGCATGGTTTTTCTGACCTATTTTGTTATGAGAATGTTAGTTGCAACCCTGTGTTATTTTCACATGGGTTAGGTACGTCAGGCTTAGCTACCATGCTGTTTTCTTCACTAGGGCACTTGGGTTTCTATACACGCACGTTTTGTGCCCCTCCTACGAGATGGGGCTAGTTATTCAGAGGCGTGCTTGTGCTAATGATTTCTTGCTGTATACTACGGCAGTGAGCCCGGACACATCCGAGTCCGGAAGGGCTTAGTCAGATGTACTACTGCTGTTGATTTCCTATTTTTCTCGAAAGAGACCAAGGGTTAAGGTTTGGATATTATTACATGGCACTGCCTCCAAATGAGCTGCTAGATAATCGTTATCACCTCATGCGATGTTGTGTTGTCAACGATATGTGCAGCTCTGATGCGTGCCACGTTAAAAATGTGTACATGTTTGTATTCATGTGTGAGTTTGTGTATCTTAGTATTATGACGTATTATGTGTGGCCATGGGAAGGGCCCCCCGAGCAATAGCCACTAGGGAGTATGACTCAGCCCGATTATATACATGCCCATGTCTCAATACCAACAGTTAAACGACCTGTCAAGGACTTAGTGCCAAAATCTGAGTCCCTTCTGGCAGCTTGATAATAAGACCCCAAGGGGGGGGAGGGGGGGGTATACTATGCCACCGTCAACAGACTGGGATACTGCGAGTGGTTTGGTGTGTGCACACGTTAGATTTTGAATTGTAAGGATCCCCCTTGCATCTTTGTAACGGATCGATAATAATAATGAACAAGGCTACATGGCTCCAGTCTTCAAGGCTGCTCGCCGCCTTAATAACAGAACTTTAACTTGGCTACATAGCTCCAGCCTGCTCACCGTCTTCTTTAACTTGGTTACGTGCAGGGTTTTTTCAGGACGTTGTATTGCAGACGCAACATTGAAGGGTCCGATGTGTCCTAAGACGCAACCCAGGGAGTTGGGTTGTGTCGTTGGACGCAGGCTATGGGTCAGTTGCGTCTTGTGACCAGGCTATCAAATTGGTTGCGTCTCAGGATGCAGGCTGTAAAATCAGTTGCGTCTCAGGACGCATATCTGGGAACCCTCTTAACAACCCTGGTTACGGTACATGGCTCCAGCCAGCAATATGGCTACTCGCCGTCTTAGGCAGTAACGTATTCAAATCAGGATATGCTTAGGGTTGCGAATCTCGCACTGTTTTGTGTGTTTTATATCGTACTATTCATATGTTGGTAGGATAGGGCGATATCGTACTAGTCATATGTTGGTAGGATAGGGCGATATCGTACTAGTCATATCTTGGTAGGATAGGGCGATATTACAGTTATATATTGCGATGCTCTCTTCCTCGTTTCCTCCATTTGAGTGTTTTCTCAGGAATTATTAACTGCTACATCTTGTGATATTTTAGCTGAAATTGAACATTGTAGCTACCGTATGAGGATACCCATGAGCAAAACAGTTACCGTTATATATTGGTAGGATATCGTACGATTACGATATCGTGTACCACTTTTCTTCGGAAATCAGTATGAGTAGATAATGTGGGTGGGTGGGTCAATGGTGGGTAATGTGGGTTAGTATTTACCGCCCCTCCATGGTTAGCGACTTTGGTACATCAGGCGTGATGCCGAAGGAGCAAAACGGGCGAGCGAAACGGGTGTGCTGGGGAACCTAAGGGTTCGGTGCAAAGTTGTCTGCGCCCCACGCCATCTGTAGATCACGTCACGTCACCTCACGTCACACTTACACGTCAAACCTCATGTCACGCCCCCTCACACGTCACGTCAAGTTACACTCATAGGCAGTCACGTCACATGACGTCAAGCCACCTCACACGCATGTGCACACGCCACATCAAAATCCAACTCAAGGGCACGCCCTTGTTTGACTATGACACAATTCCTGGAATTCTGAGGATGCCATTGTGTGCGCCACAGTTTTTAGATTTCCGGAGCGATATGTCTTGAGCACTCTCACAGGGAAGGAACTAGGGCGTGTGCTTACAATCGTGATAGCATGTCAAGCGACATGGAAGGTATAAGAAGGGAAAGGCGACAGTACCTTAGGGTACTGCCGCCGGTAGGTGCCGGCCCTAACGGGAGGAGGCACTACTATGGAAGCTTCCAGGCAGAAGGCCTGGTGCCCCAAGACACTCTAGCTGGACCGGGAGAACTGGTCTATAACATCCCCCCCAATTCCTGGTATTCTTCATATATAATAATCCCTGGAATTAGGAGGTTCTAGGGAAGGGAAGCTAGAGTGAAAATAAATAACTGGTGCATAAAGAAGCACATGGGCATAGGCTTCTGACTGGCCAGTATTTACTAATGAATGGTGCTTGGCCTTGTAAGGCATATGCAAGTACATTCAGGAGAGAACAAGGGGCAATGGCAGTACAGATCATCTATTGCCTATTATGCATATAGGACTGGATTCCAGCTGTGGAGCTGCCAGGAAGGTGCAGCCATGGGGCCTTGTTGGGGCAAAGGGGGGGCTGGATAGCAATCTGTGTATTTAGCCATTAAGGTAAACAACTTTTAAGGTAGACGTCCCCCGCTAGCTCATAACTGTCAATCTATGGGAAGGACATGATGAGGTACATCCATTATCATCTATAAAGTGTTTTTTAGTCTGGTAGTCAGATAAATACTAGGGAAACCTATGTTCTATAGTCTATATCAGTCTAGGAGCACAAGTCTGGATATTCCCCCCTATGATAAGAGATTTATCATTGTAGGAGATCTTGTGCCAGTATAGGGGGTCCTTAGATTATGCTGGGTCTGCTGGGTCCTGTGCTGGGTTGCCTGGGTTGTACGGCACTTGGTAGAAGCCATCTTGATTGAGCCTCTTGGTGATGCACTGGTGGAAGTCATCCCACAGATCAGCAGTAGGAATGGGGTGGAACTCAGGTGGAAATGAGTTGAGGATGAAGTAGTCCTGGTGGTTCCAGGGGAGGATGATCTCATCAACATAGATGAGAAAGGGAATTGGTTCATTATCAACTCTGATCTGGTGGGAATGCAAGAGTATGCCAGGCTGTCTGTGAGCTGCTAGGGAGTATGCAATAACAAGGGCAGGCAGATGGTCCACTTGAGTTGGTCCTTGATGTGTGGGGAGCAGGTGTCATACTGGTGAACTAGAGTAGATAAGCTGTTGGTGTGGAGATGGAGGGGGGAAATGATGATGGCTGGGTGTTTGGGCATGTCTGATGTTGACCAGATGGCATTGGGCAGTGATCTGAGGTTGGGGTACTGGGTAAATAATGCTGTGATGAGTTGGTACATGGGGACTCTGAACATGTTGACCAGGAGCTGAGGTGGTACTGTAGTGGGTTGGCATATCTTTTCCAGGATGGTTATGAGTTCACCTAGTGGATAGTGTCCTGGGTGGGTTCCTACAAGGGACTTGAAACTGAGTCTGCATTCATTGCTGTTGTTTGGGATGTCATCAGGTTCAAAGTCATATGATGAAGGGGAGGGGGGTGGGTAGAAGTTTGTGATGCCAACTGGTGTGAAAATGGTTGGTGGCTGGATGTTGGGTTGAAGTGGTGGTTTGGGCTGTGCTGTCTGCAGGGTGTGGGGAAAGGGTTTTTCATTGTTGGTCTGGAGGGCAACTATGACACTGTGGTACATGTGGGTCAAAGTTGCATGCATCTTAGTCAGGTGGCCAAGGATTTTGGTTGCATCTGCATTGCGTTTCTTAGTTGCTGACCTGGTTTTCTTTGTAGGGATAGTAGGTGGTGTGGCAAGGTTGGGAGAGGTGGTGAAGCCAGCTGCTTTGCAACATTCTGCCCATGTGGAGGGCAGGTTTTGAACTGTAGGCCAGTCTAGGGGTTCAGCTGGAAATCCTGGTGGTGCTTGCAGGATTTTGTGAGATTCAGTGGGTGTTGCAGGGGATGTGAGGTGGCCTAAGAAACCTTGAATGAAACCTTCGAGATCTGCTTCCTTGGGTGCCTGTGGGTGGGGGATAGGGATTTGTACTTTGGGTGGTCTAAAGGCAAGGTTGGTAGAGTTGCTAGTACATACTGATGAGGTATGACCATATCCTCCACAATTCCAGCATGTCACAGGACTATGGGGTGTTCTGTCTTGTGAGCATTCTTTCCTATGAGTGGGGTGAGGGGAAGGTACAGGGGGTGGGGGTGGGGGTGCAGGGGTAGAGACAGAGGGAGGTGCAGGAGGAGGGAGAGGTGGAGGAGGTGGGGCTGGAGAGGGAGGTGGTGGAGGGGGAGGTGTTGGAGAAGGAGGTGGAGGAGGTGGTGCTGGAGAGGGAGGTGCAGGTGGAGGGGGAGTTGTAGGGGGAAGGGCAATGAAGCGTTGCCTCCACTTTGACTTGCCTGCTGGCGCCAGATGATGGACCATGGTGTAGGGCTCAAGGTACCATGGGTCATCAGGGAGGTCATTGTCTGGGTGGTCAGATGGGGAGGGCTGGTACAGACTTGTGGTGTAGAGTCCACTATCTGATGATACTGAGCACTCCAGACCAGTGGTGTAGCAGACCAGACTGTCTCCATGCTGGTAGGGCAGTTCAATCTGTGCAGTACAGCAATCAGTGTGGATGTGTATGTCTTCATCATAATCCATGATGGCAGGGGCACTGATGAGATTGAAGGAGTTAGACACGGGCACAAGAAGGACATCTAGAAGTGTCACTACAAGTCCTATACCCTGAAGTACAGCTGTGCCAGTATAGGAGCAGACAACTGGTGCTGAGGAGTTAGGGGGAATGACTGACACTGGTGGGTTGAGGGGTGTGATCCTAACGAGGCAATCAGCATTTGAAGTCATGTGGTAGATGGAGTCTGTGGTGAGGCACCAATGGCCGTGGAAACAAGTAGATAGGTCACTGGGGGGAGTCTCATGAGTGGGGGGGTACTTTCCTAGCTCAGAGTCAGTGGTATCAGGGTTCTCACCAGTGGTGTTGCCATCTCCAGAATCATCTCCAGAGTCCTGGGGTGGAGACTCCAGTGTGGGGGTAACCTGGCAGGGGTTAGGGCACCTTGAGGCATGGTGCCCATATCCTTCACAGCGTGCGCAAGTCTCACTGGTGGGGTTGACTCTGGTGGATGAGAAGCATTGCTTCCCATAGTGCCCTCTACCATTGCAGTTGACAAAAAGTTCAGTCAGCTTGTTCCCATGGGGGTTTAGTGACGGACTGCTTGGCCTCTGGCAACTGGAGCATTGCCCCTCATGGTGCTTGGTCCCCCTACAGTTGGCACAGTTGTGAATCTGTGAAGCAAATGGGGAGAGGTTTGGGCAGTAGGAAGGAGTATGCCCAAGTCCTGTGCATATGATGCACTGAGGGGTAGCTGGTGGCCACAGACTCTATAGAGGGTTTGCAGGTCTGTCCTCAGGTGGCACTGGATCATCAACTTGGTAGTTGATTCCAAATGAGCTGAGCATACTAGCATAGGGATGGCCCTACGCAGTAGGTCAGCGGCTGCTGCCGCATCCTGGAAGGCTCGGAGGTCAGAAGGCTCCCCGTCCGAGATTGGCGAAGGTGGTCCAGTAGATTCATCGTTATGAGACGAGGATTCAGGTGGCTGATGAACAGGAGAAGAAGGGGGAACAGCAGCATCCGGGGCGGAGGCTGGATAGATGTCGCAGATAGGGGGATTTAGAATTGTGAATGAGTAGGGGCTTACGCCTTTGTAGAAGTTTGGCATTAAGGTGAACCCCTGGCCCCAGTCTTTTCTAATGTAGCGCAAAGCTCTAGCTGCGTTGTTAGTGTACGCGTCTAGAATTGCAGCAAGGGGGGGGGGTGCAGTTTCGCAGAATACGGTCCATAGCCAGATAATTGGATACAGGTGTGATTCTGCTGTCCCTAGGGTAGTGGTAGCCATTGGAGGGTTCATCAATGGGCTGATAGTCTAGATCGCCATCGATAACTGAGAATACTGAAGATCTCTCGGGCAGGGGAGCTACAAGGTTCCTGTACCAGGTTACGAAGACATCGTAACCACCCTTACCATCATATGGCGCTTGGTGCATCGCGGCGGCTTGGGTTGAGGTAGGGGAGGTGCGGAAGTGACGAATCTTGCACGAGAGAGCGGAGAAGAGGAGGGGAGGAGGAAATGGAGATTTTGTACAGGAAGTAGTGGACGGGAAGTAGACGGGAGGGGGGGGGGGGGGGGGGGGGGGGGGGGGGGGCAGGAGATTTGGCTTGCGGGGCCGACGGGGTAAGGAGGTGTGACGGAAGGGTGTGAGAGGGAAACTGATGGGTAGACGCAGTGGGGAGATTGGTGTTGCAGGGGCAACATGCTGGCGGTCCAGCGGGGTCTTGGGTAGACTCAGAGAGGGTGGGGGTGGGTGTGTGGGGGGGGGGCTGGTGTTCCAGCGGGGTGCCTAGCAATCAGAGAAGATTCTGCAACTGAGATCCTTTTCCTTCGGTTGTTGCGGCGGCAACTGTAGAAGGCACTGCAGGTGCGCGGGAGCTCGGGATCTACGGACAGGGTAACAGGCTTGATGCGCTCAAGTCTGTTGCAGTGGAACACGTTGCGGCGTTGATGAGCGATAACCTTTAGATTTCCGGAGCGATATGTCTTGAGCACTCTCACAGGGAAGGAACTAGGGCGTGTGCTTACAATCGTGATAGCATGTCAAGCGACATGGAAGGTATAAGAAGGGAAAGGCGACAGTACCTTAGGGTACTGCCGCCGGTAGGTGCCGGCCCTAACGGGCGGAGGCGCTACTATGGAAGCTTCCAGGCAGAAGGCCTGGTGCCCCAAGACACTCTAGCTGGATTGGGAGAACCGGTCTATAACACAGTTTAAATAACTAGAATCCATATATAATTTCCTGTCATGCCTCATTTCTATTTAGGTGGGTCGGTGGGGTGTGGATGTGGGTGGGTGGGTGGGGGGGGGGATCGTAAGCGACGCAGAAAATTGGTTGCGAGTGCTGGCTATCAGAGCGGTACGGCAGCCTGCACCCTGTCCATGTTGTTCAGGATGCTGAACACCTATTCATGTTCATCATTGTAGTTCTTAAACAGGTGTTGAACACCCACATGCATGGACACCCATCTACACATATGAGTGTGTTTGTGGATTGGTGGTGGGTGAGCAGTGTAGGAAGTTGGTGGTGTCAATGTGTCACAAACACGCATATACCGCACAAGCGCCTATATGCATGTGTGTGTATGTGCCCTTGCATAAATGTGTGTGCGAGTGTCTATGCTTGTTTGTGTCCATCCATGTGGGTTTGCATGTGATACAACGCACATGTGTATGTGTGTGAATGCGTTAGGATGCATGATGACCGTGCATGCAAGTGTGTGTGTGTTGGTGTGCTTGTGTGTGTGGATGTGTGTGTGTGTTGATGTGCTTGTGTGTGTGGGTGTGTGGGTGCGTGCGAGTGTAGATGTGTCGTGTGTGTGTGTGTGTGTGTGTGCGTGCGTGTGTGTGCATGCGTCCGTGAAAGTTGATGCACCTGTTTCCCCCTCGGAAATTGTCCTCGTCTCGACTAGCTACTTCGGCCTCCTCCTCTGAAGGATCGCTAGCTAGATAACTTACTGCCCGATATATCGCTGGAACCAAATCCCCCCACTTGGACCTGGGAGCTCGCCGTGACAAGACTCTATGGCCAATGATCGAGCAGACGAACGCTTGTCATTGTCCAATACGTCGGACACTAAGTCGGCATAGTGCGCACCGGATCCTGGTGCTCCCAGGACCCGAGTTGCCTGCTGTCAGGCCATAGGCTAGCTATGGCCTGCACGTGTCTTAGGAAGAGACTTCCTACGGCATTCTATATAGCCGCACAAATTGCGCTATTCTCTCTCCTCACTTCAGTCTTTACTGTGTAACAACTATATAAATTGAAAGGTTATCGGCCCGACCGCTGCCCGAAGACAACGCCCCTGCTGCGCCTGTGCCAAGCGGACATTCAGCCCTGCACAAGGTGATAGTTTTCCCTCTGCCTTGCTCGACGGCTTGAGTACTGCTTTTGGCCCTGGATTGCCTACGTTTCCACGTGAGGAATCTACTCTGCGCTGCCTCGCCTACTGCCCACACAACAGTTGTTGTCTCTACTTTCCGTCCAAGACGCCCAAGAAGCAGTCCAGAAGTCTCAGTAGATCCCAGAAGTGAGTTGTAAACTCATTAGATCACACACAGCGTTGCACAATCCTCTGAGATTGTTTGTGCCAAGGAGATATTCAGCCCTGCACACCATCGTACCCCCCCCACCCCCCCCCTCCTCTCAACCCCTGCCCTGCTACTATTACCACCATTTCAGAACACCAGGATCCCTTCGGATCCCCCTTCGCTGTCAACACTCCCTCCCCACTACCTCCGAACCGCACAACCAAGACTGAAGACCGACAAGCTTCACACCCGGTTTATTAACCCGGTGTGCAAGCCAAGACCTCAAGACCCCAGCGCCGCGCACGACAGACAACATGGCAACAACCATCTTCGATGGCACCTCTACATACAGTTCCCTGGCACAAGTTTGGACCCTTCCTCATCCGCCATCTCATGTCCCACCTAGGATGCATCTCGATCGCCATTGACGCGGCGATGGACCTGCCACCAAACGGGGAACCACCAAACGGGGAACCAGCAACAGGTGACGAATACCCGATGGAAGACACTCATTACCCAAATGCTGACCATGCTAATGCAACTATTGCAGCTCGTTCTGTTCCCCACCGCATCACAGTCGTGAAGAATGCTGTTGCTCTTAATGAAATCCTCAGGCACTGCTCAGAGCCCATCCAACAGGCCATCCTTGCAGCCACTGACGTTGCTGCCAAGGCCTACAGGTTCATGAAACTCACCTATGGAGAGCGAAACTCTGACCTGGAGACAAGTGCTGTGAGATCCATGTACAGCCTCAGCATGACGTCCTCTGAACCCCTGCAGGTCTACCTCTCAAGGAGCTATGAGTTATACTCCTTGCTTTCCCAAGTCAATGGAGTCAGTAACACCTCCATCCCTGCCTTTCTCAGCATCAGTGTGCAAGGACTATCAACCCGCCCAGAGTACAGTGGATTCAGATTCTCCTTCCACAACTCTGTCTGCCCTGATTTTGCAACCTTTCAGACACAGATCATCAGGTACCAAGTCTCCAACCAGATCTCTGACTCTATCAACTCTCCTGAAGAGACCGATCACATAGCAGCTGCTGCCTTCAGAGGAAGACCAAGGAAGGAACGTGTTCCATCAGCCCAGATGACCTGCTGGAACTGTGGTGGCTTTGGCCACAACTCCCTTACATGCAGCAATGAAAGCACCAACTTGAAACACAGACCACCTGCATCTACATCTGCCACCAGAGGCTCCCCATCACCACCTGGTGCATCAGCCAGGAGGTCCTCCAGCAAATCCAATTCCCCCAGGAGGGACACCAGAGTCTCCACAAAGGATCCCAAGAGCTACAGACGCCGTGACAACAGCAGACATGCACATGTTGCAGATGATGATTGTTCCACTTCCCAGTCTACCACAGACAATGAGGATGAGCACAACTTCATGGCACTGGCAATGACTGATGGACCCCAGCCCCTTCCGTATGCTGCTTCACCAAGAGGCAAGTCCACACCCCTGTCCCTGCCACATGCTTTCTTGGGTGACAGTACTTTCTTTGGCCCCATGAGTGATGCAGATGCATGTCTTATAGAGTTGGATGACAATGCCATGCCAGACCTAGTCTCAAGCGATGATGACACTGATGATGATGATGGTGATGATGGAAATGTGGATCTTGCTGACAATGACACTGATGATGACAGTGACACTCTTGATCCCTACCAGACAGCCCTCCAGACAGAATGGCTTTTAGACTGTGCAGCCCACTCCCACTGCACCAGTAACCCCTCCAACTTGTATGACATTCAGGATCTCCCCCAGCCTGTTAGCCTGCAATTGGCTGACCTTGGAGCAACCCCTCTCCTCTGCCTTCAGAAAGGGAAAGCTCACATCAGAGGGCATAAAGGCTCCCTGATCATCCTCAACGATGTACTTCTTGCTCCCCCCGCCCATGACAACAGCCAACATCATCAGCCTGCATGCAGCACACAGGCTCTCTCCAAACCTCCAAGTTCACATGTCGAGTGCTACTGCCACTCTCTCCTTACCCACCATCAAGGGATCCAAGATGCTCCTCCTATGCCTCAAAAGGCATGGTCTCTACTTTACTAGCACCCCTTGGAACCCTTCCTTCCCTACCCCTCTCCCTATCTCCACTCCCTCATCTACATGCCTTCCCCCATGTCCCCCCTCCCCTTTGGTCCTCATGATGGTTACCAAGCCAGCTGTGATGGTCACCCAGCCAGCTGTGATGGTCACCCAGCAGCCAGCTGTGCAGTACAATGATGACTTTGTTGGCAGCTGCTCCATCCCACCTGGTACAAACAGCAGCTCCAGCAGTCTTCCAGATCTGGCCCCTGCCATTGGTGATGATGACCTGCCTGACCTTGCACATGCCTGTCCACCATCCATGCTCCAGTCAGACAATGGGGGAGAATTCACATCACACCAAGATGATCTCTACACCACTTCCTCACATGACTTCATCCCAGATCCTGCTTACTCTACCACCCCCATCCAGCAGCTTCCCACTGTTCCCTTTGATGACCTCTGTAACTTGACAGCAGCACAAGCCAGAATAGAGATGGACCTCATGCTAGACCAAGCCAGGACTGCATATGAAGATGCCCATTCCCTATCGATGGACAAGGCCCCTGCACCCAGTCTGAGCTCTCACAAGCACTTAGGTTTGACCAGTGGATTCCCTCAGCTACTTCCCCCTCTCCTGATCAGCCCCTCACTCATGTCAACATGAACACCTACCCAGTCCACTTCCTTAACAACTCTGGCCTCTCCAGAACCAGGTTTGGAACTCTGCTGACTACCCTCAACAACTCCCCTTCCTCCCTTAGAGCCTTTAGCATCAGACCTAGACAGCCTGTTCCCACCCTTATCCGCCAGTTGACCACCCAGTTCCCTACCCTGATAGCATCTGAGCAGAACAAGTTCCCCAGCAGACAGATGCATAGCAGCCCTTCACCAGTCTGTGGACCTCTCCTCAAGCACGTCAACAGATTGCAGCACATGGTCCACATCTACCCCACCGTTTCTACAGCTGACAGGCCCAACCTTCAGTGGGCCATCTGCCTACAAGCAGCCATGGTCCAAGCACATGCAAGAGTCCTAACCGCCTGGCCCAAGATGCTCATGCATCCCATCAGCTGTGTGTACCCTGGAGGCAAAGTCATTTATGTCAACAACCTCAGCATGCACTGGAACCCAATGGATTTCTTATTCATCAACATGCTGGATACCCCTAGGATGTCCAGGAAATCTTTCTCCACTCTGCTCAGGAAAATCCACCAACAGTTGGAACTTGATGGATACCCAGCATCCGGCACCTAAATATGCCGGAATAGTTTCTTGCTCTCTGTTGTTTTAGCCATGAACACTCTAGGATTAAACTGCGTACTGTTTTCTGTACTGGTGTCTTGTACTGCCTTATGTACTGATGCCCATTTTGATTTAGATTCCCTCATCAGTATACTGCAATATGCCTGCAACACTCTAATTTAGGATGATCCCAAATTATGGGGGGACTAGCACAGACATCTTGTCTAAACTTATTCTCTCATCTCAAATCATGCCCTACTTCTCGTAACC
This sequence comes from Chlamydomonas sp. ICE-L, assembly GCA_013435795.1. Taxonomy (NCBI): domain Eukaryota; kingdom Viridiplantae; phylum Chlorophyta; class Chlorophyceae; order Chlamydomonadales; family Chlamydomonadaceae; genus Chlamydomonas; species Chlamydomonas sp. ICE-L. The sequence continues at coordinate 24,545 of JACBWV010000001.1, read as the reverse complement.
AAACAAGCTTGCAACCCTGCAGCCTATCTGCAGTTTCCTTCCAGCTTCCTAGCAGCCTCCCTGCAAATTAGCCTGCAGCCTATCTGCAGTTTCCTCCTAGCTTCCTAGAAGCCTCCCTGCTATCTAGCCTGCTGCCTCTAAGTTTCCTACCAAGGCCAGCTACTCTAGTAGACTGACATTGATCTGTAGATCTCTGCTAATGTGCCGTGTCCTCTTGGATCCTGTTCTGAATAATTTATTATTTACAGTCTCTCCTACCAGCCATTAGCATCTCTCCCAAGTCTTGCCAGCCTTTATATTACTATAATTTCCTTATGCCCCTCAGTTAATTCCAGGAATTCTTGTACCCAAGAATACCTTGAATTGGGGGGGATGTTATTGTCCGATACGTCGGACACTGAGTCGGCATAGTGCGCACCGGATCCTGGTGCCCCCAGGACCCGAGTTGCCTGCCGTCAGGCCATAGGCTAGCTATGGCCTGCACGTGTCTTCAGAATCTTCCTGGAGACTTCCTATTCTATATAGCCGCACGAGTTGCGCTATTCTCTCTCTTCACTTCAGTCTATACTGTGTAACAACTATATCAATTGAAAACGCTAAATAACTGCTGTTCAGATCGAGAAGTGGCGCGAAGACTAAGCGTCTAGTATTCAGATCGAGTATATATTATATGATATAAATAATTGCTGCTTTATAGACTTCGTCGTCTTTACGTTGTTACCCACTGTACAGTCACTATCTCAGCCACCACTCCGTGTAATGATGCCTAAGTAGGCTCATTTTACGGGGGTTTCAAAGACCAATCCATTGAGGTTGGTCTAGAGACCATTGGGAATGTTTGAAACATAGAAAATCATCATCATCAATGTTACATTGTTTGGTGGGGCTTGGGGGTCAGGGCCCCTTGGCCCCTTATGCCCACCTTCAATATTCTTCAATAACCAGGCCTTCAATAATCAGGTCTTCAATCTAAGTTTCAACCGGGCATTCAATAATCAGCTCTTCAATCCAAGCTTCAATCAGGCATTAAACAATCAGGTCTTCAATAATCACTAATGTATGTATTTGATTGCCGGTCCATCGAATAACATCAACTAGCACTAGTCACCAGAACGAAATAGACGCACAGGAAGGGAAAAAGAAGAATGAGGTCTCGCTCTGTACGTCGTTGTACAAGTGTTGGTTAGGGCGATTGTGTGTTTGGAGAGAGAGAGAGAGAGAGAGAGAGAGAGAGAGAGAGAGAGAGAGAGGAGAGAGAGAGAGAGAGAGAGACCCTGACCCCCCCCCCCCCCCCCCCCCCATGTGCTTGGGGCAAAACATGTGGTTGGTCTCTCCCCCACACACCAAATTACTAGTACCAGATTTTGGGCTGGTGATTAGTAGAGGAACACCTTAGTTCCACTCCCATGTCATTATGAAACTAAGTGCCTGGAAAGCAGGGGGCCCTTAGTTTTGTTCATATACCTACGTTGGAAGTTTTTAAATCTGCCTTACCCCCCCCCCCCCCCCCCCCCCCCCTCCCCCAAAAGGCCCATATCTCCTTCAGGGATTATAATTAGGGGGTCAAAGTAGTGTCAATAGTGATCCTTTCGACGAGCTCTATCCATTTGTGATCTTACATTTGGATTTGATCAAAGTTTCACAACACGGTCAAACAAACACCCTTTCTCAGTCCTGATTCTGAGCTGGGCTAGCTAGTGTTGGTGTTTGAGAATTTGAAGGTTCTGTTTAGCCTAAGTTGCATGCCTAAGTACTCTCCTTATACCCAAGAAGTTTGGGGATGAAATATTGAGTTTCTGTTTTGACTCAATTTTAACACTTGGTGTACTTGGAACCTGTGGAGGTCACTACTCGAGCACTACCACGACACATTTACTCAGTCTCGAAAACAAGCGCGGATTCGGAATGCTCTCGTCGAACCAGTTTCGTGAGTATGCTAACCTTCGTCAGATTCCGTCTGGTGAGGAAGTTACGAAGATATTTCCGAAACCGGCTCGACTTCTGTACTAGGATCTGCCAGCCTGGCAGATGCCTCGACTTGGATCTAGAGGATGACGCCTCCATATTTACTCGCTGTCGGAAATAAGCGTGGATTCGGAAAGATCTCGTCGAGCTTGTGTCATAGGTCATTTTATCAGAGGCCGAGACCTGAGGAAGTTTTGGCGTCTAACAGTTTTCACCAGAGGATATTTCTGAAAGCCGTCGGACCCCCCCCTCCCCTCCCCCCCCCCCCCCCCCCCCCCCCCCTTTTTGAGGGGTCGATATCTACCGCCCCCACAGCAACTTTCGGGTACCGGGTTTCAGGCAAATCCAGGGGGGGCGGTTGGCTCTTCAGATTGGCTGCCTCCAAGAAGAAGCCTATGAACATGCAGCATCAGCGTCCGAATTCAAGAATCATTATTCGCGCGTTTTGTCAACAGATGCTCCTGGAGTCAGAAAATTCGACCATCGAATCCAGGAGCATCTGTTGACCAAACGCGCGAATAATTATTCTTGAATTCGGACGCTGATGCTGCATGTTCAAAGGCTTCTTCTTGGAGGCAGCCAATTCGGAGAACTGGCGCCCCACGTGCGCTGCCTTGTTGCAAACTATCAGGTCAGGGCATGGTAGGTTCCGAGACAGTCGAAATCAGAGATCTCTGGTCGAAATGCTCGGTTTCAGTACTCTGAAATTTCCTGTGCGCCCCCCCACATTTTCCGACCTTTTCGATGGTTTCGGGGCTTACGACCCCTTTAGCCCCGGATTTCAACGTGCGGTACACGAGCAACTTCCTGAGGGCCCCGTGCTGGAAAGTACCTAATTTTTTGAAAATGTCAGATGTTTTCCTTGACGCTCAGTTTCTATCAATTCAACTTCATGCAATGTGATGTTTAGCACAATTTGATGGCGATTGATCGATTCCCTGGCTCAATCTGTGCTTTGTGGAGCTCGCAGCAGTCACTTACGTACTCGTGTACGGTGTACCCTCGGTACTTTCACGCAGCTTTCGCCACAGGCCATGGCAGGAGGTGAATCTACAATGTTTACTCCGGAAAATGCTTCGCGTTTGCTTTCTCCTTTGCTTTTCACGGAGACATCGGAAGATAAAGAATTGGCCTTTAGACCGGGGCGTATATATTATACGCTCGCGTAGACAGTGAGTCAGAAGTCCCGGTTGACAGCACCGGAAATGCCGGTCTCAAATACCCCGGCGAGAAACTGGCTAGAAGCGACTATGGTCGTTGTGTTCTGTTATCACGTAATCACGTAATCAGTTATACTGTTGGTGGTGGTTGGATGCTGACCTGTCATGTCGCAGAACCCTTCCCACCCTGTTTCCCACAAGGCGCGAAGAATTAAACTGAACTGGGAGCTTGCGTGTAAGCTCCCAGTGGCCTGTCCCTCCATCATTGTCTAGGAATCTCACATTGTTCCTTAATTTATGCTCATTGTAACTACTGCACACTGGGAGCTTGCGTCTTCGTCCTGGATGAGCTGGGCACCGTGAGCTGGGGAAAGGGTCACTCGGTAATAGTCACACCAGTCGGCCACGGTTCCGCATACATATAAACCCTAGAAAACTGTGGATGTTGTTCGATTCCTGAAAAAGCGCAGTACTGCGAATAACTTCTGGCATTCCTGACAACTAGCACTCGGTACCAAGGAGTAGAGCTTGGGATCTTATTGGATTCTCAGTGAGTATGCGCTACCTGGGCTGGTTTTCCATTGCTCTCTCTGTCCCTCGCTTTGTGGCCGCTATTGCCTCGAAGGCGAATTCTTGTCGTCTTCAAGATCGCCAACTGCATCGTTGACGCTTTGTCTGGGAAATTATAGCATCCTCCCCCTGATTTGATTTAGCATCGTCGTGAATTTGTGTATTCCTAGTCTGTGCCCGACCTTTGGCAGCTGAATATGCGATGATGCCTGAGTCCTATACCTAGCCCGCAGGATCGAAAATCAAACTCACTATTCTCAGAAACGTGCCGCTTGAACTGTCTACTTGACCTGACCCACCCAACTTCTCTGCTCATTTCCTGGTCTCAGGATTTCGAAACTTAGAATGCTTGCCGATGTTTCTTCCGACTGGTTGCTTTCCCCAGCCTCTGAAATGAAGGCCTTCAATTCCAGGTTCATGTCAGAAGAGGTGAGGCTCTGCCATCCTGTTCCCCATAGTTCCCCATCGTTCTAAGTGCGCCCGCAACAATTGCTGCTACCTCCACCAGTCTTCGCTGCTTTTGACTCTTTTCTTGTCCACATTCTCCTGTCCCACTCAGAAATCTCCACATCGTGCTGTACTTAACCATCGTAGCTTAGTTATGCAATGCCTGAGCCTTTCCTACCGACTCATATCCTAGATTTGAGAGCTCGATGCCTATGTCACGTTGTTGTCTTAGGCCCACACTGCAATGGGTAGCGCGTTTGCCTCAATATTCCGCTCGCGCACCTGTAGACTTAACTTGGACAGCATCCGCGTGAATCGAAATGCGGTTCGGTCTGACGAAGGGTAGAATTTCTCTACCCAGTGCCTCCCAAGTTTCCCCTTATTTCGTTGCAATCGCAATATTAGTTTATCTGACGATTCGTGTAGATTCTTGACGTCGGGGTTGTATGGGTCTGCAAATTCGACGGTGAATATTTACCCTTGTTCCAAGTCTCGCCGATTCCGCCTGTGTATCCCACTGAAGTGCTGATATACCTGCAAGTAGTTCAATCTCGATGGCAGTGACCGATTCTGGCAGTCCAATCCTTTCAGGCACGGAAGGTCCAGAACGTCTGGGGCGGCTCTCCTTCGTACCGATGCGAGATCCACTCCGAACTTTAGTCTCTGTCCTGCAGCTGGGTTACATGACTTGCGACTCCTCTTCCCCCTCCCCCAACTCCGCCCCCTCTTGCCCTTCCCTCCCTCCCTCCCCAACCTTCGTCCTCGTACCTCCAGCCCTGTGCTGATGTCTTCTCATTTACTTTACCTTGCAGGCTTCGCCTGATGCAATTGTGCCATCCAAGTTCCAATGCTCCTCCAACAGTGGGTCATCAAATGCCAGTGAGCTCATTGAAAATGATTTTGAAGGTGACGGCCACTGTGCTCCACAGCAGGTTGAGACTGCCCGAAAGAAACAACGACATGATGGCACCTTTGCAGATCGTGGGCCGTTTCATTTCATGAGTGAGGTTGAAGTGACTTCCCTTCAGAGGGACTCGGGATTCAACCTGTCTCTGGAATTGGATAGGGTTGTAAGCTTGGGCTCAATGATAATACCTGAGTGGGCCTCCATGGATCTGAAGGACATGTTGCTCCCTGAATATTCTGTTGAATTGCCCCGATCTTGCCTAGGAAGTTCACATGTTCCAAACAGCATGTTCCATGCTTATGCTGGTGCCCTTTCTGACCCTGAAGCCACCCAAGCAGCAGCAGCGTCGCCTGGAGCATTTGCCAACATAGCTTACAACTCTCATGTCTCAGCCCAGGGCTACGTCATCCCCTCTGACTTGAATAACACGCGACGCAAGTGCCTGAGCGAACAAATCCAGAAGCTGATGCAACTGCTGCCCACTGTCTCTCCCTCTGGACCTGCTGCCTCACTCCCCCAAGCAAAGCTGAAGAATGGGCTGGGTGGATTGCAATCCGCCTTGCGCAGTGCTGGCCTCATCTCTGACAACAAGATGTCCGGCACCATGAGGCAGTTTGAATTTGACACTGATGCCAGCCTTCATTGCTCTGTCTTCTCTGACGCTGCTATCCAAAATGACCCTTTCGATGTAGAGATGCTGATGGACTTGGACCTGGGTATGTTTGATGCGCCCACGCGGGCTAACAGTCTAGAGGATGTCCTTTCCTCTCTGATCGATCAGGCCTCTGCCATGCAGCAGAAGATGATTGCTACAACAAAGGACAGCCCCGCAAAGGCTTCTGCCATGCAGCATGCAATGATTGCTGCAACAAAGGACACCCCTGCGCCTTCTGCCTTGGCTACCACATCTCGCAGACAGATGCTGCAAGCTATCTTTGCCAAGCACCAGGGGCAGGCTGTGATTACACCCGATGAGACCAGTGTGCACTTGACTTACCAGCAGCACGCCCAGCCTCACCCCACTGTTGCCCCTCACAACTTTGCTGTGCGCCCTCCTACGTATTCCAACAACCCAAGCTTCACCCAAGCCCATGGGAGGCCCCAGGCTGCCCAGCCACAGCCCAACAGCTTGTCAAGATTTCAGCTCATGGCTGCCAGCGAGCCTGACAATTTGCTGTCTTTCAAGAGCACTGTGACGACAGGTAACTTCTTCCCCATCCCAGAGCGTCCACAGCGACTGATGCACGCCCCAGTCCTGACAAAGCAAGGCAACCCTGCTGACGACTTCTTCGCCCGAGGCAGCATGAGTGTCATGAAGCCCAAGCCGGAAGTAAATTACGGAAATGATGGCAAGAAGCTTATGCACAGTAACTCCATGGACGCGTCCACCATTAGCTTGTACACCAACACCTCGACTGCCCCCAGCTGCTCCACTCCGGCTGGGTTGGGCTTGCACATGCACCAGCAGCTGCACAAACAGCAGCAGCACCACCTCATGATGCTGCAGCACCAGCAGCAAGGACACCGCCATTGTTAAGGCTGCCCTCCAGTCTCGCTTGCGGCATGTGAGACTCGCCTCTTGTTTTGGCAGTGCACTGATGCTCGTCCGTTGGTACCCTTGTTCCGTTTCTTTTCCCATTCAGTATTTCCCTCAAGAAGGCTGTGTAGTCTGCTGATGTAGATTATGAAGGACTGTTGCATCATCTCTCTCTCTCTCTCTCTCTCTCTCTCTCTCTCTCTCTCTCTCTCTCTCTCTCTCCATCATCTCTTTGCCTCTCGCTCTCCTCCCCCCCCTTTTTCCCCCTCTCCCCCTCTCTTGGTGCTTTGAGAGGGGAGCAGAAACTGCAAAAACTGCAATAAATTCTGAGTACCTCATTCTCCGCTGTATGGTCAAGTGATGGGATCACTAGTCTTGCCTTCTAGACTGAATGACCTCTACTGCCATGTGTGTAAACACTGCATATCTGTGGGGTCTTTCTGTACACCTTTGGCACCCATGTACACCCAGAATACACCCATGTACCGCCAAATAAACGCGCGTTGAAGACCCCCTATATGTGCAGGAGATGGATGGCAGGTAGGAAAAGCAATTGCCAGCTTGCGTATTTGAATCTGTTTGTGATCACTCGACAAGGTAACGCATGTCTGTTAATCACAAAGCGATTCCCTGTGATCAATTTGAAGGGCATGTGAATGCTCTGATTGATTCATGGTATGCAAGTCCTTTCATCACTGAAGTCTTCCAGACTTCAGAAACTAGTTAGCGTAAGAACCCTGAGGGACCTGGGGGCCTGCCAAGAGTCTTATGATCACATATCGATTCTATGTGATCAATTGATAAGGGCATGTGAATGCTTTGATTGCTTCTTGTTACGCAAGCCCTTGCGTCACTTCATCACTCCAAATATAGGTAGCGTATATACCCCGAGGTCCCCAGGGGTCTACTAAGAGCCCCCATGGCTCTATTCGTACATGAAAATCAGTATGAATGTAGCTACTTGTCATGATGCTGAAATAGTCTTAGCTTATTATGTCCGGCCTGTTCTTTCCAATTTTTGGGATGTCTCAAAGAGTAGTAGATATATATTACAAGATTGAAGTCCTGGTATTTGCTCTGCGTCTAGTCATCTCACTCTCTATGCGTGCTAGAGTACTGTCCGATTGACAAGCCAACATAATTTCTGCTCCCCCCCCCCCCCCCATCACCACCATGCCACTGATTTCCGGCTTGAGGCATGTCTGATTAGTTTCAATCAATTCTCGTCAACTTTCCAATTACATTAACTTGTTTCCAACTTGTGGTTCCCAACTCTGAATAGCCGATCTAAGTTGCTGGTCACTATCACTGTTCATAGTTCTTCTTTTCAGCTACGGGTAGCAGCTACTAGACAGTTCCCCGAGCCAGCCACTGGCTTAAGCCCCAAGATTTCAACAGTTTGGGCCATGAGATATTGTCAGCTTCCAGACACACTAGTTAGAATCAGCTTAAGCTGACTAGCCAGTCAGGGGAGCTGCCTAGAAGCTGCTGCTCTGATATAAACTGAAAAATACTGTCACTATTCACGTCTTTCTCTACGTGTTGTAGCTGCTTTCCTGCTCCTAAGTCAGTCCATTTCCAAAGCTGTTTAGGTTTCATCGCGTTGTTTGGGGCACATCGCCTTGTTTGGGGTTCGTCACCTTTTTGGGGGAAACAGCTTCTGCAGCTGGCTCCATGTGAGCTGTCTTCGGCTTAGGACTAACAACAAGGTATCACTGAATCTGACAGGGCCTTGAGAACTTGATGATGTTGCATTTGCTGGTTTCTTGTCCTGGCCGAGAACGCATGCATGTGCATGGGGATGCCTATTATGGCAGCTGCATGTCCTCCCAACCTCATAACAGGCATCCTACCGCACTACTATCACTTTCACCCAGCACGGACCAGGCTTGTGCCAAGTACCATGCGCATCCTGGCTTGATGATATAGCATTTACCAGCCTTTGGGCCCGGCCGAGAACACATGCATGTGCATGGGGATGCCTATTATGGCAGCTGCATGGCCTACCAGCCTCAGGCCTACTAGGCATCCTATCGCACCAATCTAGTACACAAGCCACCTATCTTGTGCCAATTATAGTGACAAAAAGGGTACACAAGCTACTGTTATACCATATATAAGTAAGTACATAGGCAAGCTACTGTGATTCCTTCACGACACAGTAGTTGGCTGCAGGTTTCCTCTATGAAGTAAGTAGTTGAGCTTCCTGGAATCTCCTACTTATTACTGAATGAGATTTAGGGAGTGGAGGTGGTCTATAAGTCGGTGCATTTACAAGGATACAAGTATTGAAAGGATGTGTGGTGATGTCAAGTTGGGGGGGTTCTATGGGAATATCTGGTTGGTCCGTAGGTGTTTGAGCGAGCATCCCTTGAGGGTAGTTACGAGCTCGTAGTCACTAGGGTTGTAGTTCTCAAGGGCCGAAATCGTTGAGTACTTGATTTTAATTGGCGAATGGCAGCTTCCAGCCAGCTTCTCTCGCATGTCTCTAGGCCAACTCTAAAGCAACCTACAATACCTGTATGCCAGCATGGCTAGGTGCTTGACAGAGCTAACTTTCGTGTTGACATAATGACTTGTCTAGGAGCTGGGTTAAAGCTGCCAAGACTTCCAGCCATATTGTAGAGGAAAACCACCACCACCACTGCTCATACACATACACATATCCAGTTTTGGGGAGTGAAGACTAACCAACCATCTCTAATGCACACACACAAGCTTTGGGCTTTGTTGCATGGTTATTTAAAAGGTCTCCACTTGGTGCAAGTAGTAGTTATTTGAACAAGTATGTTTTGAAATGCCTTATGACCAGTTTCAAAAGATTCTAGCTTGCATCTCACTGCATGATTTGGAGTTGGGTCTCGAACTTTGTATTTTGTACCTCCACTTTCTCAGGCAAATTTTCCAAGAATTCTCGATTCTTGGGCCAACATTCTGAAGGCTGGGGTACAAACTATGGTTTCGAAACCCAAATCCAAATCATCCGCTGAATGGCTTGAACTTGGTTACATAGCTCCAGCCAGAAATTCGGCTGCTCGCCGACTTTTTTTATTAGGTAGTAAAAAATTAACCAGAAAAAGTGGAATGCTGGATGGCTATAATCCAATGAAGAGAACTACTGCATGCACGGAGCATTATCAATATCATATGTATGGTATTTGTGTGGAATATGTCTGCTTTTAGACTTGCATGGACCAGCCTGGGTCTAGCTGGACCAGCCTAGCCCATGCATAACATATGCTATAATCATACTCATGCATCAATCATACTATTGATACCAGCCTACCGTACAGAAGCTAGTATAGAAGCTATGTCTGTTCCCATCCAACATGGAACCCAAAACGGAGCAGAGACCTTGTCAATGACCATGCAACACAGCCCCAAGCTTGTGTATGTGTATGCGCATTGTAGATGGCTGTAGTCTTCATTTTCCCAAACAGGATTGTGTGGTAGTGGTGGTATTACTCTACAATATGGCCGGGAGTCTTGGCAGCTAACAACTACTGCATGCATGGAGCAGAGAACCCTCACATAATGTAGTTGTTTGTTTGAAATGCCGTATGACGAGTTTCAAAAGCTTTCAGCTTTTGAAAATGGTCTCACGACATTCTAACTGACACTGATGGGATCATACGAGGGTTGTTTAGATGACTAAATATCGACACAAATGGAATCACACGAGGGTTGTCTAGATGCCTGAGGATTGTCATGGTGGGTTAGAGGTTTGGAGCTTCCAGAAATGTGTCAGAGCAATGGTAATTAGCATTGGCAATTATAAATGCTTGTTTTTGTCCAAATGATACCTAAACTAACCAAGGCCTCTCAATATACTGAGAGCTCAGGATGCCGTTGAATCTCGTATCCCTGCTCCATTACAGGCTGTGCGCCGTTCCAGTTGTAGGGATGACGAGGGTTACATTATCCTCACTCACCCAGAGCACGAGGATAATGTAACTAGCAAGAAGAAGAAAAAACAATTAATCCTCGACCGCATAATCTCCAACCAGCTTGTTTAGGCATGACAGCATGTTCTATCAGCGAACCATGGGTTGGATATGCTTCTACCAGCTCACCAATCGGGACGATGATGGTGAAGTTGTGCCTAGGTTTTTATTTGATTACATGTGCTATCAACCCACCATGGGTTGGATATGCTTCTACCAGCTCACCAATCAGGACGATGATGGTGAAGTTGTGTCAGCCTTTAGGCTGCTCGCGATCTGTATGTGATGCGATCTGTGTGCTGATGAATTTCTGAACACACTTCCGGAAACACTACTAAATGAAGAAGCTATCAATGGTGGGGGAATATTACGTATGATTGGGAGCCTTGTCCTTTTTTGGCACTCTTTTTTATTGCATGGTTCCTCCCCCTCCTCCCTCTTTCCATTAGGGTTCCCCTTTCCCCCCCCAGCAGGGGGGAGTAGAACCTCCTGTCGATGACAAAGAGTGGTATTTGTACCTAACGGTATCAACCGTCATCGGAAGGCTGTCTAGTTTGGTTAGAAGCTGCTACACACATGTAGCCCAAAATGAAAACAGCATCACACAACATGCTTTGGCACACTCATTTGCAAGGGTAGATATCCAATGCCAACGACCTTCTAGGAAACAAAACGAAAATGCTTCGTCCTAAGTGCACTGGAAGCAACGTGGAAAATTGGTGGAGAGTGCTGGCAACTTAAAGATGCCAGGAACATGTTGCTCAGAGTGATCACTACATCTTATTCCACATTTCATGATTACTATATCTGTTAGCCATCACTGTCTTATAATTCCAATTACTACTGCTCTTTGATGACTACCAGATCATCAATCGTGTGGGAGGCAACACTTTTGTCTTGTTTGTGTTGTATTAAATGATAAACCTTTAGTCTGCCGACCCTCTAGAGGCTGAATACTCATGGGTAGTAGGAACACCATTCACCACACTCTAAAAACCTCCTTTCGACTGAACTACCTACACTCTTTCAACTCTGGGATATCCTGTCATAACATGCAGCGAGGTGTATCTAAATATCGTTTTTCTTCCTTGGCGATGGGAGCACTAGGACACAATTGTATTATATGTCCCTACTTGTAAAATGAATACGTGTCACACTTAGTCACGCCCTCCTTTGTCGACCCTTATTATTATTATAATACAAACTAGGTACATACATATCACATACCGGTATGTCCCTAGTTAGAATAAAACTTAAGCACGGCTGACTAAAAGGTGGCCGCTTATTCCGTGGTCTGAACAATGGTTATGGTTAAGGTAAAGCGGTCAATCCGGTTATAGAATTTCCTACTGGTATTAATCGTTCCACAATCCACATATATGGTTCAGGTCAAGCTATAGTGCATTGAGGGGAAGCCACTCTTCTTTGACCAGATTGGTATGTTCCGCTGTTCCAGCAATGTTCCTGAAAGGTGTATCTATCTTTCTTTGTAGCCCATACTTTTCATGTGAGCCTTACAAGTTCCAACAGTCTTGAGCACAAGGACTGGCAAAACACTTGTTAAGTGCAGCCGTATCTGACTTAGTGACATACCGAATATGCTACACCCAGATATTTTGGCAGTTCATTCTGTACAATTGATTGTCAGCTTCAAGGTGCCCTAGGTTGCCTTAAATTTGGCTGAATAGTCAGGCATTTCCCTAAGTAATTATGTGACTGCCGAAGATGGCGGGCAGCCAACCTTCTGGGTGGAGCCAAGTTAAAAATAAATAAATAATGGAAATTTGAATATCCAAGAATTGTCACAATGACCTCTAAGGACGTGCCACGGTGGGATTGAGGGAACTGGATCGTAAGTACGCGGTGGTCGAGCTGACATCGCATCTAGATTCCAGTTACCATGCCAGTCGACGACCCTCCGGATGGGCCCAAGCGCACTCAAGGGGGGGCGAACACTCGAACCCCGCACCTGCTGGCTGCTGCGATCTTTCTCCAGGGTGGAGCCATTTTACCATGTTCAAGTTCAAACTGAATACCGGTACCGTAGGCGCATGATAAGTTGGCGAAGAAAGAAGACAGCGAGTGTCTCGCGTCCGTTTCCTCGGGGGCGGTGGTGTTTCCATTGCCAGGATAAGGGGCCATTGTAATATTTCTTTTTTTGGCGGATGAGATGGCGGACAGGTGTCCGCCATCAATTATTTTCGCCAAACGGGGAGCACTGGCGGATTGGGCCATCCGCCAACATTTTGCCAGGCCAATACAGTCAGTGCAGTACACACAGTTGTTATTGACCAGTTCTCCCGGCTCAGCTAGAGTGTCTTGGGGCACCAGGCCTTCCGCCTGGAAGCTTCCATAGTAGTGCCTTCACCCGTTAGGGCCGGCACCTACCGGCGGCAGTACCCTAAGGTACTGTCGCCCTTTCCCTTCTTATACCTTGCCTGCCGCCTGGCATGCTATCACGATAGTAAACGTAGCACCTTCGCCTACTCCCTGTGTCAGTCCTCACGAGATAATACTCCGGAAGCTAAAGGTTATCGCTCACCACGCCGTCCCGTGTTCCACTGCAACAGTCTTCCACGCCTGTTACCCTGTCCGTAGATCCCGAGCTCCCGCGCACCTGCAGTGCCTTCCACAGTTGCCGTCGCAACAACCGAAGGAAAAGGATCTCAGTTGCAGAATCTTCTCTGATTGCTAGGCAACCCGCTGGAACACCAGCCCCCCCCCCCCCCCCCCCCCCCCCCCCCCCCCCCCCCACTGCGTCAAGCCATCAATTCCCTTCTCCCTAATCCCGCCGTCACCTTACCTCTCCGGCCCCGCAAGCCATCTGTACCCCCCCCCCCCCCCCCCCCCCCCCCCCCTCCCTCTTCAACTACGAGTCGTCTCAGCCCTTGCAATGAACCCCCCGTCGGCGTCTAACGCCGCAGAGTTCCATCACTGGCTCAAGGACATCTCTCAAGAAGTTAAGGTGATGGAGGAAGAAAGTATAGAGACTCACACCAAAACTAAAATTAGATCTAGCATCTTCATCATGCACAACTTGTCCCCTGCTCTCAGACTCCAGTACATGAAAAACTTCAGGCACATAGACTTATTAACTTGGCTCGGTGATGTGTATGCAGACTGGTATTTCGACAACATAGATTCATCAACAGATCTAGTGCCATACCCACAGCTCAACATGCTGAACTTTTCCCCATCCATGAGTGATTCCATATCCCTTGTATCCAAAAGACCCAACCAGCCAGAGCCAGACAAAAGTCACAGACAGCCAGAGACAGACGAACAACCATGCACCCAATATGCTCTCAATGCAAAAAAAAAAAAAATGCGACACGCAACACCCGCAGCATATACAAAAACTGGATCATGGACACAGGTGCAACCTCCCACATGACTGGAGATGCCAGCCTCCTATATGACATAAAAGACATAGCTCCCATAAAAGTCCAGACAGCCTCTGGCCACACTTACATTACAAAGTCTAGCACAGCCCTCATCAGAGGAGAAAATGGGAAACTTCACAATCTTCTCAATGTCCACCTCAACTCAGATAAGAACACACCCAACTTGTTCTCCATGGCATCAGCCATCAAACATGTGCCCAACATGGAAATTAAGTTTACATCTGACAAAGGCACCATGACCATCAATAACAAAGTCATCATCTCAGGATCCAGAAAGCGGCTCCTGTACCTAGTTCCTGTAGTCAAACATGACCCTACCCTTATCAGAGGATCTGAATACACCACTGCTGTAGCAATGGCAGCTGTCTCCAGAAAAACCCCTATGACAGCTGAACTTCAACACATCAGATTAGGACATCTAGCCTACAGCTCCTTAGCACGAATGGCCTCAGAAGACATGGTCATTGGAAACGACATCACCTCATCTGCATTTCGGAAAATGAGTAAGCAAACCTGTGAAATATGCATTCTATCTAAGATGGACAAAAACCCCTACCCCACATCTCACACTAGAGCTACCAGACCTATGGGAATCATTCACATTGACATGAGTGGAAAGATGAAAGTTCCTAGCCTAAATGGCAGTCTCTACTTCCAAGGCATTCTGGATGATTACTCCAAGTACTCCATTGTTACATTCCACAAAACCAAAGATGCAGTAGCCAAGGCTACAATCACTGAGCTTGAACGGTATGAGGTCCACACCCAAAACAAAATTGGAACCATTTTTTGCGACAATGGATCAGAATACATTTGCAACAAATTCAAAAATTGGTGTAAAAAGAAAGGAATCACACTCAACTTCACAGTCCCAGGAAACCCCTCTACAAATGGTGCAGCAGAGCGCCTGAACAGAACTCTGCATGACAGGTCCACAGCCCTTCTCCTCTCATCTAAATTCCCCAACAGGTACTGGGCAGAAATGGTCAAAAATGCAAGTATCCTCAGAAACCTCTCACCAACCTCTGAATCCAACAAAACACCATATGAACTATTCCATGGTGTCAAACCTAAGATAGACCACCTCAGGACTATTGGATGCACAGCATATGTACATGTCCCACCCAAATCAAGGGATTTCAAATTCTCACCATCAGTCAAGATCACTAGGCTCATTGGATACTCAGACTCCAGAAAAGCCTACAGAGTGGTAGACTCCTCACACAAATTTTTTGATGCCAGAGACATCACCTTCAATGAATTTGAAAACCTGGCAGGTCAAAAAGGATTCCCAGGTGCAGACGCTGTAGTACTAGGAACCTATGAAGATGATATCCCTGTTGAAGTTGATGAAGATGACCCTCCTCTTCTTCCCCCTGCTATCCCCACCCAGTCTGAACTCATGGAAAGAGAGTACATCCTGGCCAGACAAGCTAAATATCAGACCAACCCACAGGTGTGGGGACTACCAGACAACCTCTCTTCTAACCCAGAAACAGTTTACCAGCCGACTTACACTCCACCAGCATCCACTCTCCAACCAGCAGCCAGTACACCTCATAACCACACAGTAGAACAAGGAGATGAACACATACCTCAGGAAATTGAAAATCCCAATAACCCCCCATCTCCACCACACCAGGAGCTACCTCCAGCCACACCTCCTAGCCCTGAGGTTCAACCACCCCCAGAAGTGGACCCATCCCTAGTTGAACCTAGACGTAGTGGCAGAGAGAGACTCTCCCCTAACTTTCTAGCCTTCCTAGCTGCAGACCAAGTTATCATTCCCAAGAATGAAAGAGAAGCTCTCTCTGGCCCTCAAGCCAAAGAATGGAGGGCAGCTATGAAAGAAGAACTAGCAGCTCTTGCACAGATGAACACCTGGTCCCTCTCAGAACTTCCATCAGGAGCAAAAGCCATAGGAACCAAGTGGGTATTTGACATCAAACAGTCAGTTGATGGAGAAATTGTCAGATACAAAGCAAGACTAGTTGCCAAAGGGTATGCCCAACGCCCAGGAATGGACTATGATGAAGTTTTTGCACCAGTAGCTAAGCCTGCTACCATTCGTTACATCCTCTCAATGGCAGCAAACCCAAAGGCATACCTAGCCCAGTTAGACGTTTCCACAGCCTTCCTCAATGGAACAGTTGAAGAAGAACTGTACTGAACCCAACCACCAGGATTCGAACAGGACCACAGGGTCTGCCGTATGTGGAAATGCCTTTATGGTCTCAAACAAGCCTCCAGACAGTGGTACCTCAAGGTAAAGGAAGATATGACAGCTATTGGATTCAAAGAGGTAGACGTAGACCAAGGTCTCTATGTGCTCCCCAGCTCAACCAACACACCCATTATCTGGGTACTCCTCTGGGTTGATGACTTCCTTCTGCTGTCCTTTGACAAAACCATCCTAGACAAGTACAAAACCACCATCATGACGCTTTACAAGACTAGAGACCTCGGTGACCCCTCAGTTTTTGTTGGCTATGAAATCACAAGGAATGCATCAGCTGGCACCCTCCACATCTGCCAATCAAGGTTCATCCAGGACCTGCTGCGCACCCACAACATGCTTCCTGAACCCAACAGCACCAGATTCCCTGTGCCCCTTCTACCAGATGCTCCACTGCCCTATGCCAGCAAAGATGCTCCAGACACAGGTCTACCACTTGCCCAAATTGTAGGCTCCCTCAACTACCTGGCAGTTAACACAATACCTGACATTGCCCAAGCAGTCAACAGATTGGCCAGGCATAGTGCACACCCGTTGCATGACCACATGGAAGCTGCAACAGGTATCCTCAAGTACCTGTCTAACACCCCAGACCATGGCATCACCTACACCTTCTCCAACAAACCCCTCATTGGTTACTGTGACTCTGACCATGCTGCCTGTCCAATCACAAGGAAGTCCACAACAGGTTACGTCTTCCTCAACCAAGGGGGAGCAATCTCATGGGCATCTAAGATCCAGGCATCTGCCACAGCATTGTCCACTACAGAAGCTAAGTTCATGGCAGCTACCTCTGCTGCCCAAGAAGAAATGTGGTTGAGAAAGCTACAACACTCTGCCACCGGCATAGTTCCCCCTCCCCTCACCATCAATGGTGACAACCAAGCTGCCCTTAGTGCCTGGAACCAAGAGAAGCTGTCATCCAGACTGAAGCACACGGAGACCAGGTTCTACTTCCTCAAAGAACAGTCCAAGAAAGAGGGCATCAAAATGAACTGGATCCCAACTGCTGCCAACATGTCTGACATGCTCACCAAAGCTCTGCCCAGGACCAAGTTCTGTGACTTCAGAGCAAAGATTGGATGCATTGCCAAACTCAAAATGGACTAACTGTAGAAGCTTTGATCAAGAACCTGTGATATAGCATCACTCATGTCCTTGACCATGGGGAGCTACCTGCCTTCTTGCTTTCCTACAGATCCCTTACAGTCCATTACTGACCCCATAGTTATCCCCAGCATTGATCTTGAAATCCTGACTCGTGATACTTTATAGATGATACTGGAAGTATCTCACTATATCCTTCCATCTGTAATGATAGCCATGAGCCAGCGGGGGACGTCTACTTTAGAGTTGTTTATTAATGGAAATCAAACAGATTGCTATCAGCCCCATCTTGATAAACAAAGCCATATGGCTGGCAGCTCCACAGCTGGAATCCAGTCCTATTTTGATAATATGTTCTCCTCTGAGTGTACTTTCACATGCCTTACAAGCCAGGCACCACTCTTTGACTCAGTTTGGCCAGTCAGAAGCCTTTCCCCTTGTGCTTCCATATGCACCAGATGTTTATTTTCACTCGAGCCTCCCTTCCGTAGAACCTCCTAATTCCAGGGATTCTTGTATATCAAGAATACCAGGAATTGGGGGGGACGGTATTGACCGGTTCTCCCGGCTCAGCTAGAGTGTCTTGGGGCACCAGGCCTTCCGCCTGGAAGCTTCCATAGTAGTGCCTTCACCCGTTAGGGCCGGCACCTACCGGCGGCAGTACCCTGAGGTACTGTCGCCCTTTCCCTTCTTATACCTTGCCTGCCGCCTGGCATGCTATCACGATTGTAAACGTAGCACCTTCGCCTACTCCCTGTGTCAGTCCTCACGAGATAATACTCCGGAAGCTAAAACAGTTGGGGGGGGAGTAACTCCCTTTGGACAACTTCCTTCATTCCCGACGACTTTTCATTTCTTTTCTGTTCAATTTCGTTATAGCCCTCGAGTTTATGAATCCTCAACCAGCTTTGGGCGCTCAGGTTTCGCCAGACCCTGGTTTGGCTCCTCCTCTGTCTCTCTGCCTACTGTTGCCCCCCTCAAGTTTTTTACATAGGGTGACAGGTCCGATATAGTTTATACTCCTGCGTATGCCCAGAATAACTCATTTCAGTCACACTTGAATCTGGTTTAAATTGGAAAAACGTAAAAAAGGGTTCTGCCATCCGCCATTGGTAACCTAAGCCAATTTATGGAGCACCCCAAATCTGTAACATCCGCCAACCTTAAAATCCGCCATAATTTTAGCCCTTTTTTGTTATTCACCGGGTTTTCCCGGTTCACCTAGAGTGACTTAGAGTGCACAGGTCTCCCGCCCTGTAGCACCGTACTGCAGTGTCGTTGCCAGCTATGGCACGGAGTCTGGTGTCGGCACCCTCAAGTACCGCACCATCTCAGTACTTCCTTCCTGCACTTCCCTCCATTGCTTTTATCTAACTGTAAAGATCTTATCCTCACCGACTTCCCCTCGTCACTGTGCTCTGCACGTAACTCCGGAATCAAAAGTTTACGGTCCCTTCGCTGCTAGATTGGCCTTCTGCTTTAACGGTATTCCGAGCAAAGGACATTTCGACTGTGCCACTGTGGTCGTGCGGAACGCTACATTTGAAAGGATCGAGTAAGCCTCTCCAACCCTGTGACAATTACCTCCCCGTTGGGACTCGATTTTTGTGCACGACCATCATCCGCCATCCGGATCGATTACGCTCCATTGAGCAACCAAGCTGTCATCCAGCCAACCCGCCGACAACCCAAGACCACAAGACCACTGCGCCCCCCCCCCCCCCCCCCCCCCCCCCCCCCCCCCCCCTCCCCCTCCCACGTCCCGTTGCATAAGCAATAAGCAACAGATACTTCAAATTGCCAAATTGGCCCGCGCT
Source organism: Chlamydomonas sp. ICE-L (assembly GCA_013435795.1). Taxonomy (NCBI): domain Eukaryota; kingdom Viridiplantae; phylum Chlorophyta; class Chlorophyceae; order Chlamydomonadales; family Chlamydomonadaceae; genus Chlamydomonas; species Chlamydomonas sp. ICE-L. The sequence goes on along the minus strand of JACBWV010000001.1, from coordinate 5,451 downwards.
TTAGCGCACTTGAAAACAAAAAAACTGCGCTTTGTAGTGCAAAAAGCGCAATAATTGCTTGCAGCGCCCACAAGGGGTTGCAAAAAACTGCGCTTAAAGCGCAGAGGGGGTCAAAAAGTAAGCGCTCAAAAGCGCGCGCTCTGAATTACCCTGATCTGTTAACCTGGGTTGTTCACCTAGGTTGTTCACCTGGGTTCTGTTCACCTGGGTTGTTCACATGGGTTGTTCACATGGGTTGTTCACCTGGGTTCTGTTCACCTGGATTCTGTTCACCTGGGTTGTTCACCTATATTCTGTTCACCTGGGTTCTGTTCACCTGGGTTGTTCACCTGGGTTGTTCACCTGGGTTATGTTCACCTGGGTTGTTCACCTGGGTTCTGTTCACCTGGGTTCTGTTCACCTAGGTTGTTCACCTGGGTTGTTCACCTGAGTTGTTTACCTAGTTTGTTCACCTAGGTTCTGTTCACCTGGGTTATGTTCACCTGGGTTGTTCACCTGGGTTCTGTTCACCAGGTTGTTCACCCGGGTTGTTCACGTGTGATGTTCACCTGGGTTGTTCACCTAGGTTCTGCTCACCTAGGTTGTTCATCTGGGTTGTTCACCAGGGTTCTGTTCACCTGGGTTGTTCACTTGGGTTGTTCACCTAGGTTGTTCACCTGGGTTCTATTCACCGGGTTGTCCACCTGGGTTGTTCACCTTGGTTCTGTTCACCGGGTTGTTCACCTGGGTTCTGTTCACTTGGGTTGTTCACCAGGGTTGTTCACGTGGGTTGTTCACGTGGTTGTTCACCTGGGTTCTGTTCACCTAGGTTGTTCACCTGGGTTCTATTCACCTGGGTTGTTCACCTGGGTTGTTCACCTGGATTGTTCACCTTGGTTGTTCACCTGGGTTGTTCACCTGGGTTCTGTTCACCGGGTTGTTCACCTGGGTTGTTCACCTGGGTTCTGTTCACCAGGGTTGTTCAGCTAGGTACTTCACCTGGGTTCTGTTCACCTGGGTTGTTCACCTGAGTTGTTTACCTAGGTTGTTCACCTAGGTTCTGTTCACCTGGGTTCTGTTCACCTGGATTGTTCACCTGGGTTCTATTCACCTGGGTTGTTCACTTGAGTTCTATTCACCTGGGTTGTTCACCTGGGTTGTTCACCTGGGTTGTTCACCTGGGTTGTTAACCCGGGTTCTATTCACCTAGATACTGTTCACGTAGGTTCTGTTCTCCTGGGTTCTGTTCACCTGGGTTCTGTTCACCGGGGTTGTTCACCTGGGTTGTTCACTTGGGTTCTGTTCACCTGGGTTCCGTTCACCTGGGTTGTTCACCTAGGTTGTTCACCTGGGTTGTTCACCTGGGTTGTTCACCTGGATTGTTCACCTGGTTTGTTCACCAGGGTTGTTCACCTGCCTTCTGTTCACCGGGTTGTTCACCTGGGTTGTTCACCTGGGTTCTGTTCACCATGTTGTTAACTTGGGTTGTTCACCTGGGTTGTTCACCTGGGTTCTGTTCACCTGGGTTGTTCACCTGGGTTGTTCACCTGGGTTGTTCACCTGGGTTGTTCACCTGGGTTATGTTCACCAGGGTTATGTTCACCTGGGTTGTTCACCTGGGTTGTTCACCTAGGTTGTTCAACTGGGTTGTTCACCAGGGTTGTTCACCTGGGGTTTGTTCACCTGGGTTGTTCACCTGGTTTGTTCACCTGGGTTGTTCACCTGGGTTGTTCACCTGGGTTCTGTTCACCTGGGTTGTTCACCTAGGTTCTGTTCACCAGGGTTGTTCACCCGGGTTGTTCACCAGGGTTGTTCACTAGGGTTGTTCACCTTGGTTTTGTTCACTTGGGTTGTTCACCTGGGTTGTTCACCTGGGTTCTGTTCTCCGGGTTGTTCACCTGGGTTGTTCACCTGGGTTCTGTTCACTGGGTTGTTCACCTGGGTTGTTCACCTTGGTTGTTCACCTGGGTTGTTCACCTGGGTTATGTTCACCTGGGTTCTGTTCACCTGGGTTCTGTTCACCTGGGTTCTGTTCACCTAGGTTGTTCACCTGGGTTGTTCACCTGAGTTGTTTACCTAGTTTGTTCACCAGGGTTCTGTTCACCTGGGTTGTTCACCTGGGTTATTCACTTGGGTTCTGTTCACCTGGGTTGTTCACCTGGGTTCTGTTCACCTGGGTTGTTCACCTGGGTTCTGTTCACCTGGGTTGTTCACCTGAGTTGTTTACCTAGGTTGTTCACCTAGGTTCTGTTCACCTTGGTTCTGTTCACCTGGATTTATCACCTGGGTTCTGTTCACCTGGGTTGTTTACTTGGGTTCTATTCACCTGGGTTGTTCACCTAGGTTGTTCACCTGGGTTCTGTTCACCTGGGTTGTTCACTTGGGTTCTATTCACCTGGGTTGTTCACCTGGGTTGTTCACCTGGGTTGTTCACCTGGGTTGTTCACCTAGGTTCTGTTCACCTGGGTTTGTTCACCTGGGTTGTTCACCTGGGTTGTTCACCTAGGTTGTTCACCTGGGTTGTTCACCTGGCTTCTGTTCACCTGGCTTCTGTTCACCTGGGTTGTTCACCTGGGTTCTGTTCACCAGGTTGTTCACCTTGGTTGTTCACCTAGGTTGTTCACCTGGGTTCTGTTCACCTGGGTTTGTTCACCTGGGTTCTGTTCACCTGGGTTTTGTTCACCTGGGTTCTGTTTACCGGGTTGTTCACCTGGGTTTTGTTCACCTGGGTTGTTCACCTGGGTTGTTCACCTGGTTTGTTCACCTGGGTTGTTCACCTAGGTTGTTCACCTGGGTTGTTCACCTGGGTTGTTCACCTGGGTTTTGTTCACCTGGGTTGTTCACCTGGGTTCTGTTCACCTGGGTTCTGTTCACCTAGGTTGTTCACCTAGGTTGTTCACCTGAGTTGTTTACATAGTTTGTTCACCTGGGTTCTGTGCACCTGGGTTATGTTCACCTGGGTTGTTCACCTGGGTTCTGTGAACCTGGGTTATGTTCACCTGGGTTGTTCACCTGGGTTGTTCACCTGAGTTTTGTTCACCAGGTTTGTTCACCAAGGTTGTTCACCAGGTTTGTTCACCTGGGTTGTTCACCTGGGTTGTTCACCTGGGTTGTTCACATGGATTGTTAACCTGGTTTGTTCACCAGGGTTGTTCACCTGCCTTCTGTTCACCGGGTTGTTCATCTGGGTTGTTCACCTGGGTTCTGTTCACCGGGTTGTTAACCTGGGTTGTTCACCTAGGTTGTTCACCTGGGTTGTTCACCTGGCTTCTGTTCACCTGGCTTCTGTTCACCTGGGTTGTAAACCTGGGTTCTGTTCACCAGGTTGTTCTCCTTGGTTGTTCACCTAGGTTGTTCACCTGGGTTCTGTTCACCAGGGTTTGTTCACCTGGGTTCTGTTCACCTGGGTTTTGTTCACCTGGGTTCTGTTTACCGGGTTGTTCACCTGGGTTTTGTTCACCTGGGTTGTTCACCTGGGTTGTTCACCTGGGTTCTGTTCACAGGGTTGTTCACCTGGGTTGTTCACCTGGGTTGTTCACCTGGGTTGTTCACCTGGGTTTTGTTCACCTAGGTTGTTCACCTGGGTTCTGTTCACCTGGGTTCTGTTCACCTAGGTTGTTCACCTAGGTTGTTCACCTGAGTTGTTTACATAGTTTGTTCACCTGGGTTCTGTGCACCTGGGTTATGTTAACCTGGGTTGTTCACCTGGGTTCTGTGCACCGGGGTTATGTTCACCTGGGTTGTTCACCTGGGTTCATCACCTGGGTTGTTCACCTGGGTTTTGTTCACCAGGTTTGTTCACCAAGGTTGTTCACCTAGGTTGTTCACCTGGGTTGTTCACCTGGGTTGTTCACCTGGGTTGTTCACATGGATTGTTAACCTGGTTTGTTCACCAGGGTTGTTCACCTGCCTTCTGTTCACCGGGTTGTTCATCTGGGTTGTTCACCTGGGTTCTGTTCACCAGGTTGTTAACCTGGGTTGTTCACCTGGGTTGTTCACCTGGGTTGTTCACTTGGGTTGTTCACCAGGGTTATGTTCACTGGGTTATGTTCACCTGGGTTGTTCACCTGGGTTGTTCACCCGGGTTGTTCACCTAGGTTCTGTTCACCTGGGTTGTTCACCTAGGTTGTTCACCTAGGTTGTTCAACAGGGTTGTTCACCTGGGTTTTGTTCACCTGGGTTGTTCACTTGGGTTGTTCACCTGGGTTGTTCACCTGGGTTCTGTTCACCTAGGTTGTTCACCTGGGTTCTGCTCACCTAGGTTGTTCATCTGGGTTGTTCACCAGGGTTCTGTTCACCTGGGTTTTGTTTACCTGGGTTGTTCACCTGAATTGTTCACATGGGTTCTGTTCACCGGGTTGTTCACCTGGGTTGTTCACCTGGTTCTGTTCATCGGGTTGTTCACCTGGGTCCTGTTCACTTGGGTTGTTCACCAGGGTTGTTCACGTGGGTTGTTCACTTGGGTTGTTCACCTAGGTTCTGTTCACCTTGGTTGTTCACCTGGGTTCTATTCACCTGGGTTGTTCACCTAGGTTCTGTTTATCGGGTTGTTCACCTCGGTTTTGTTCACCTGGGTTGTTCACCTGGTTTGTTCACCTGGGTTGTTCACCTGGGTTCTGTTCACTGGGTTGTTCACCTGGGTTGTTCACCTGGCTTCTGTTCACTAGGTTGTTCACCTGGGTTGTTCACCTGGGTTCTGTTCACCTGGGTTGTTCACCCGGGTTCTATACACCTAGATACTGTTCACCTAGGTTCTGTTCTCCTGGGTTCTTTTCACCGGGGTTGTTCACCTGGGTTGTTCACTTGGGTTCTGTTCACCTGGGTTCCGTTCACCTGGGTTGTTCACCTATGTTGTTCACTCAGGTGGTTCACCTAGGTTCTGTTCACCTGGGTTGTTCACCTAGGTTGTTCACCTGGGTTGTTCACCAGGGTTGTTCACCAGGGTTGTTCACCTGGGTTGTTCACCTGGTTTGTTCACCTGGGTTCTGTTCACAAGGTTGTTCACTTGGGTTATTCACCTGGGTTGTTCACCTGGGTTATGTTCACTGGGTTGTTCACCTGGGTTGTTCACCTGGGTTCTGTTCACCTAGGTTGTTCACCTGGGTTCTGTTCACTTGGGTTCTGTTCACCGGGTTGTTCACCTGGGTTCTGTTCATCAGGGTTGTTCACCTGGGTTGTTCACCTGGGTTCTTTTCACTGGGTTGTTCACCTGGGTTATGTTCACCTGGGTTGTTCACCTGGATTGTTCACCTGGTTTGTTCACCAGGGTTGTTCACCTGCCTTCTGTTCACGGGGTTGTTCACCTGGGTTGTTCACCTGGGTTATGTTCACCATGTTGTTAACTTGGGATGTTCACCTGGGTTGTTCACCTGGGTTCTGTTCACCTGGGTTGTTCACCTGGGTTGTTCACCTGGGTTGTTCACCTGGGTTGTTCACCTGGGTTATGTTCACCTGGGTTATGTTCACCTGGGT
>JACBWV010000049.1:0-40174 GCA_013435795.1 Chlamydomonas sp. ICE-L | reverse complement strand
TTGACAAAGAAAGTAGTACTTGTTTGCCTGCCTGCAATCTTGTGGTAGCTCAAAGCCTAAGGTAGGGACCTGTCCGCAGGACCCTAAACAACATCAGTTAGACGCTACCTCTCTACTATCCCCTGGTTTCGGTTGAAGACTTTTCTTAAAGTGTTAGATGTTTTTATTTGTGAATCCTGGACCTTTCAGGAATGTCTAATACTATTAAGGTGAAAGGTCCATGATTCACATATTAACATATTTAACACTGGGGGTAGACTTGCCAGAGGCTGCCGTTACTACCAGCCCTATGTCTGTGAAGTGCTTTGATAGCCCGCAATGTGGTGTTACATCATGCTGTACATTGTAGCCCACTTGGCACTTTACAGCCACTCACAGAGGACGTAGATGTGTAAGGATGGACACAAGATAAACTGAAGGACAAAGTGGTTACCAGTTCCCCAATCGGCACGCATGCTCCTCTGTGACACACGTTGCTGGACTCACCACCAAGTGTGAATTTCCATTGAGCTACTTCTCTTGAGCTGAGTTAGACAGACTTGATCTTAGGTTCGATGGATTTAGATGGTGCGCTATTTAACTGACACGTTTCTGGATTCACACAAACTTACACGACACCTGACTTTTTGCCGTAGGCCCTGGAGCTGCTGGATGGACTCATTGTTGAAGGCTCAACAGAACTTGACGTTAAGGACAAGGTCAAGGTAAGCTAGCCTGGTGGCTGGTGCATGCACCCCTACTCCGCATATATATAGGTTGCGGCAAATAGGTATATCTGGCCCCAATATTTAGATATGTGTAGATCTTGGACATCAAATATATATGTTTCGCTATTTATAGTTTTTCTTCAGCATCCAGGTTTAGGCAGAATTTCTCTGAAGAATTCCAAACATTTCTTGACCTGGATTTTTTTGTTTGGTTTTTGCTAATTTGGCCCTCAGGTTGCTCTTGCAAATTGTAGAGGGCGTTTTGGGTTTTTTCTTTGGTGTGGTGATCAATGTCCAAATTTGAAGCAGCAAAACGAGCACTGTGCCAGTTGGTATCATGTTTTTTGTTTTTGGCAAAAAGGGGCAAGGAGTATGGATTGATCTATCCAATTCACACAGGTAGATCTGTATAGCCTGATATATCTACATAGATCTATCAGTCCTTTGCTGCACCCTACTTATACATGTATGTTCCCCCCATAGACAAGATATGTTTACAGTATGGAAACAGTTTGTACACACTTTGACACAATTTGGGTTGTTCAATACACTGTGGATGCACGTTGGATACTTAGATACAGTTGGGATGCTTAGATTCAGTTTGGGTAATGTCTTGATGAATTCCGTTTCCTCTTTCACCCATGCCTGATTTGCCTGGCTCCTCCTCTTCACTGCCTGATTCACGCTTCACGTGAAGGCAGTGAAGAGGAGGAGCCAGGCAAATCAGGCATGGGTGAGGTAGACTTGTCAAATCGGCGAGATAGCACTTATTCCTTGCGCTCCTGTGATGGATCAAATCTGGAGAAACCATCACTCATCAGGACCTGGGCTGGTAGCATTTGTATAGCAGAACTTGGGCATAGAGCAATGGAACCCCTAACTGTCCGCGCTGGTGCCGCAAGTCGCCGTGATGAAAACCACATATGCCCCCCCACACCCAACCCCCAGTTACACCCCCTGGGATGCCCTGATGACTACACCACACAAACACACACACACACACACACACACACACACACACATGCCCCCCACCACCCACAGTGAGCAGACCCTAGAAGCCGTGATGACTACACACACTACCACATTGCCCCCACCCACCCCCACCCAAAGTATGCCAACGCCCTGGGGATGCCGTGATGACTAAACAACACGCACAACAATGCCCCACCACCCATCCCAACCCACAGTATGCACCCCCTGGATGCCGTGATGATACACACACACACAAAACATGCCCCCAACCCACCCTACAGTATGTGTTGCAATTCACTCCCATGCCATGTGGAGAAGCCCAACCAATGTTGCACTATTCTCTAAGTGTGGCAACAGTCAGTTTGGGATGGCATGATAGAAGCAGGTTTTTTTGTAAGCAACACGATAGGAGGAAGGGGGGGAAACGGACCCTCTGGAAGGGTCTAACATGTTGAAATATTTATGAAGGGGGGGGGGGGGGGGGGGGGGGGGGGGGGGGGGGGTCCGCTTCCCCCTAGAAGGGGGGTGCCAGAAAGCTGCTAGTAGCACCACGGCGCTTTGTCAAGTCACTGCATTTCCTTAGGATAAATCCTTGATCTAATTATTTGGTTGAGAAATCTACTCGGTTTGAGATCTCAACAATGAGGACTATGTTTCACAACCAAATCACTATGCCAACTCAATCCTGGTCCTCACCCCTACACCCTGACTCCCCCCCCCCCCCCCCCACACACCACACCACCACCTCACCCTCACTACAACCCTCATCACACACACCCTTACCTCACCCCCCCACCCACCCTCCCGCGACCCCCCCTCATGCTCAACACCCCCTCCCCTCACCCTTACCCACAGGTAGCCCAGCGCATCAAGGGTAGCATAGCGAGCAAAATCTCAGGCTACGAGGGCCTCCTAAGTACGCTTGTGGCTGAGGCTTGCATCGATGTCTGCCCCAAGAACCCACACAACTCAACGTTGATAGCGTGCGTGTTTGCAAGCTGCAAGGCGGCACCTTGGGCGATTCCACCGTAGTTAAGGGGCATGGTGCTGAAGCGTGACACCGAGGGAATGGTGAAGCACATGGAGGATGCCAAGGTGGTGGTCTACACCCAGCTGTAGACACTTCCAGTACAGACACCAGGGAACGGTCCTCATCAAAACTGCTGAGGAGCTTGAAAACTATTCAAAGTGCGCTTCTCATTGTTTCTTCTGTTTATCTTGTTTCTCTGCTTCTCCTTGTTTCGCCTGTCTCTGTTTATCTTGTGTTCTCTGCTTCTCCTTGTTTCGCCTGTCTCTGTTTATCTTGTTTGCTTCTTATTTAAGTAGTCCCAATCAGCAAAACCATTACCATCACCAACAACATCACCAGCAACATCACCAACACCTTCACCAACACCATTCACCAAAACCAACACCATCACCATCACCAACACCATCATCAACACCATCACCATCACCAACACCTTCACCAACACCATCACCAACACCATCACCAACACCATCACCAACACCATCATCAACACCATCACCAACACCATGACCAACACCAACACCCATTAGGACGGAGGAGAATGCTCTGGAAACATACATCAAGAGTATCCATGACTCTGGAGCCACGGTCATTGTTAGCGGAGGGACTTTTGGAGAGATGGCACTGCACTTCATTGAGAAGGTAATATCGAGTGTCATGTTTCACTGACCCAGTCATACAGCGCGTCATGTCTTTTGTTTCATTTCCCATCCACATCATACACTACTCGGTGTCTCCCTCGACCCTCAGTGGCGCTGGTTTGCGTAAGGGGTCCCACCTCCTGCAGTGGAAATATTTTCGATTCAAAAACATCAAAACCACCCTTGAACTCCTGCACCTGGAAAAGTCTTTAAATGGTCTAATCTGCTTCCTGGTTTTGTAGTTATCGCATGGGGGGGACTTCGTATTGGACGACGGTGGGGAGCCCAGAGTTGGCTAAAAATAATGTTACCATCAAATCCAATTATATATCAAGGATGCCACAGATTGGAGCAAATATCTCTGCGCCAACACCTCACCCTCGCCGACCCCTCTTTGCAGGCCCCCTAGACCCCTCCACAAGGGGTCTAGGGGGCTGCAAAGATTCCATTGAACCAATGCTCCAAAACGAAAACCCTCCAAAATATCAAACAAACCCTCCCAAACAATATTTTTTAACCAACCCTCGTTGTTTTCGCCCTCCACAGTTTGGCATGATGGCCATCAAGATCCCATCCAAGTTTGAGCTGCTTCGCTTTTGCAAGGCCACTGGCGCCATCGCGCGCTCCACGCTGGGTGCACCGCGCCCTGAGGAGCTGGGCTTTGCCAAGGTTCTCACCGTGCAAGAGCTGGGAGGAGGACACTGTGTGGTGCTGCGCCAGGACGCCACCATGGGCTCCATTTCGACCGTCCTGATCAGGGGCAGCACTGCAGGCTTCCTGGAGGATGTGGAGCGTGCTATCAATGACGCTGTGAACACTTTCAAGGCCCTGGGTAAAGACTCACGTGTCGTTCCAGCAGGGGGTGCCACTGAGATCGAGCTAGCAAGGGGAGTGGCTGCCTTCGGCAAGCAACAGACAGGACTGGACCAGTACGCTATCGCCAAGTATGCGGAATCCTTTGAGATCATTCCTCGCACGCTTGCTGAAAACTCTGGTCTGAATGCAACAGATGTGATTGCCAACCTCTATGCCGCTCATGCTAGGGGTGAGGTCACCACTGGGGTTGATATCGATGGGGGGCCTCCCAAGGACCTGGCCACACGATGCCACATTGTCGACTCCTACACAGCCAAGTGGTGGGCTATCAAGCTCGCCACAGACGCTGTGTGCACAATTCTAAAGGTGGATCAGATCATCATGAGCAAACAGTCTGGTGGGCCCAAGCCCAATGGTGGTACCCCTGGAGATGACGCACCCTAGAGTTAACGTGCTGTGTCATAAGACTGTGGAGCATCTGGTATCCATGTTCAGGCGGAAGGTTTCTGTAAGGCTGAACATGCTGGTGGGCCAAGCCCAGGATTGGCCCTGGAGATGATAAGTATCCCAGGAGAGACACTGGTCGGTGTAGGGCCAGTGGTGCAGGTGCGGTAGGTCGTCGATTGGCATCTCCCGTCGACCTACAGGTGCCTCCTCCCTCACTTATGTAGGAGTTACTCCGTCGATAACATTGAAACAAATATTGAGTCCAGGGCTCGCGCGCCGAGACCCAGCCTTTGAGGTGAAAATCATTTTTGTAATAACTGAAGTGGTGGAAGTCTTTGCAACATTGGTTATTGGCCATGGTGAACTGAACCCCTACAAATCGAAACGAGCATGCATGTAGCAGATGCTGCATGTCGTTTTTCTGTCGGTGGCCCAAAGCTGCATATGCCAGCTCTCCATAACGCCCAGGTACACATCGAGCTTGCCCTGTCCAGTTGTCACCGGGTGAATCAAGGGAGTAATACAGATGTAGCAGAGACTCGAGTCAGTATAGCCAAATGAATATAATAACGGCCTACCCGATGAACATAATTACGGTCCACCATATGAACATAATAACGGTCTGCCACACTCTGCCACAGCTACTACTACTGCCATTTGCAATGTGTGTTTGAACCTGCTGAGTCCAACTTGAACTTGGTTTCAAAGCCTCAGCCAGCAATATGCAAATTGGCTGCTCTCTGTCTTCGGCAATTAGAATGGGGGGAAATGTAAACGCGAACAAATCGTTGTTCGTTTTTTCTTCTTCTAAGACCAGCACAACGAGCTTAGCCTGCCCAGTTGTTGCCGGAGAAAGACAGATACTAATACAAATGTAGCAGAGACTGGAGACTGGTAAATATGGCAAAATGCGCACGCCTTGACAGAAAGCCACCCTTTGAGGCGGAAATCCTTCATGTAATCAGAAATAAATCACATTATGCCCCTCATATATTGCCTTGTCTACAACATAATAATAGTACCGGTAACTGAGTTGGATACTATGAAGCATGACCACTGCGTTGTGGCGTTATTTACATCAGTGATGAGCAAGATGAAAGTATGATCTTTCCGCCTCATGGCACCCTCCTTTTATTACTGCTGGTGAATATTCTATCCCCGCCAATTATATATAGTTTTGCTCGGTTTTGCTACACATTTCAAAACTTGAATTATTTCTCGATTGTCGGCCTTGAGCTTAACTTCTCTGCAGAAGAAGCTGTGTTCGTCTTAAACAGGCATGAGCATGAGCCCAAGGAGACTGTCTTACGGTGCAAGAAGGTTCACAACCTGCGCATGACTGACATCTACAAGCCATCAAGACAACCACCTGCACCTCCCAGCCCCTATCTCCCCTCTTCCTGTAGACCCCCAGATGGAGATCCTCAGCCATCACAAAGACCAGATTCAGTCACCCTATGGGGGAGAGGAATGATCCCAAATGTGTGCTTTGACTGTGATTATGAACCAGTCCAAGTGCTCTACTCCCCTGTCTGTGCAATGATGGTAACCCACTGTCAGCGTGAACTCAGTGTACATCAGGAGATCGTTCTAAGGACTCACAAAAGTATTCAGCAAGTCATACACAGCGGGTGTAACACACCATATGCTGACACCCACTCCACTGCCACACCAGCTACTAGTGCCCCAGGATCCACCCAAGACGACGGTCATGAGACTACCCTTGCCCAGCTAAAGGCACAATTCAGGACGGTCTACGTTTTGCTCCTAAGAAAATGGCGGTAAATAGGGTTGGCGGAAAATCCCCCTAAACGCCTGAAATATTTCTACGCCATTAAAGTTGGCGGATGTTTTGAAATTTGGGGGCTCCATAATAAATTGGCTCAAGTTACTTATTGGCATAATCCTTTTTAAAATATTTTCTTTCCATTCAAACCAGATCAGGGTAGGACAATGGCCTCCCTGGAAGTTGCTGTGAAAAAGGAACTCTGATTTTAGAGCTCCGGTACACGTTTTGGGCCATTTTTTTAAACCGCACTTTTTTTGTTTTTCCTTCTTTTTTTTCCTTTTCGGCCGCACTTTTGGTTTTAAAACTTCCGGTACACTTTAGGTGGTCATTTTGGGGCCTCTGTGTTACAGAATTTCGTATTTGGGTTCTGCTTTAAATATAAGACACATAGCAGATTGGAATCATCATTCATTGCAAGATATGATATTCTATAACTTGGAGCCTGCAAACCCTACAACATTTGAAGTAAAGCTGAGCTCCTGGGTCACCTGCGATCAATTTAATTAGGCCAGCAGGCCACAAATTGCACTCAACATTGATCGACTGATATAGGTCGCTGTAAAGCCCATGTGCCTAACAACAGCCCCATTTGAAGTAAAGCTGAGCTCCTGGGTCACCTGCGATCAATTTAATTAGACCAGCAGAAAAAAAAGAGGGGCTCGTGTCCTAGCAGTGAAACAACACCGCCCTAAAGTCGGACTCGAGAATCCGCCCGCCGTCTTCCGGCTGCGGGGCTCGAACTCTGGTGGCCGAAGCCGTAACCACCGGGTCTGGACCATACCGCCCTCCAGACTGGGCCAGCAGGCCACAAATTGCACTCAACATTGATCGACTGATATAGGTCGCACTATGCTGTAAAACCCATGTGCCTAACAACGGGGGGGGCGGGGCGGGGGGGGGGGGGGGGGGGGGGGGGGGGGGGGGGGGGGGGACTGTCTCTCCACAGTGGGTGATTTGAACCCTGCATTGTGTTGGTAGAATGAAAGTAAGTTGGGTGATTTAATGGTACCTGCAATTGAGCCTGAACCTATTACTACATGCCTGGTCTTTATGTTAAAGAGGGCTGCAAGCATTGCATGAATGGATACAAAGTTCTAGAACCAGATCTGGAGTGCAAGAGGCATCAGGGGATCAAGAGGCATCAGGGGACCAAGTGGCATCAGGGGATCAAGTTGCTGGCAATTCTGCTTAGATATATCTGATAATCTGGTATGTCTCATGGCATCGCAGTGTTGAGTGAGCCTGAACCTATTACTACATGCCTGGTCTTTATGTTAAAGAGGGCTGCAAGCATTGCATGAATGGATACAAAGTTCTAGAACCAGATTTGGAGTGCAAGAGGCATCTGGCGATCAAGAGGCATCAGGGGATCAAGTGGGACAAAACGGACACTTGAATGAAGGGTTTCGCTGACCACCAGCGGGAGGTTTGGCGCATGTTGAGTCCATGAAGACCAGGTTCCAAAAGCTACAGTACCTCGCGCTTAGAAGCCTTCAAAGCGCAGCAGCAAAAGGGGAGATCCAGAGGGGAGAGGCGGAGGGGGAGGAGGAAAAGGACGAGGAGGGGAAGGGGGGGGAGGAAGCAGGAGGGGGAGGAGGAAAAGGACGAGGAGGGGGAGGAGGAAGCAGGAGGAAGCAGGAGGAGGGGGAGGAGGGAGCAGGAGGAGGGGGAGGAGAAGGAGAGGAAGAGGAGGAGGGGAGAAGGAGCTCCAACAAAGGCGAAGAGCCAGTCAACGACTCAATGACGAGGGCGAGGAGGAGCTGTTGCGGGGTAACGGCACCTTTTGTCGCTTCAACAGACGCGACGAGCCAGTCAAGGACTCTAGGACAAGGGCGAAGGGGGGGCAGTCGAGCAGATGCTCGAATGAACGAATTGCTGAGCAGTCGACTAAATACCATAGCTTTCAGTTCAAATTTCGCTGTAAAATTGAACCCTGAGGGAATTGGTGGTTACTGTGGGAGAAAGGGGTTCCGTCTTCATCTTCTCGAAGGGCAGGTGTTTGAATGTTGGGAGGTTGAGGAAGATGAAGTTCCAACTGTTGATAAGCTGCTAGGCTCGAGTTACTATGTCAGCTACACAGCTAGTCAGCTTAGTCAGCTACTAAGCTGAGTCGGACACCGGAACTCGAGATCGAATTTCGGTCGGTCTGGCCGGAACTCGTGCTCAGAACTGGTCGGTGCAAACCGGACAGGCTTCTCAGAAAGTTGCTGCGAAAACGGAACTCAGATTTTTGAGCTCCGGTAAACCGACCAGGAAACCCCCCAATACCGGAGAACCGACCGGTTTATTCCACCCTGAACCAGATTCAGGTGTGACTCAAAAGGAAACAAAGAGCAGCCCTGAGTTGGATGAAAATAAATGTTACAATCAAATTCAGAGTCAGGTGTGGTAGATTTTATACCACCTGGTTCATGGTTTATTCTGCTAGCAAACACTCAGCCTCTACGCCGATCGACCTTGCGATTCAAACCAGATTCAGGTGGGAGCCCAGCAGAATTGGATGAAAACAAATGTAGCCAAAGTGTCTACCTACTCTGTCCATGCATCGGAAAACCCCTCCTCATCAGATCCATCGCCACCAGACTCTTCGCCATCAGTCGATTTCTCAGACAGCCCCCCCCATCAAGCTCTGAATCCTCATCTGTCCAGTGTCCACACCCTCATCTGTCAACACCGGAAGTGAACCTCGCCATAATGTTGGCTGACGGCCCCAGTCCTAGGGGCTCCCTGTTTTGACGTGACCCAAAGTTTATCCCATTTTCTTAGGCAAATACGGTATGTTGGGTATGATGGACCACCAGATGGACCAAGTTGCCCAGACCTAGTGGGCCCTGATGAGACGGCTGAACACCAAGATTGCAACTCCAGGACCAACAAGGAGGGTACGTCCTGCAACCCGGAGGAAGATGACCGGGTACCCCATGTGAGGTTCACCAACACCTCAAGTGACACCGTCTCCCAATTTGCCAATCTCCTCAAGTCCCTCAGTCTACGGAACACTGTCCCTGTCATCAACTACCAAGAAAATCCTCGACACAGATCATGAATGGGTTTGAGATAAAGTCTCCACCACTCCTAAAAATATCATCTGACAGGTCACTTTTTCCGAAGCACATTTCGTAGGCGCTACTTCTCCTCCGCATAAGCGGAGACTGGAATCGGGATGCGACGACGCTAGGCTTTGCAATGATCATCAATTCGCGCACTTTCCTGATTTGAGATGTCCACTCAAACCAGATTTGCCGAATTCTCTAACCCCCCTCTCCTCCCCAATGATCAATAACAACTGCCGGCGACTAAGCATCCCGATTCCGGGCAAGAAGCACCTTGGAGAAGTCCAAACGCAGATTGCCCGCAGGAGGGAGGTAGGGGAATGCGAAGCCCCCAACACCAGTGCTTGGAACCCTGTCCACACACTCAATACCAAATCTGCGAAAGTGACAGATCACCCCAACATTAAAATATCCTCACCTTTCAATGGACAACCTTGACAACAAGATCCTACAGGCAGCATCCGTGCTAAGAGCAAAAGCTCCAAGGATCTACCTAGGACCCACGCTGAACCAAGTTCTGCCAAACCTAAAAATCATCCCAACCCTAATCAATCAAAAAATATCTTGAACAAACAAGATAGACGAAATCCTCCTACTACGAACTCTGTCATCCACCTTATCATTGCCCTTCTTTTCGTCAACCGTTTGAATATCACCGCCGCTTCAACAGTCTCTCTCCGCACTCCCTTATCTTTCTTCGCACCTAACACTTACCCAGCCACCAGCATGTATTCAATGGGAGCTCAACAAAACAGGGTGCAACAAGGTAAGATCGATAGGAAATCGAACCGCCGCGAGAAACAAGCTGCTAATTCCCGCCTCGCTTTCCCACCTTCTCACCACACCGCTGCATACCTTGTTCCCCTGGCTACCACACCACACTATCTTATAAACTGCAAACATCTCAACACTACACTCATTGGCCATCTTCGAACCCCCATATTCTCTAAGCCTCTCACAGCTACTAATACCGCCCCTCGCGGCGTGGGTGCAAGTCCCGATATGCCCCTCGTGGCATTGTCGTCTCTGACGATTAATACAGCCTCTCGTGGCGTGGGTGCAAGTCCCGATGTGCCCCTCGTGGCATCATCGTCTCTAACGATGCATACAGCCTCCCATGGCGTGGGTGCAAGTCCCGATGTGCCCCTCATGGCATTGTCGTCCTCGACAACATTAATCAATGACGAAGTTGCAAGTCCCTATGCTCACAACCAACTTTACAATCAACCCTGGACAACTGTGTCCTACAACTCTTCTCTCATCTTCTGCAAAACTCTTCTGATTGTTCCTCTCCTTCTGGCTACTTGTTGGATCCTAGGGTGTACCAAGCTATTGACAACAGTATAGAGTACACCCACTATTGACAAGTCAACCGTGAATAGCTCCTTTCTTCTTAATTCCTCTGTAAAGCAGAATTCTAGCTGTGAACCTAATAGGAAATCCTGTACTCAGGACTTTAGAACTTTGACTCATCCTACCTGGGATACAGCTCCTAGGGGAGGTAGACCTACTCCCAGACTTCGTTCCACTCCTGTAAACAGCTCTAGCTATTGGGAACCTCAAATAGACTGTCATTGTCAAGTTCATTCTATTAACGCCTACCTCGGATACAAGGCCCTGGACTACAAAGAGGTCCTACAGTTCTCCATAAACCTCAACACACACGTCACTAACTACACTCAACATGAGTGGGATCTAGAACGTTGCTATTTCAACAAACTAACCGGTAACTACACAATCCCTTTAGTCAACTATTACCTGGCTAACAGGAAATCTCACTTAGGCTCTCTCACTGGCCACAGGAACTCACAAACATATACTCCATCCCATCCTCCCCCTACTACACCAACAACTGAAGACACATCTGAGAATTATTCTGCAGGAATTATGCCTGGCAGCACTAAACAGCAAATTTTATCTCGGCTTCCTCCCAGCTGCTCAAGGTTTATCCTCCACTACAACTGTGGATATGGACATGCCACCACCATTAAGCAAATTAATGGTAAGTGGTGGGACATGAACTCTGAACACAACGGCCCTAGTCTTCTCCACTCACAAGATTGGATAAAACTCCAAGGGCACATCTACACTCTTACCAAAACATCACCCTCCTTCCTTTCACACCCTTTTCAACCAGAAATTAACCACACACCAGGCCACCCTATTAGGGAGACTGTTGACATGATCTCCCCTACTAGTAACACCACACCCACTCACAACCATCCTGACTCTCCCCACAGTATGGACCACATAACTTCTCCATGGCCTGCAGAACTCACAGATCACAACTTACCAGATCAGGATAACTCCTCAGATCTAACTTTCTCAGATCTCCTAGACTCCACCTTATCAGATCAAGAAGATCCCATAGATTCTCCCTCTTTAAATCAAAAAGACCCCACAGAAACTATTTACTTAGTCTCTGACGATGAGGAACCTCCCAGATCAAAACAAAAAACATCTCCTGCAAAGAAAAATAATTTAACTACAAAACGCTCACACCTCTGCACACACCAGATGCACAACACACCTCTCCCTATACCTAGCAAAGTCGTCCTTCCTGACTTCACTAAGTTTCGCCAATGCAGAATCTTTGGGGCAGAACCTCCTACCAAGAAACCTGCTCCTCCCAGACTCACCACCAAAACCCTCCCAACGAAAAGAATTAAAATTACTCATACTACTTCACATCCTGTTCAACAACAGCAAACTGCACTCTATCTCACTAACATGATCACTTCCAACTGCAGAGGCATCTTCTCATCCTGGGAAACACTCTATGACCATATTCGAACTAATGAGCCAGACATTGCTATTCTCACCGAAACAAAACTCACCTCCAACAATACAGGCATAATTAATATGATCAAACAAGACCTCTCTGACTACCACTTTCATCACAGCAGCAAAACCATTAAGCAAGCTACCAATGCAGACAACATTGTTACCCGCTCAGCTGGAGTCATCACACTTATCAAAAAGACACTTACTGCACACCTAATTAAACATGAAATCCCCACTGACATAGCTGGTCATCTCACTCATCAAACTATTAACAACATCACTCACAATCTAGTTGTCTACATGCCCTGCAATGATCCTGCCAAAAGAGCCCGCATCTATGAACACATCCACTACATCATATCCCAGAACCACTCACCACTATATTGCAGGGGGAGACTGGAATGCAGCTTACTACCTTACTGATAGAAGCAACACAGTCCATCACCTGGAGGACCAGCCTCACTACCAGCATCTTAATAAATATTCAATTCACATCCAACCATCACCACGTCCCCATACTTACTCAGACAACACCTCCTACAGCAGCAGGATAGATGACATCATTCTCATCAACCCCCCACCTGCAACCATGGTGACAGAAACCACACACCAAATGGGAGACACACTTGACCACTTGACCCTGGAACAACAAATTACCTCCTCTCTCTTTCCTCCTCCCAACCTCGACACACCACCTCACAATCCAACACCCCAACTGCAACTCCCTCTCAAGCAACAGGACATGGCCAAAGCCAAAGAGGCAATCTCAAATAAATTTCTCCATCAATTTCAACACAGCCACATCAACATAAATAAAGCCTGGACTATAGCACAAACTTTACTGGGAGAAGATAAAACATCTGCACACATCCAACCTATTAGACAAGAACTCACAGCCACCATGCCAGAAAATCTTAACAGCATGGCAGATCATCTCATGATCACTCTTCACCAAGCTCTTTCCATCATGACTGACATCTGCCCCATTAAGTCTAGCACACCAGGCATTTTTTTGCCCAGACAAACTGCTAAAACCTACAGACGTCTTAACTACCATATTAAACACATTAAAGCACTTCGAACAGCCTCCAATCACCTTGACCAACAACAATACATGGAGCTCAGAAGCACACCTCATACGGCAGGCACATACTCACCTACCACTAAAATTAAAATACAACAGCACCTACAAAACTTACTCCTCCCTGACTACTGCCTCTCTCTAACTGCTGATATTAAACAAAGTACTACAGAACTACGTCACATGCAGGCTGCACTCAAAGAGGAGAGAGCAACTGCCTCCATCAAGAAATTCAGACGCCGCCTCAGCACACAGGCACGACAAACTCACAGGTATATTTTCTCTCCTGAAAATTACACACACACTCCTACTGCCCTACTGGACGCATCCTCAAACACACTTAGCACCAGTACCGAGGGTCTCCTGGAAGTTTTGACCAAACACATGGGTAAACTTATGTCACCTCCCACACCACCCATCTTAGATGATTATACCCGACATGCCACTCCCCCTCCATGGGAAACACACACAGACAAATACCACCTTGAAACTCCAGCCAACTCCATACAAACCACTGCCTCCCCGTACACCTATCTCTCCTCCTCAACCACCTATGATGACTGCATCAGGAAACTCTCCACTAACAAAGCCACAGGCCTAGACGGCATACCTAATGAACTACTTATGTGCCTCCCACAGGAAATGCACCTCACCATACACAAACTCATGCAGCTAGTATGGATCCTGGGAGAAACACCAGACTGCTGGAAAATCTCCCACACAGTCATGCTCTACAAAAAATCAGATCCTTGCTTACCTCAAAATTACAGGCCAATAGGCCTTAACAATGCTGTAGCCAAACTCTGGACCTCTCTTGTTACCAACACTATTACTACCTACTCTGAAACCAATCACATTCTTAGTGCCTGCCAGGAGGGTTTCAGAAAAGACAAAAGTACCTATAGACAACTCTTGACCCTACTCCACAACATTGAGGATGCTGCCCTCTTCCACCAGGACCTTTATGCTGCCTACTTTGACTTTAGCTCTGCCTTCAACATGATTGATCACCAAAAACTTCTCTGCATTATGCACAGCTTGGGTTATACCCATGACACTATAGATACAATTAAAGGAATTTACACAAACTCTACTACACATATCCTCCTTAACAATACATCTGGCTGCCCTATCCCCATCACTAGGGGCACTATCCAGGGAGACACTCTCTCCCCCTTACTCTTCATTATTTTTCTAGAACCCCTACACAGATGGCTCCGTTCTGGAGGACGAGGATACAGAGCAGCATCCCTACCCTCCACAACAGCAGATGAAAACCACACTAGCAGCTTGGGGTATGCTGACGACACTGCCGTCCTAACCGGCAGCTCAGAGGACCTTCGCATCCAATGTGGTAAAGTTCAAACTTTTAGTATCTGGTCGGGCATTCCTCTTAACGCCACTAAATGTGTGGTTAGTGGCATACTCCACAAATCACACCCCTCACAACCTACTCACAACAACACTCTCAAACAAAGGCTAGACAAAATTCCTTTAGGTAATTCCTATGCTACCTACCAGCCGCCAGACCAAGCCTATAAATACCTGGGGGTTCACATCTCACTTACCTTAAATTGGAAAACTCAACTTCACTCTACTATTGAAACCATCCACAACAAAGGCTTGAGTATCCTCACTAAAGCTAAAAATAGGGCAACCCCCACCCAATGTCTACGAATAATCTCACAATGTGTCAGAGCAGCTATTAAATACCCCATGATAGTAGCTCCCTTCTCACTAACCGACATTCATGTCATTGACAGAGCAGTATTAAAAAAAGTTAAACTCTGCTGCTCCCTTCCTAGATCCTTTCCGACAAGAGCACTCCACCTCCCCAAAACAGAGGCAGGACTAGGGGTGCCCTCTCTACTCACTGAATATACTCAGATTACTGCAACAGCCCTCACCCAGTCCATGAACGACCAAGGTCACCTGGGAATTCTCACCAGGGCTCTTCTTGACAAATCAACCTCCACCATGACCATTCTAGATCCTCTCTCTCTCTCCCGCAAGCAACTTAAATATATGTCCCTAGCCCGCCAGCTGGAAATTATTAAAAAATCTGACATAACAATTTCTTGGAATGACACAGAACTTCTTGACAAACTTACATACACTCTCTCCCTCTTCCACCACAGGCAATCCCTGTCTCACTCATGACTCCTTTCCACGACCTGGACATCTACTCATACCACGACCTGGTCACCCCCATGGGAACTCATCTTATCAGTACTACAGACCTCTCTCTTATTACTTTACACAAAATTACTAAACACCACAAACGATCCCTGAACCGCCTCACCGCACACCTCTCCTCCCTCCCAACCGTCATTCCTCCAACTCACTCTGACCCACTCCCCCTCTCCCACAGGCAACTTGCGCCTGGCTACGCAATTTCGCAGAACACGACAGACAACGTTAAATTTCCTGCTCCTATCGAATCCTCCACCCCACTCACCCAGCGCTACCAACCTCACGCCACCGTTACTGATGCAGACTACGAGGCGGACCCCATTGGGGACCTGGAAGGAAACCAATGGTGGGCGTGGCCCACGCAGATCGCAGGCAGTCACGCGCACCAAGCATGGGGCTGCCCCAACAGTGACGCCACCTGGTCAGCACGCCACTACTTGTGCAAATCTTGGATCCGACACTCCTCCTCCTCCGAATTCTACCGCGCATATAAAATAACCTCCACCTCGCACCCTGACAGGATCCGCGAGGCCATGACATTCCCCGACAGCAGCGCACCTGCACCACCGGCGCGCCTGCTTCACCTTACTTACGGATCTCAGTACAGAGCCCTGCACATTACGAGCTGGCGGGGCAAGCGCTCTTACAGCGACGACAAACTTGCCACCACCACCGTTGTCCACGTCCAATGGGCCCCAACCATCATGCACAACGACCATATCAACTCCTACACACGCATGGGATACAGCATCCACCACTGCACACCTCTTACCTCCACTACCTCCACCATACATTGGAAACCTCAATCTCACCATGCGGCTCACCTTGTTGAACTGGTGGGACAACCAGCATATGACCAATTAACCCACACCTTTAAAACCACTCCTCCGATAACCACACACCTCAATTCCAGGAAGGACATCCACCTCACTAACCTCCAGCAACAAGGCCAATGGGCCATCTCCCCAGGATTTAATGCTGACAATCACAATCTGGTTCACAAACTTTTGCACATTGACACACACGACAGGCACCCAGACTGGGACATTCAACCACCCTCAGCCTACATTATACAAACAGGCATCCTAACTACTTTGAATGACCAATCCACACACACACATACCAACGCTTCATATCTTTATAACCCCACAGGTCACTGTCTTGGGCACATTCCCAACGACAGGCTCACCTCTCTTAAACAAAACTATGACCACTTTAAAAATCACCACCCTACCAAATGGAACCAACTGACCCAAGGAGGAACATACCACACTGACTTAGCTGCCCTCTTCACCAGATACAGAGCTGCTCCTGCTGCCACTAACATTCTGTCTCCCTTCCTCTACCAAGCAGCAGCTGCTCTGGGCATTACTCACCATCGTACCTCCAATCCTCTTAGCTACGACCAAAGCCTCACCAGCTTCTCTTCTACCAGCCCTGCTGACCAGCTCTTTGGCTCCAACCAAGACCCCTTTCTTACCATCTGGACTGGGGGCTCACTGGTGGACATTCCCAACTCCACCACACAAGCACACCAAGCTCTAAGGTGGGCTCTAGCCAGTGCTGACCATGCTGAAAATACTCTCAGCCCTACCTGCACCCTGATGCTCCTCCCTGATGACCTTGCTGCCCCTTACAAAACTCTCCTCCATCACTCCTGGATTCACTACATTGACTCTAGACCACAGTCTGAATTTTATACTACCTCTGAAATTTGGCTTGGCAGCAAATCTCACACCCCACCCTCCACTCAAAAATTACACCTCATTCTTATATGCAACCCTCACAGCCAAGAGACTTACTTTCCTAAACTCCCAGATTTTATTGACCAATGGACATACTACATGCAAAGCCTCTCCTCATCCTGGGAGCCCTCTACTATCACACCACCTCCCACACTTACTTTCACTGACATTGTCATCACCTACCCTAGGAAACTTAAATCTCTTGCCAAAAATCCCTGGCAACCTCCACTCCACCAACACCCTCCTCCCTCTCCTCTTACCATCACCCACCCTTGTTTTTACCTTGCTACCCCCTCCTCTGGCCTCCAGGTCTACACAGATGGTAGCCTAATAAAAGGTAAACCAGGGCACCCTAGCAAAATAGGTGCTGCAGTATATGTCCCGGCTGCAGGACAAAGCTACACCATCAACCCTGGGGGAATAGGGGCCACCAAAACTAACATCCGGGCAGAACTGGTAGCCATCCACCAAGCCCTTCTCAACATTGATTATGACAAATCTCTTACCCTTCATACAGACAGCCTCTGCTCTCTTCAACTTATAAAAAAAATGATTCATGACCCCACCACAACAACCCGTTCCATTCATACTGAATTACTGCAATCAATTCAAAAACACCTCATTCAACGCATCCTGCATGGCTCACACACCACCCTTTGTAAAGTCCGTTCCCACACAGGTATCCTTGGAAATGACAGAGCAGACACTCTGGCACGCAAGGCAGCTGAGCACCCTACCTCAACTAATTTTACTGATAACACTGGGGAAATCCCCCGCCACAATGTTTACTGGCCTACAGTTCAACCTCCTCGTACACCCATGGGAGATATTCCCCCAAGAATTTTAGCACCTAACGTTACACAAGGTATCACCTCTAACCTACCCACTAGCTGCCACCTTGGTCAACACCCTCTTAAAGGGATTTATGCAACCACCTGGGCTGATAACACCCCCCACCAACTTCCTCAAGCAAGTAACAAATTTTGGACCTCAACCCTTATCCAGCATAAAACTAAATTCCACATCCTTAAAGCCCGCTGGGGTAGACTGTGGAACCGTAAACTTGCATTCCGCTGGAAACTTCCTTATATTACCAGCACTCACTCACCCACGAACTCCCTATGCCCATCTGCCACACCTGTGAGGACGGAGCGGGCCACATCCTGGCGGGCTGCACACACCGGACTTTCAAGGGGCTCTACATCAAGAGACATGACGCCGCAGTGCGACTCATCCACAAGGCCATTTGCACAGGAGCCCTGGGATCTCGCAGAATGATCATGGACGCTGGCAAGGAAGAGGACCTCCCCAGGGGGGTCCTGGGCAAACCTCTCCCTGACTGGCTACGCCCCTCCACTATTACTGTAGCGGATTGGAAGAGGATGAGACCTGATCTTGCCGTCCTACCTGACATAGACTCTCCTACCTGTATGTCTGATAAAGAACTCTGGGTTCTTGAGCTTGGATACTGCTCTGATACTAACCATGCTACTAAGTTTATTACTAAACATGCCCAGCATGTTGAATTAGTAAATGGCCTTCGATCGGCTGGATACCTTGTTCACTATGAAGTTATTACCGTTGGTACAGCTCTCAACCACCATCCAGACATGCTCATGGACTCTAGACTCTGTGCAGTATATGGAACCCGTGTGATCTTCCTGAATGGTGTCAGGATGTCCTGGACCCCCATGGACTACATTCAAATTTCCATGTTCTGTCCAACTATCCCCGCCCACCCTTGCAATTTTGATGCATTCCTTGCAAGGCTCATCAAACAGCTCAAGGCAGATGGATACTCCCCTCCCAGCACATAAGACAATATATATTATTGTTTCTAAATGAACTCTTCAGTTAAAGATTCTCATATAAATGATGATGGAAGTACCCTTATGTACTGGTTTGATGTACAGCAAGTGGATGTCTATTCTTAGACACTTTCCCCTAATAATGTTTATTTCGTTCCTGTTGATAAAGCTCATTTCAAAAGCAACCAAGTGTGGTTTAAGTTTAGTTTCCTTACATCCCGCAACTTTACTGGAATGATATTGGATGTACCCTAGTTCGTATCCATACCTGGATCCAAGTATGGATACTAACTTGGGTACATCTAATATCATTCTAGTAAAATTGCAGGATGTAAGGAAACTAAAGAAATCGCTTGGCTCTAGATTTGAGCTGACTTCGGATGTGATAATTAAATTCAAAACTATTGGAGGAGCCTGCACAAATCCAACTCAAATACACACCGCCAAGTCTAGTGTTCGCCCCCCCCAGGCCCCCCCCCCCCCCCCCCCCCCCCCCCCCCCCCCTCCCCTCAAAATCAACAACTTTCTACACATGGTCCATCTGCAATTGTTTAAGTTGTGAAAGGAATTTCTCCCCAGGAGGTGGGTCTCCCGACACAAACCACCAGGGTACTACTTCTTGCCAATTTGGTCAGCGCTTGAAGCGCACAAACGTCAAATTGGTCAGTGCAAAAAGCGCAAAAACTGCGCGCTGCGCCCACAGGGGGTTGAGAAAACTGTGCGAAACGCGGAGAGGGGCTCAAAAAGGCAGCGTGGCACCACGCTGCCACGCGTGCTTTGTAATACCCTGCTAACCACTATTGAAGACCACTGATGATGGCTTTTAGTCTCTCAATCTCTTCATTGCGCTTGACCAGCTCTAGTGAGTGAAGAGAGGCAACCTCTGCATGGGCACGAAAAACGCACTTAGTGAGGCAGCAAATTTAAACCTTTTATCCGAATCTGATTGTTACATATTTATTTACCTACTTTTTCTCTTCCTTGATTGCTCTACCAATTATTGATCCTAGCTCACCAACAAAATCTCCATAAGGCAGGCTAGCATTTGTGTTGCAGGTTCGAACAAATTGAAGGTTATTAGGCCACAGTAGAGGACAGAGACATTAGTACAGTAGAGGACGTTGCATGACCACATGTGAGTATCTGGCATGCTTTATTTGTGGTGATATACATAAATAAATAAGTGGTATGCCTTTTTACGAGGCGTGACGTTGAGGGGGCCAGCCCGTTTACTGCACTGACTGGGGCCAACAAGCAAGAAGGTGCTTTATTGACCATACATGCTAAATTATGTACCTTGCTGTTTTGGAGGTGCTATGTTAGCGTCTTTCAGGGTTGCTTTTAGAGCCCCCAAAGCTGCAAGTATTACCCCAAAAGCTACTTTGAGCACAATGGTGCTACATACAGACACTGGTTTCTTTCCTAAAAACGAACCATGGTATTGGTGTGCTTACAAGTGAGGACCCATACTTGTTGTTGGTTGGTAAGTTGGTGTGCTTACATGTGAGGACTCAGCGCCTTTCATGGTCCTCTGTAATTGAATACCAAAATCTGGACAAGCAGAAGCTTATACCAATTGTGATTCTGAAACAAGAGGGCACAGTTAACAAGCACGATGACCACAGCATAGCTTGTTTTTCAGCTACAAGCAACAGCTTCTAGGCAACTGCCTGAGCTAGCCCCTGGGCCAAGCTCCAAGATGTCAACATAACAGGAAATCTGGTTGTATAAGCTTCAAGGTGCACTAGGTTCCATCATCTTTCCGGCTTTCTGAGCGGCTTCTAGGCAGTTCCCTGAGCCAGCAAATGCACCACACCCAAATATCTCAGCAGTTCTTTACCATTGATTGTGCCAGCTTCAAGATGCCCTAGGTTGCGCTAGGTTTGCCTAAATAGCCAGGCAGGGGAGCTGCCTGGAAGCTGCTGCTGCTAGATAGTGGAAAATAAAAGCTCTGGATAATCAGTGCTCTAATGCACTAGATATAATCCATCCTTGCCAATGCATTATCACACCATGCCGCTGATCTGGCCAAATCCAGTGTTTTTCGTTTCAGCTACGAGCAGCTCCCTGAGCCAGCCTTCGGGCAAAGCCCACACATTTCAGCAGTGCTAGAAAAGCTATTATGCTGGCTTCCAGGTGCACTAGCCAGATTTTGGTTAGGCTGAATAGCCAGGAAGAGGAGCTACCTAGAAGTTAGTGCTCGTAGCTAAAAACAAAAACTCTGGTCAAATCATCATTAATTGAACGTGAAAACGAATCTTACAAGAGGAGCTTGTGCCAGCGTCTGCATCGAATTGAAAGGTAAATATTTAACCACATCCGACCAGATAATATTTGTTGATGATGTAAGATCCTATTCTCAATGATACAAAATGATAGCTTCCAGACCAAGTACCTGTATTGTTGGTAACATCTTGTCTCAGTTGCTCAATCTCATATTGATCTTGCTTCCGCTGTCGCTGGAGAGCTAATAGGTCGTTGTCCTTCTTCTCTATCTGGAAAGGTCAAGAGAAAAAAGGAACAGACATGAAAATAGTTTTGAGACTTCAGGGTGTTCTGAACTGTTGGGACAAAGTGCAAAGTGAATGTAGGCCAGAAATCAGGGACACAGCATTATTGTTCCTATTACGCTACTTCGCCAAGTCATGGTACTGCGTAGACACATTGTGAGTTCAGATCTGGGACACAGTGTAAATTGAAGATAAGCCATGACCAGGGACAAGTTGTCCACAGCATTGTTGTTTCTGTAATGCTACTACTTCAAGTCATGATACATCATAACACTTAGTGCACCCAGACCTCGGATACAGTGTGAATTGAAGATAAGCCATGACCAGGGACAAGTTGTCCACAGCATTATCGTTTCTGTTACGCTACTACGCCAAGTCATGGTACATCGTAGACACATAGTGCATCACATAGTGACCTGGAGCAACGTGCCAAGTGAGGATAAGCCGCAAATGAGGGTCAAGTTGTCCACAGCATTATTGTTTCTGTTACGCTACTACGCCAAGTCATTGTACTGCATAGACGCATAGTGAATCCAGACCCGGGACACAGTATAAAGTAAAGATACGCCACAAATCAAGGTCAAGTTGTCCACAGCATTATTGTTTCTGTGATGCTACTACTTCAAGTAATGATACATCATAGACACATAGTGACATGGGGCAACGTGCTAAGTGAAGATAAGAGACAAATCAGGAACAAGTTGTCCACAGCCTTATTGTTTCTGTAACGCTACCACGCCAAGTCATTGTACTGCATAGTGAAGTGGTACTGCGATATGGTACTGAAAACGTGATGTCGTGGTACTGCATAGTGAAGTGGTACTGCGACATGGTACTGCAAACGTGATGTCATGGTACTGCATAGTGAATCCACATTCTGGATCCAAATTGATAATTGTTTTTAGAATACCTCATTCCTGACTAGAAGCGCAAATGGATTGGAAACTGACAAATCCATCTAGAAATACTCAAGCAGAAATGCTTTCGATGCGTCATGTATATACACACATATATATATGACGCACAAGTCACATGCAGCCATGGGCACTCACGAGAGCTTTTCTTTTCCAGTACCAGCAGCAGCTTCTAAGCAGCTCCCCTGTCTGGCAATTCAGCCAAACCTAACTCAACCTGGGGTACGTTGAAGCTAACACAATCATACTTTTGTAAATAACTGCTGAGATAATTGGGTGCAGCACAGTCGCTGACTCAGGGAGCTGCCTAGAAGCTGCTAACAAAGCTTAAAAGAAAAGTCCTGCTGAGTAGTTTTTTTGTTTCCCCTATTTGTAGTCTTGTGGTTGCCAGCACTGCTTTTTTTTGCGGAAAAGGCAGCAGGCTGTCGGCAGGGCTTGTCTTTCTTTTCGGCTTTGTTAGCAGCTTCAAGGCAGATCCTTGAGCCAGCCACTGGGTTAAGCCTAAGATTCCAACATGACTGGAAAGCTGATTATAGGCTAAGCCAAAGATTCCAACATCACTGGAAAGCTGATTATGGTAGCTTCAGGTGCACTTTGGCTAAATAGACAGCGAGGGGAGCTGCCTAGAAGCTGCTGCTCATATGTGAAAAGAAAAGCTATGATACCGTGGGTATGTACTGAGCATCTTTACCGCCCTCTATGCAGCTGAGGCCCCACTGTTACACTGCTTACACTGGATGAGGTCCCGATAATAATTAAGCGAGTTAAGCGTTGACCGAGGCCTTCGGCCCATGCCACTGCGCATGAACCCACGACATGGCCTGGTCACCTCACCTGGTTGATAAGGGCGGTCAGGTTGTTTCTCAGACTGCCATACAAGAACAACCACTTTTTTGTGTGAAAGAAACCTTTTATACAAAAAGTCAGAAATTCAAAACGGTCGACCAGCCCCCCTTGGAAGTCACACTTTTATTCAAATTGTGAAAGGAGTTTCACCCCAGGAGGTAGGTCTCCTGACACAAACTGACAGAACTGAGAATTCAGTTCAAATGGCCTGGCCACTCCTACAAACGAGTAGGCGCACTTAGGGCCGGCGGGAGATACCAACCCTTGACCAAACTCTCTGCTTCCTCCATCTCCTTCCTCTCACCCCTGCCCCTTCTTCATTTCAGTTTTTGTGCCACTCCTACAAACGAATATGCGCACCTCTGAATTGATTGCAACAATGTCATGCTGAAGACTCCGAATCTGCCCATTCTGGAGCTGCATGAGGACCATAGGTTGGGGGGATGCAGGCGTGCGTCAGAGAGGATCATATGATTAGGGACCGGCATGAGGACCATAGGTTGGGGGGGGGGGGGGGGGGGGGGGGGCAGGCGTGCGTCAGAGAGTTCCATATGATTAGGGACCGGCATGAGGACCATAGGTTGGGGGGGGGGCAGGCGTGCGTCAGAGAGTTCCATATGATTAGGGACCGGCATGAGGACCATAGGTTGTAGGGGTGCAGGCGTGCGTCAGAGAGTTTCATATGATTAGGGAGCGGCATGAGGACCATAGGTTGGGGGGGGGGGAGGGGGGGGGGGGGGGGGGGCAGGCGTGCGTCAGAGAGTTCCATATGATTTGGGACCGGCATGAGGACCATAGGTTGTAGGGATGCTGGCGTGCGTCAGAGAGTTTCATATGATTAGGGAGCGGCATGAGGACCATAGGTTGGGGGGGGGGGGGGGGGGGGGGGGGGGGGGGGGGCAGGCGTGCGTTAGAGAGTTCCATATGATTAGGGACCGGCATGAGGACCATAGGTTGTAGGGGTGCAGGCGTGCGTCAGAGAGTTTCATATGATTAGGAACCGGCATGAGGACCGTAGGTTGGGGTGGTGGGTGGTGGGTGGGTGGGTGGGTGGGTGGGTGGGGGGGGGCAGGCTTGCGTCAGAGATTTCCATATGATTAAGGAGCATCATGAGGACCATGGGTTGGGAGGGTGCAGATGTGCGTCAGAGAGTTTCATATGATTAGGGACTGGCATATCATTTGATGTAGACCAAAGGCGAGTATGACATCATATGATATCATACAAACCGCATCATATGATATCATACAATCTGCATCATATGATATTGCATATTAATGGTAACTTTAGCCTAGTCAGACTGGTGACATCATATGATATCATATGATGACAAGATATCATATGATCTGGTATTGACGTTCCGTGCATATGATCAATGGAAAAAATTTGATTTCTGTCAATTCACCCAGAATACTTGATACTGGGGACCCAAATGAAATGTACGGCTTGTTGAAGTGGTGGGAGGATGAAGGGGTGGTGTGTGTGTGTGGTTTTTGTGTGTGTGTTGGGGAGAATGTGAAGGAGCTTCTCAAGGATATCCGAAGGGCCTTGCTGGAGGCAGATGTATCTCTGCCTGTGGATAGGCGCTTTACCAAGGAGGAGGAGGAGAAGGCTGTGGGAGTGCAGGTGTGTAGGGGAGAAGGGGTTGATGTGTGTTTGTTTGTGTGTGATGAAATGTGCAGCTTGTTACATGTTCCATGATTTTCAAGGCCACATTTTTCAACATGGTTGCAACATAGCTTTTCTTTTTGGCTACAATCAGCAGCTTCTGGTCAGCTCCCCTGACTTGCTACCCAGCCAAAGCTAAAGCAATATAGTGCACCTAGAAGCTGACTGAATCATCGTTCCAGTTCTACTGAAATCTTGGGGCTTAGCCTAGTGGCTGGCTCATGGAGCTGCCTAGAAGCTGCTGCTAGTAGCGGAAAAGAAAAGCTATGGGGTACATAATATAATAATTCTGGAAGCCCTCTATTCTTCTCACCACCCCACAATTCTTTATATGGGGTACAGGTTGGTGACTGTGTGAAATTGTGAGAGGTTGGTTGGGTGGGTGCGTGCCTGGGCGAAATCTGCTTCGATTTTTTGTGATTCTTTGCACTATTAGTTTCACTATTCTTATTATTTTCAGTATTCTTTTCAGTATCAGCCTAGTATCAGTATCAGATAGGATGTTTTCAAAAATCAGCCACATAATGGCAAGCTAGGGGTAAACAAGCGGCACTTGCTTTAAATTCCAGTCGGTCAGCTAAAGCAAGTTAGGGCTTGTTGAATGCCTGCTTGAAGAACTAAGTTAGGGTAGTGGTTGGATCAGCCGGCCTGCTAGGACACAACGCATGCTTTGTCCAACCTGTATTTGATGCTTCAAGGCTGAGATGTCAGCAGCACCGTTGTACGCGTCTCCATCCAGGAACACTGCATCATAAACTAAAACTTTCAGGGCTTCTGCTGCCACCTTGGCATCTTCCAGATTGCCCAAGGCAGCTCCCCATTCTTGCTGCCCCCTTCTGGAAGGTAGGACGGAGCCAGAAGTATCCAAAACGGGCAATGGCTTCATAGATAGCGCAGCTCCTCGATCTAGGAGCGACGACATTATGCTGATGGAGTTACTCAAACTGCGCTTGACGTTTTTTATGCGGGACGAATGCGAAGAGCTACCAATTCAATTGGCTTAGGATAAAGGGTTACACGCATGCATAACTAGACATTCACTTCAATCATGCGAGCGTGCCGAAAAGAAACGAAGGGACTCTTTCGGGCACGTCTGTACCGCCGCCCCCCTAACCACTGCCCCCCTTCGAAACACTTCCCAGCTGTTGGCTGCACTACACGTCAGGAGCTATCAAAATGCTTCGTTGCTTCGTCGTCGTTACCGCTCCTGCATTCTCCCGCTTTCAGATGGGTGCCCCTTTCCGTAGTGTCGCCTAATAATTCATTGAGGGCACCCCTTCAGTCGTGTTCGTTATTAGCGGTTACTCTTCAACACCAACCCGACCCAAGTCAAAGCGAACCAACTTCTTCAGGTCGCACGCCATTCTATTCGTGCGTGGACCTCGACCTGCTTCAGTAGCGCAAATATAAACGTTGCACATTTTATTGCCTGCCAGACAGAGCTGACTGGGCCATCTGGTCGTCAATAACTCCTCTTCACGACAGCAGCGACCCATCGGAGAGTTGACTCATCCACTAGCTGCGTCCGACACTCTCCACAGCGTGTCGGCAGTTTAAGCGCGCGCTTGAATCACAATGGCGCAACCAGACGGGTCCCAGGGCCCTTATCCTCCCCCCCAACAACCCTACCCACCCCAACAGCAACCCCAACAGCAACCCCAACAGCCTTACCCCTCTCAACAGCAACAGCCCTACCCACCCCAACAGCAACCCCAACAGCCTAACCCACCCCCACAGCAACAGCAACCATATCCACCCCAACAGCCTCCCCAACAGCCCTATCCACCCCCGCAGCAACAGCCATACCCACCACCACCAGACCCAAATCAACAACAGCCATACCCACCTGCGCAGCAGCAGCCCCAGCAACGGCCCCCTTCTCCACAGCAACAGCCCTACCCACCTCAACAACAACCCCAGCAGCAGCAGCAGCAGCAGCCCTATCCCCCGCCATCTGGCCAACAACAGCAACAGCCCTACCCACCTCCTCAGCAGCCACAGGGCCCCCAACAGGCTCCACCACCTCCTGTCCCCAATCAGCCCCAACAGGCGCCTCAGCAGGAGGGTGCTCCCCAGCAGCAGCCAGGCCAAGAGCCTCCTCCTCTGCCGCCTCGTGCAAGTGTCAGCTCAGACAAGGAGAGGGAGAGGGAGAGGGAGAAGGACAACGAGGAGAGGCGCTCCCTCAGTCGTAGTAGTAGTGCTGCCAAGTAAGTAGGGAACGGCAATATGATATCATATGATGCAGACAGTCTAACTGGGCTAAAGTTACCATTTATATATAAATTTCACGATATCATATGATATCATACTCACCTTTGGTCAACATCATATCCATAAGAGTCCCCAACTTGAACTTGAACTGTACCGGGTAAGTCCCCAACTGCATGGTGTGCATGTGTGTGTGGTTCTGTGTTTGTGTGTTGTAGAGGTGAAGTTACATTGTTGTCATTAGCATGATGCAGTGTGGGTGTGGTGGGGTTCTGGGCTTCTGTGTGTGTGTGTGTGTGTGAATGGGGGGCAGTGTTTCACTGGAGTTGAACATGAGTTTGGTGGTGGTGGTGGGTGGTCGGTGTGCAGTAGTGCTGTCTAGTAAGTCCCCAACTTGAACATGAACTTGGTAACATAGCTGCAGCCAGAAATTTGTAAAAAAATTAACCAGGAAAAATGGAAACTAAAACCCAGCTAAAACCAATTGTTTTTTGCTGTCTAGTAAGTCCCCAAAGTCAAGTCAACTGCACAGCTATAACACACCATCGCATGGTGCATGGTTCTAGTGGCATCACATCACATCACATCACATCACATCACATCAAAATGCATCACACCACAGCGCATTACATCACAGCACATCACACAAAATGCATCAACTTCCCAAACGTGTGTGACACCGCACCATCACATGGTGCATGCTTCTGATGGCATCGTATATAGGGAACGGCAACTAATATAAGTGCTTCAATACCTAAAATGAACTAATATTAAGTAACATTGAATAAATAGCAGACTTCAGATTTCCAGACAAATATTATCAAAATAAAAATAAAGATAAAAATTACAATCCACACCAAGACATTAAATGATTAATTTGTTACAAAGTATATCAGCCTTCAGGCTGCTCACCGGCTGCAAGCAAAATAAACATGGGGAGTATGAGTAGGGAACGGCAAATCATATGATGTTGACCAAAGACGAGTATGATATCATATGATATCATACAAAAATCATATGCTTTAATATCACATGATATGATGGCCCAGGCCAAAGTTACCTAGTTAGACCACCAGCATCATATGATATCATATTGCCGACCCTTAAGTATGAACGCTAATACACCACACTATTGAGTATGTAATGTAATCGCTGGCCCGTAGACAGTTTAAAGACGTGTCAAGGACACCAAGACATAACAGTATGCTGGCTACTGACTTGTGTTTCAGGAAAGGACCGTGCGTGGCCAACTTGGAACAAGCAACCAGACCAAGTGACACACACACTTTAGGCACACCGCAATCACCCCAACCCTCGTCACACCGAAATCACCCCAACCCTCGTCACACCGCAATCACCCCAACCCTCGTCACACCGCTATCACCCCAATCCTCGAAACACCGCAATCACCCCAACCCACCGCAAGCACCACAATCCACACCAAGACATATAATTATTATGACTGATTGAGCGGATTACTGAGCTGATTCCATTAACATAACAGGGCCTCCACCAAGAGTGACAAGAAGAGTGAGGCATCGAGCCCTGCTCGCCCGTCTGAACTTGGTAGATCTCCTTCCAAGAAGTCGTCAGTGGCAGGTGAGGACATTGTTTCTTTTTGCGCTTCACGTAGCAGCTTCCACCCAGCTCCATTAGCCAGCGACTGAATCAAGCCCATTTTGGGGCTTCACGTAGCAGCTTCCACCCAGCTCCATTAGCCAGCGACTGAATCAAGCCCATTTTGGGGCTTCACGTAGCAGCTTCCACCCAGCTCCATTAGCCAGCAACTGAGTCAAGCCCATTTTTGGGCTACATATAGCAGCTTTTACCCAGCTCCATTAGCCAGCAACTCAGTCAAGCCCATATTTGGGCTACACGTAGCAGCTTCCACCCAGCTCCATCAGCCAGCAACTGAGTCAAGTCCAAAGATTACAGCTACTTAGAATGCCTGCCATGCCTGCTTTCTGATCCAGTACCTAGATTCTGTTTTGGCCCTGTGGTGGGTGAAAGAAGCTGCCTAGCTCAGCTATTCCAAACACAAAGCAGTGGGTGAAGAGATTGATCAATTGAACTTGAACTTGCTTGCATGGCTCCAGCCAGAAAGTTGGCTGATTGCCATCAGGAGTAACACAGTCACCAGGAAAAATGTCATCATCATCGTCATTATTATCATCATCATCATCATCATCATCATCATCATCATCTTCATCATCGTCATCATCATCATCATCATCATCATCATCATCATCATCATCACCATCATCATCATCACCATCATCATCATCATCATCATCATACACAATGAAAATCTAAGCAAAATGCTTGATACTATCTTTTCATACATTCATGAAGATATTGATCACTTGAACTACCCAACTCGTATGTGCGTTAGCTAAGTTGTTGGGTCTTAGGGCCTACCCCATTAAATACCATGCAACCCAATCCAAACCAAGCCAACATAGTTATCATACGCATGCTATCTTCCAACATACTTCTAACACATAATGATTACCAATTAACCACCTGCATCCCTGCACCCTACATGCATCCCCCCACCCCATGTAAGCAGCATGAAGGGGTCAGAGAAGGGATCGGAGAAGGGATCAGACATACGCTCTGACTAAGGGCCAGAAAAGCATCCGGACAAGCACCCAAAACAAACCAACCATATTCTGACATCGCCCCCCCCCCCCCCCCCCCCCCCCTGTGTAGGCAGCGTAAAAGGGTCAGAGAAAGGATCAGAGAGAGGGTCTGATAAGCATTCTGAGAAAGGGTCAGACAAGCAATCCCCCAAAGGGTCTGAGAAAGGGTCTGAGCGACCATCTAAGGCCTCAAAGTCAAAGCCAGAGACCATCGAGGAGGGGGACGAGGACAAGGAGGAGACCCCCAAGAAGGACAGAGCTTCTCGCAAGAAGGACAAGGCTTCCTCTGATGAACAGAGTGGGGGGGATGAGAGCCCAACCAAGAGGAGGTTCAGCCTGAAAGGGACGATCGATGTGGAAGAGAAGCCGTCAAAAAAAGGTGATCTTGCTGATGTATTGTATTATGGAGGGGGGGGGGGGGGGGGGGGGGGGGGGAGATGGGAGCCCAGCCAAGATGGGGTTCAGCCTGTAGAGGATGGTTGTTGTAGAAGGGAGGCCTTCCGAAAAGGTGATCCTGCTGATGAATTCTGTTATGAAGGGGAGGAGGGAGGGGGGGAAGATGAAAGCCCAACTAAGAGGGGGTTCGTCCTGAAGAGGAAGATTGCTGTAGAAGAGAAGCCTTCCGAAAAGGTGATCTTGCTGATGCATTGTGTTATGGAGGGGTATGGGGGGGGGGGGGGGGGAGAGATGGGAGCCTAACCAAGAGGGGGTTCGTCCTGAAGAGGATAATTGTTGTAGAAGAGAAGCCTTCCAAAAAGAATGATCAGATCACATCACATCACACCACATGACCAGATCGCTGCACACCACATAATCAGCCACCACACACATGACCAATCGACCCACACACCCCGCCCCACACCACCCCATCACTCAGATCACACCCCACACCAATGGGACCAAATCGCACCAAACCACGCCACACCAATACATCAGACCTCGCACCACACCCATGCCACCCAAATCGCCAACACACCACGCCCACACCAACATAACCCCTCAGATCGCACCACACCACATGACCAAATCGCAACCCACACCACCACACCACACAATCAGAGCGAACACCACACACATGACCCAAATAGCACCACACCACGCCACCACCACATAATCAGATCGCACCACCACACCACATGCCAATGCCCACACCACACACCACCACATAATTAGATCGCACCACACCACACCACATAATTAGAAATCACACACACCACATAATCAGGATCGCACACCACACCACATATAAGATCGCCACCACAACCACCACCGCACTAATAGGATCGCCCACCCACACCACACCACACCACACAACATACTTATGATGCACCACCCCACATGACCCAAATCGCCACCACACCACATGATTTAGATCGCAACCCACCACCACCTGAAACAAATAGCACCACACCACGCCACACCTAATCTAATCATTGATCGCAACACACCACTTCCTGACTCAAATCGCACACACCACGCACACCACAAAATCAGATCGCACACACACCACATGACCCAAATTGCGCACCAACACCACCCACACCACCCATAATCAGATCGCATCCACACCCCCCCCACCCATGACTTTCCACTAATCCGCACCCACCACCCCACGCTCAACCACATATTAATTCTAGCAATTATTTTTGATACATCCTTATTTTTCACCCACGCTTATGAACCTTTAAACCGCCAGCACCACATCATGATTCCGCTCACCACACCACATAATGTATAGATCCTCGCACACCACACATCGACTCGAATCGCACCACACATCCACACTTGCAAGAACTACATAATTAGACTCGCCACCACATCCTACACCACATTAGTATTAGATCAAACCACACCATCCTAATCAGACGCACCCATCACACATAATTACAGAGCGCCCCACACACCACCACCGATCATTCTCGTGAATTAGATTCCATACCACACCCACCAACCACCCACACCACATAACTTAGGATTCGCACCACACCACATGAACCAAATCGCACCCACCACACAACCACACCACATAAATCAGATTGCACACACCACCCACATAATAAGATCACACCACAACCACATATCAGATCGCACCACACCACATAATAGATCGAACACCCACACCACGGCCGATAATTAAATCGTCACCACACACACCACACCACACCACTAACTAATCTCAACCACACCACATGACCAGATCGCTGCACACCACCTATCAGATATCGCTCCACACCACATGTGACCAAATCTCACGCACCACACCATCCACAACCACATCCCCGATCTCACCCCACCCCACATTACCACCTCCGCCCCCCCCACCACTCCACCGCCACATAATCAGATCGCACCACACCACAAATGACCGAATCGCACCACAACCACGCCGACCACATAATCAGATCGCACCACACCACATGACCAAATCGCACCACACCACGCCACACCACATAATCAGATCGCACCACACCACACCACATGACCCAATCTCCCCACACCAACTCACCACCACATAAATCAGATCGAACCACCGCCACGAACCACATCGCACCACACCACTCCACAAACCACATAAATCAGATCGCACCACAACCACATGACCAAATCGCTCCAACACGCCCCCACATATCAGCTCGCACCACACCACATGACAAATCGCACCACACGCACGCCACACCACATAATCGATCGCACCCACCCACACCACATGACCACATCGCACCACAACCAAACCACATGACCAAAAATCGCACACCACCCGCACACCACATAATCAATGCACCACACCACTGACCAAATCGCACCAACACCACACACCACACCACATAATTAGATCGCACCACACCCCCACATAATTAATCACCCACACCACATAATAGATCGCACCACACCACATAATAAGTCGCAACCACCACACCACAACCTCCATAATTTATGCATCGCCCCCACCGACCACACCACCCGACACCACCTATTGATCTCCCCACCCCCCCACTTACCCCCTCGCCACCCCACCAATACCGCATCGCACCACTCACACCACACCACGTAATAAGATCTGACCACACACACCACAACAACATCATTAGATCGACCAACACCACACCACCCACAACCCATAATTAGATCCGCACCACACCACCCCACATACTCCTCTCACACCACCCACAGACCCAAATCACACCACCACATAATTCTATCGCACCACTTCCACCCCCACCAGCCCGCCACTTCCTCCTTAACTACGCACCCAAGAAAGCACATAACCACATCGCCCCGCAAGCACACCACTTAATCAGATCGCACCACACCACACACATGACCCACATCGCACCAGCCCACGACACTCTTAATCAATCGCGCCACTCACACCCACCATATGACCAACAGCGCCCCACACCCACTAGGTATCTGATCGCACCACACCACACTACGTAA
This sequence comes from Chlamydomonas sp. ICE-L, assembly GCA_013435795.1. NCBI lineage: Eukaryota > Viridiplantae > Chlorophyta > Chlorophyceae > Chlamydomonadales > Chlamydomonadaceae > Chlamydomonas > Chlamydomonas sp. ICE-L. The sequence continues at coordinate 6,882 of JACBWV010000049.1, read as the reverse complement.
TCTTATGCGCACCACACACCACACCACTCACACCCACATGACCCCTCGCCACCACACCAAACCACATGACCAAATCGCACCACACCACGCCACACCACATAATCAGATCGCACCACACCACATGACCAAATCGCACCACACCACACCACACCACATAATTAGATCGCACCACACCACACCACATAATGAGATCACACCACACCACATAATCAGATCGCACCACCACATATCAGATCGCACCACCCACACCACAACCGCATAATTAGATCGCACCAAACACACACCACACCACACACACATAATTACGATCAGCACCACACCCCATGACCAGATCTCTGCACACCACATAATCAGATCGCACCACCACACCACAATGACCCATTCGCACCACACCACGGACCACAACCCTCATAACAGATCTCACGCACAACCACCTGACCAATCTCTACCACAACCACGCCACAGCACCACATAAATCCAGATCGCACACACCACCGACCAAATCGCACCACACTACGCCACACCACATAATCAGATCGCACCCACACCACATGACCAAATCGCACCACAACACACACCACCACACATAATCAGATTGCACCACACCACAACCACATAATTAGATCGACACCACACCACATAATTCAGTCGCACCACACCACATAATAAGAATCGCACCACAACCCACCCGCATAATTTGCTCGCACCACCACACCACACCACATAATTAGATCGCACCACCCACATTACCAATCGCTGCCCCACATCATCAGATCGCACCACACACATGACCAAATCGCTACCACACCACTCCACCCACAAATCAATAGCACCAACACCACATGACCAAATCCGCACCACACCACGCCACAACCACAGCATTCATCATCGCCCACACCACATGACCAACTCCCCACACCACGCCAACCACATAATCAGATCGCAGCACCACACCACATGACCAAATTTAACCACCCCACGCCACAAACCACATATCAAATTGCACCACACCACATGACCAATTCGCGCCACACACCACACCACACCACTAATTTTAGATCACAACCCACCACATAATCAATCGCAACACACCACATAATAAGACCGCACACACAACCACACAACCGCTAATTAATCGCCCAAAAAAACCACCCATCCCACATGATTAGAATCGCACCACACCACATGACCAAAGGCACCACACCACCTGACCAATCGCACCACATCACACCACACCACATATAAGATCGCACCACACCACACACATGCCAACATACTTAGCTCACACCCCCCATCCCACCCACACCACATAATAACTCGCACCCACCCCACCCCACCCCCCATATCAGATCCAACCCACCACCCCCACCTTCTGCCCCACTCCCACCCACACACCACATAAATTATAATCGGGCACCACTCCACCCACAACCACATGACCAGATCGCACACCTACGATGACCAACTTCGCACGCACCACACCACTAAATCAGAGCTCCATCCCACACCACACCACATGACCACATCGCACCGCAACCACACATCTTAATCAGATCGCGTCCACTCCACCACCACACCATATACCACATCGCTACCACACCACACTATGTAATCTGATCGCCCACAACCACACTACTACTCTTATCGCACCACAACCCACTCCACACCAATGACCACATCGCACCACACCAAACCACATGACCAAAAAATCGCACCACCCCACGCACACCAACATAATCGATCGCACCACACCACATGACCAAATCGCACCCCACACCAACACCACACCACATAATTAGATCGCACCACACCACCCACATAATTAGATCACACCACGCCACATATCAGATCGTCACCACCACACCACATAATAGACCATCAATCTCTCCACACCACACCGCATACTTAGATCTACCACACCACACCACACCACATAATAAGAATCGCACCACACCACATGACCAATCGCTGCACACACATACTCAATCGCACCACAACACATGACAAAATCGCACACACCACGCACACCAACCTAATGCAGATCGCACCAAACCACATGACCAATCGTCACCACACCACGCCACACCACATAATCAGCTCGCACCACACCACATGCCAAATCGGCACCACAACTACGCCCACCACATAATCAGATCGCACCACACCAATGAACCAAATCGCACCACCCACCACACCACACCACATAATCAGATGCACGCCACACCACCCCACATATAGATCCCACCACCCACATAATCCGATCTCACCAACCACATAATAAGATCGTCCCAGCCACACCACACCGCATAAGTTAGATCGCACCACACACCCACACCACAATAATTAGATCGACACCACAACCACACCACATGACCAATCGCTGCACACCACATAAATCAGTCGCACCACAACCACATGACCACATCGCACCCACCAACGCCACACAACACCACATAATCAGATAGCACCCCACAAAACCACATGACCAAATCGCACCACACCACGCCACAACACATAATCAGATCGCACCACAACACATGACCCAATCGCACACACACCGACTCCACACCACATAATCAATCGCACCACAACACTGAGCAATTGTACACACCAAGCCACGCCACATCCACCTAATCAGATCGCACCACCCCACATGAACCATTCGCTCCACCCCACACCACACACTGGACATAATTATATCCGCACCCCGTGCCCATGCCACCCCTACTCCTCTCTCACCCCCCCCCCCCTCCCTCCTCTCTCCACAAGCCCCCCCCCCCCGGAGCCGTCCTATTATCCTCCCCTCTTCCCTCCCCCCCCACCACTCATTAGATCGCACCACCCACATGACCAAATCGGACCACACCACTGACAAATCTCACCACATCACCCCCACATAATAAATCGCACCACCCACAGCCACACAACATATTAGATCGTCACAGCAAGCGAAAAGACCCCCCCCTCCCCCCACCCCCCCGACCCCCCATCCTTATAATTCGCACCACACCACACACCCAGCAGCATAATCAGATCACACCACAACCACATGACCAATACACCCACACCAAAATAATTATATCGTCACACTGCCACACCCCACCACATTACCAGATCGCACCAATCTACAGACCACATCGCACCGCACGCACATCCACTAATCAGAGTCGCACCACCCACACCACAGACCACATCGCACCGCACCACACATCTAATCAGATCGCTCCACACCACACCACACCATATTACCACATCGCACCACACCACACTATGTATCTGATCGCGAACCACACCACGCTACGGTAATCTGATCGCACCAACCCACTACGCACACCACATGTGACCACAGCACTCGCACCACACCAAACCAATGACCAAATCGCACCACCACAGCCACACCACACCACATATCAGATCGCACGCACACCAATGACCAAATCGCAACCACACCACACCGACACACATAATTAGATCTCACCACCACCACCCCACATATAGATCACACCACACCACATAATCAATCGCACCACACACTCATCAATCGCACACCACACCACACCGCATAATTAGATCGCACCACACCACGCACCCAACAACCACACCACTAATAAGATCTCACCACAACCACATGACAGAGCCTGACACACCACATAATTCAGATCGCACCGACACACATGACCAAATCCCGCATCCCACACCACGCCACACCACATATCACAGATCGACCCGACCACATTACCAAATCGCACCACACCACCGCCGACACCGACATAATCAGATCGCAGCCACACCACATGACCAAATCGCACCACACTACGGCCTTCACCACATAATCATATTCACCACACCACATGCCCAAATCGCACCCAACACCACCACCACACCACATACTCAGATTGCAACCACACCACACCACATAATTCTATCACACCACACCACATAATCGATCGCACCACACCACATCATAAGATCGCACCACACCACACCCGCATAATTAGATCGGCACACACCACACCACACCACATAATTAGATCGCACCACCCCCCGCCCCACATGACCAGAATCGCTGCACACCACTAACAGATCTCACCACACCAACATGACCAAATCGCAACCACACCACGCCACACCACATAATCCCCAAAGAGGGGGTTTAGAGGGGATAGCACCCCACACCACATGACCAAATCGACCACAACCACGCCACAACACCACATAATCAGATCGCACCACACCACATGAACCAAATCGCACCACAACCACTCCACCCACATACTCAGATCGCACCACACCACATGACCAATTGTACCACACCACAACCACGCCACAGCCCCATATCAGATCGCACCCACCACATTGACCCATTCGCGCCACACCCCCCACACCACATAATTAGATCACACACACCCACATAATCAGATCGCACCACACCACATAATGATCGCACACACCACACCCGCATAATTAGTCGCACCACAACACCACACCACATAATTAATCGCACCAACACCAATGACCAAATCGCACCACACCACATTTACCAAATCGCACCACATCACACCACACCACACAATAAGATCGCACCCACCGACACCTTAGCAACATAATTCGATCGCACACCACACACCAAACCACACCACAACAGCCACATAATTATAATCTCTCCACACCACCACCAACACCACATAAACAGATCACAAGCACAGCCACACACATGACAAATCCCACCACACCACATAATTATAAAAATTGCACCACTACGCACACCACACCACATTACTCATCGCAACCACACCACATGACCACAAATCATCGCACCGCACCACACCACGTAAAAATTATATATCACCACACCACACCACACCAATAATTATATTGCACCACACCACATAACCATATCTAACAACACCACATTACCAATCTCACCCACACACCACACCACATAATATATCTCACCACCCAAACCACAACAAAACATAATTATTCTCCCACACACACCACACCACATAATTAGATCTCACCACAACCCCACGCACAACCACACCACCCACATAAATCAATTATCACCCACACACTTTACCAATCACCCACACCGACATAATTATTTGCACCACTCCACACAAAACCCACATGACAATCGAACCACACCACTAACCAAACCACAATCTCCCCTCACCACACCACTTGAATCATACGCACCACACCACACCACAATGAACACATCGCCAGCCCCACATCGTAAGCAATCGACGCCACTACAACCACACCATATGAACACACATCGCACCACACGACACGCTATTTATCTGATCGGCACCCCCACACACCGTATCTGATCGCACCCACAAACTCCCCCCACATGACCACAATCGCACACAACACCAAACCACATGAAACCAAGTCGCACCACACCAGCCACAAACAACTAGAGGGGTCAGTAATCGCACACAACACAATGACAATCGCCCACAACCCACCAACACAACATAATTAGATCGCACCAACACCACACACATAATTAGATCACACACACCACTAGCAATCGCACCACACCACCATAAATAAGATCGCACACCACACCATCAACACCGCATAATTAAGATCTCACCACACCACACCACCCACATAGTAAATCCACCACAAAACCACATTACCATATCTCTTCACACCACATTATGAGTATTCACCACCCCTTGACCAAATGCCCACACCACTCCACACCACATAATCAAGATCGCACCACACACATTACCAATCTCACCACACACAACCACATCCACATAATTGAGATCGGCACACACCACACACATAATCATATCAAAACCACACACATCATAATACAGCAACCACTACCACATAACCATATCGCACCACCCACACCGCAGAATTAGATCGCAACCACACCACCCACAACACACTAATTATATCGCACCACACCACATTGACCCGATCCTGCACACCACATATCATCACACCCACAACCACATACCAAATCTCACACACCACGCCACACCACATAAAGATGCACCAACCAAATTACCAACTCTTCCCACACCCTCCACACCACATAAATCGATCTCACCACAAACCACAGGACCAAATCGTCAACCACACCACCCACACCCTAATAAGATTCGCACCACCCACATAAACCAAATTGCCCAACACCAGCCCACCCACATAATCATATCTCACACACCACAGACCAATTCGCACACCCAACCACATATTAATCCACACCGACAACCGACATATCAGATCGCACCCACACCACATAATAAATCCACCACAGCCACACACCTCATAATGATCGAACCACACCACCATAATTAGATCGCACCACACCACATTACCAATGCACCACACCAAGGACAAATCGCACCACATCACAACCACACCATTAATAAGATCCGCACAAACAACCACACACCACACCACGAATTAGCTCGCACCACCCACATGACCAATCGCTGCCACCACTATATAATCCACACCACAACACCACATGTACAAATCGCACCACCCACACTCCAGCAAAACACACATAACAGAATCGCGGACCACACCAAAGACACAATCTTCACCACAACCAATCCACACCACAAATCAGATCGCACACACCACATAGTACCAGCATCTCACCACCCAACGCCACAAACCACATATCAGAATCGCACCACACCACATAACCAAATTGCCCCCAACACCATCCAACAACCACATAATCATATACCCCCTCACCAAACCACATACCAATTCCGGCACCACACCACCCACTAATTAGATCACACCACACCACATAATCAGATCGCACCACACCACATAATAAGATCACACCACACCACACCGCATATTAGATCGCACAACACCACCCACTAATGA
>JACBWV010000817.1:7500-20319 GCA_013435795.1 Chlamydomonas sp. ICE-L | reverse complement strand
TACCTTGGGGGAGGTTGTTGGTTGTCGGGTATGGTGTTGGTGGTGGTGTTGGGTATAGAAGTTGGGTATGGGGTTGAGGGTTGGAGGGGGTTGGGGTCGGCGGTTGTGTTGGGGTTAGGGTGTTCGGGTGGTGTGGGGGTATGAGAGTGAGAGTTGTTGTTGTGTTGGCCGGTGGTGATGATGATGATGTGCATGATGATGCTATATGTATGTATGTATGTCTGTTACCGTCCAGGGTGGTAGGCCAAATCGGCTAAAGGGACTTGACCAACCATACAGGATGGCTTAAAAAGAACAAGCACTGATGAAACTGAGCACCAAACAATCGTTTAACCAGCGGGGGCCCTGAGTTCGTGCTACAGTGATAATTTAATTCTACAATATTAATAATCATATCTCCAGCTGGATGTAATTTCATGTGACGATCTTATCGACTTTATAAATTTAAATAAGGATTTCCTTTCTCAAAGGGAATCGGAATCATGACAGTTCATACTGGAGATTGTACCCCCACCAAATCAGGTTCAATGACTATATCTCAAAAATAATGAGATGATGTTGATGATGATGATGATGATGATGATTCATCCACTTCCAATCCTACATCTACCTCAACCCTACTTGGTTGCCTTCAAAATTTTGCATTAAGTTTATATGCGGGCAGCAAGTTTACAATTAACAATTAAAATTAAATCAATACTTGGGTACCTCCAAATATGGGATACAGTCCAAGGCGCACAGAGGTTTACACTTAATCAGATTACTACTGGTGTGGGCATGGGGAGAATGGGTTGACCTGAAATGACAGTTGGGTAGGTATAGGAGGGAGGATGGTGATTGCTGTGGTGGTTGGTGGTGGTGGAGGGAGGATGGTGATGCGGTTGGTGGTGGTGGTGGTGGTGTTGGGGTGGTAGGAGGATGGGTGATGCTGGTGGTGGTGGTGGTTGGTGTTTGGGTGTAGGAAGGATGGTGATGCTGGTGGTGGTTGGTGGGGCGTGGTTGGTGGTTGGGTGGGTAGGAGGACTGGTGATTGATGCTGGTGTGGGTGGTTGGGTGTGAGGCGTGGGTGGGTAAGGGTGGCTGGGTAGACATGCAATGACAGTTGGTAAATAAATAAATACATAAATTTTACGTATTATGAAGATACAAATAAATGTTGCGCATTATGAAGATGGGAATAAATGTTACGCATTATGAAGATGAAAATAAATGTTACGCATTAAGAAGATGAAAATAAAAGTTACGCGTTATTATGATGAAATAAATAAATGAAAAATGTTACGCATTATGATGATGCAAAATAAATGTTACGCGTTATGATGATGACATAAATAGATGAATAAATATTACGCATTATGATGAGGCATGAGGTTTAGGGGCATGCCACGTTTTTATTGCAGGGGCCAACAACACGGACACTGAAAATTCAATATCAAAAACACCGGCCACACAATGCAATTGGCCACACTCCCGGTGGCATACAATGTGACAACAGTTTGCAACACAGAAAATTGGCGTTTTACGTGGCAACACCAATATCTGAAAACAGCTGGCCACACAAGACAATGGCAATACAGTTGGCAAACACATAAACAATTGGCAATATGATGGCAACACAATAGATGAAAAACGGCTGGCAAACAAACAATACATTGGCAGACTGGTTGGCAACACAATCTTCCACAAAACGTGTGAACACAATACAATGGGCATATACAGTGGCCACTTAATATTAAAAAAAGCAGAGCAACCCAGCAATCTAGCTGCTACATGGATTAAGTTAGGTTTGCCGGGGCGTGGCACCCATGACGATACGAGAGTGGTCTGGCATGCCAGGCTGTCCAGGTTGCCAGGGGCCGTGGCACCCATGTCGATCTGATAGTGGGTTCTGGCATGCCAGGATTGTCCAGGTTGCCAGAAGGCCGTGGCAACACAGTCCGAGCGATAGTGGCTGGAATGCCAGAGATGTCAGGTTGCACAGGGGACGTGGCAAAATGTTGATGGTAGTGGTGGGCATGCCAGGCTGTCCCGGTTGCCAGGGCAGGGGTCATGGCATGCCAGGCTGCAGGTTGCCAGGGGCCGTGGTCCTGGCATGCCAGGCAGTCCAGGTTTGCCAGGGCAGTAGTCTGGCATGCCAGGCTGCCCCAGGTTGCAAGGGCAGTGGCACTGTATCGATCAGTGTGGTCTGCATGAATTGCCTTAAACCGGTACGTTCTTACATCTTGTACGGCTTTCTGTGCCTTCCATTCTGGAGACCCTCCGTTGGTCGCTGTTTGTGTATGGCGGACACCCACTGTGATAGTGGTAGTGGTCTTTGAATGAACTGCCTTTCCCACGTGAACTTCCTACCTTTGTAGACTTTCAGTGCCTTTCATTCTGACCCTTAGTGGCTAAAGGCCTCTCATTCACACTCCAAACACCCCCCCTACAGCCATGCCATGATACAAGGCATCCGCAACCACACCTTAACCCACCCAACCCTAACAATCAAAAAACCTGCTAACGGCCGGGCTAACCACACCCTCACCACCCAATGCATGCGACAAGCACCATCACAGCCCCCTCACCCCGAACCCAATCCATGCTACTAAGCAGTATCACAGCCCCTTTCCCCACCCATGCATTCATGCTACAAGGCCTCTACCTTTGTATCACCTTCTTTGCCTTTCATTCTAGACCCTACCAAATAAGTGCAGTCTTAAACCAGCGCTATTTGGCCTGAAAAGTCGTTGATAAAAGAGACCAATCTGCTTTAAACTAGTTTCTGTGCCTTTCATTCTAGACCCTCGTGGGCACTGTTTGTGTATGGGCCCGCATTGATAAGTGGTAGTGTGTCTTGCATGAACTGCTCCAACGTAAAACTTTCCTACCGCTGTATCTATAATTTCTGTTGTCTTTCAGTCTTACCCTCCGTGGCTGCCAAGGCGTCCTCATCCCACCTCAAACACACACTCCTACCCATGATTGTGCTCCGAGGCATCTCACCCACCCACCCTCACCCAAAACACCCTAGCAATCAAAACATGTACAGGCATTACTCACCACACAACCTGGCAATCAAAAACATGTCACAAGGCATACTAACCCCACACACCCTAGCAATCAAAACATGTACAAGGCAGACTCACCCACACCACCCTAGAAACAATCAAAAACTGTCACACGGCCATACTCCCCACACACCCTAGCAATCAAAACATGTTACAAGGCATTACTCACCACACACCCCATGGCCACATCAAAAACATCGCACAAGGCCATACATCACCCACACACCCTAGCAATCAAAACATGCTACAAGGCATATCACCCACCCCTCACTACATGCAGGGTAACAAGGCACATCACAGCCACTCCCCCTACCCCCATGCACGCTACAAGGCCCTACCTCGTCCAACTTTGCGCCTTTATTTATCAGCAGTGGTGTACCAAGGCATTACTCACCCACACCATCACCCAGACCCTCACCACCCAGGCATGCTACAAGGCACCATACAGGCCCCTCCCTTAACCATGCATGTACAAGGCACTATCACAGCCCCCCGCCTACCATCCATGCTTACAAGGGCACTATCACAGCCCTCCCCCTACCCTCCAGGACTACAAGGCAATATCCACAGCCCCTGCCCATACCCATCCATCATGATAACAAGGCCGCATAAACTCTGTACAAATCTCTGTGCCTTTCATTCTACGACCATACTCTTTGATTTGCAACTGGAAACCAGGTATTTGGCTAAGAAATGTCGTTGAAAAAAAGAGACCAATTGCTTTAAATAAGAACTGTTGGCCTTTCATTCGATACCCTCAGCGGGCAGTTTTGATTTTATGGGGCCACACTTGAGTGGATAGGTGGTCTTGCATGAACTGCCTTTCAACTTGAAATAGCCCACCTCTGTACAAATTCCTGTGCCTTTCATTCTAGACCCTTAAGGGCGGTGTTTTGTGTATGGCGGGCAATGTACACTTCATGGGGCGGATCAGACCTGGTTACAGGTTGGTTGGGGGTGGTTTCGAGGGGGTGCCGGTGGGTGAGGTTAGTTGGGTACAGGTGTTGAAGGTTGGCTTGCAAACACAAGCAATCTAGATGTTGCATGATCTCTATGCACATCAGAACCCCCCCCCCCCCCCACCCCCCCGCTACCTATAGCACGCTACCCGGGGGGAACCGGTTTTGGACAGACATTCTGTAACCTGGGAATCAAATATGGTAAAAGGGGCCTTGCCCATGGTGCTTGCTAGGGACACCGTTATGGCCAAACATTCTGTTACCTGGGACTTAATAGGCCCTATCATGCAAAACTACCCTGGGACCCGATTTGGGACCATTTGTAATACCTTGGGACTCAAATAGGCCTTGCTCATAGAATCAATACCTGGGAACCATTTGGCCAATTCTATGATACCTGGGACCTATCAAATAGGCCCGCCCCCGATCCCCACGGGCCAAAAACCAACATCGTTTATTGCTCCCCATGCAGACAGGCAGCAACTCAAAATAGGCAAAGGTGCTAACACCGCATGCTGGGCAGTACAACACGTGATCTCACATGGAGAACCAGGGGAGCATCACACTGGGAGTACAGCACTGTGAGAATCTCACCTGATTAGAAAGGTGAACATCACACTGGGCAGTACAAACACTGTGATATCACTTGATATAGCACGTTGTAAACATCCACGGGCCGATACAACACTGTGATTCACTTGCAAATACAAGGCTTCCTGTCTTTGCCGCTTCCTGCAAGCATGCAAGAAGGTTGGAAATTCACATCACATATTGGCACAACCTCAGAAATTCATATACATTTATTTGCACACACCTCAGAATTCATATCACATATTTGGCACCACTCAGAAATTCTATCACATTTTTCACACACCCTCAGAAATTCATATCACATATTTGGCAACAACACCTCCGAAATTCATATCACATATTTGGCACACACCTCGAAATTCATTACATATTTGCACAACACGCAGAAATTCAGATCACATATTTGGCAACACTCAGAAATCATATCACAATTTGCAACATTCAGAAATTCATATCACATATCTGCCACACACCTCGAAATTATTTGTCACAGATTGGCACACAACCCAGAATTCAGATCACATATTCTGGCACACACTCCAGAAATTCATATCACATAGTTGAGCAAACACTCAGAAATTCATTATCACATATTGCCACACACCTCAGAAATTCTATCACATATGGCAGACACCTCAGAAATTACATCACATATTTGGCACACACCTCAGGTATTCAAATTACATATTTGGCACAACAACTCAACGAAATTTCCTATCACTATTTGGCACACACCTCAAAATTCAAATTACCTATTTGGCACACACCTCAGAAAATTTATTACCATATGTGGCACACACCTCAGATTCATTCACATAGTTGCACCAAACCTCAGAAATTCCATATACATTTGGGCACACCTAAGAAATTTCATATCCACATTATTTGGCACACAACTCAGAAATTCTACACATATTGGCCCCACACCTCAGAAATCAAATCACAATTTGGCAAACACCTCAGAAATCATTATCATATTTGCACCACACCTCAGTATTCAAATACCCATATTTGGCACACACCTCAGAAAATTATCTCACATATTTGGGCACACACCACCATCAGAAATTCATTATTCACTCACATAGTGTGGCGAACCCCCAGGTATCAAAGTACATATTGGGCACACACCTCGAAATTCATAATACATAGTTTGGGCACACACCTCAGAAATTTAATATCACATATTTGGCACACACCCCGGTATTCATATCCCCTTATTTGGCACACCCTCAGGCTTCAATCACCGATTTGGCACACACCTTCAGAAATTCATTCTACATATTTAGGCACACACCTCAGAAATTCATATCACATATTTGGCACACACCTCAGAAATTAATATCCACCTTATTTGGCAAACACCCCTAAGAAATTATATCACATATTTGCACACACCTCAGAAAGTCATCATATGTGGCACACACCTCAGACTTCATATCAAATATTGGGCACACCCTCAGAATTTCATATCACATATTGGCACACACCTCAGGTATTCAAATACATATTGGCACACAACTCAGCACTTCATATCACATCTTGGCAACACCTACGAAATTCAAATCACATATTTGGCACACACCTAGAAATTCTATCACATATTTGGCACCACACCTCCGAAATGCATATCACATGTTGGCACAACTCAGAAGTAATAAATCACATACTGGGCACAAACTCAGAAATTCATGATCAAATTAGTGGCACACAACTCAGAATTCATATCACCTATGTGGCACACACCATCAGAAATTCATATCACAATTTATCGGCAACACCTCCAGACTTCATATCACATATTTGAGTAAAACCTCAGAAAGTCATATCACATATTTGGCAAACACCTCAGAAATTAATCACATATGGGCACCCACACAGAAATGTTTTTAATACCACATAGTTGGCAACAACCTCAGTGTTCAAATCACAGATTTGTACACACTCAGAACTTCTATCACATATTGGCCACACCTCAGAAAATTCAAATAACATATTTTGGCACACACCTAAGGTATTCCAAGTCACAGTATTTGGAACACCCATCAGGTTATTGCAAATCACATATTTGGCACACACCTCAGAATTCATATCAAATTTGGCACCAACCTCGAAATCATATCACAGACACCACCTCAGAAATTAGATTCACAATATTTGGCACACACCTCAGAATTTCATATCACTATTGGGCACACAACCTTAGGTATTCAAATCAATATTTTGGCACACACCTCAAAATGTCATATCACATATATTGGCACACAATAGAAATTCATATCACATATTTTGGCACACACCTCAGAAATTTATATCACACATATGGCCACACACCTCAGAAAATTCATATCACATATTGGCCCACACCTCAGAAATTCATATCACATATTTGGGCAAACACCTTCAGGTATTCAATCCACTAGTTGGCACCCACCTCAGAAATTCATTCCATATTTGGCCACACCTCAGAAATTCATATCAATATTGGGCACACCACCTCAGAATTCAAATACATATTTGGCACACACCTCAGGAAATTCTCTCACATATTGGCACCACAAAAACCTCGGAAATTCATATCACATTATTTGGCACACACCTCAGAAATTCATATCACCATATTTGGCACCACACCTCAGACACATTCATATTACATATTTGGCACACACCTCAAAATTCATATCACATTATTTGGCCACACACCTAGAAATTCAATCACATATTTGGGCACCCACCTCAGAAATTCATATCACAATTTGGCACACACCTCAGAAAGTTCCTATCACAATATTTGGAAACACACCCCCTCAGTATTCAAATCACATATTTGGCACACACCTCAGAAAAATCATATCACAATAATTGGCACACACCTCAGAAAATTCATATCAATATTGGGCACACACCTCAGGAAATTCATATCAACATATTTGGCACACCTCAGAAATTCATATAACATATTTGGCACACACCTCAGAAATTCAAATCACATATTGGCACACAACCTCAGAAATTCATATCACATATTGCACACACCTCAGAAATTCATTCACATATTTGGCAAACACATCAGAAAATTCATATCCACATATTTGGCACAACCTCAGAAATTCATATCACATATTTGGCACACACCTCAGAAATTCATATCACATATTTGGCACACACCTCAGAAATTCATATCACATATTTGGCACACACCTCAGAAATTCATAATCACATATTTGGCACACACCTCAGAAATTCTATCACATATTTGGCACACACCTCAGAAATTGCATTATCAATATTTTGGCACAACACCTCAGAAATTCATCACATCTTTGGCACAACCTCAGAAATCATATCACATATTTCGGCCACACACCTCAGAAATTCATATCACATATTTGGCACACACCTCAGGTATTAAATCACATATTTGGGCACCACACCTCAGAAAATTAATATCACATATTTGGCACACACCTCAGGGATTCCAAATTCAACATATTGGCACACACCTCAGAAATTCATATACATATTTGGCACACACCTCAGAAATTCATATCACATATTGGCACACACTCAGAAAATCATATCACATTTTGGCACACACATCAGGAAATTTCATATCACATATTTGGCACACACCTAGAAATTAATATCACAATTTGAACACACATCAGAAATTTTCATACACATTATTTGGCACACACCTCCGAAATTCATATCACAATTTGGCACACACCCTCAGAAATTCATATACATATTTGGCACACACCTCAGTATTCAAATCACATCTTTGCACACACCTCAAAAATCATATCACATATTTGGCACACAACTCAGAAATTCATATCACAATTTGGCAACACACCTCAGAAATTATTCACACATATGGCACCCACACCTCAGGAAATTCATATAATATTGGCACACACCTCAGAATTCATATACCTATTTGGCAAACACCTCAGTATTCAAAGCACATATTTGGCAACACACCTCAGACATTCATAGCACATATTTGGCACGCACACCTCAGAAATTATATCCACATATTGCACCACACCTCAGAAAGTCATATCACCACCCCTCAAAATCGTATCACAATTTGGCAAACACCTCAGAAATTCATATCACATAATTTGGCACACACCTCAAATTCAGATCACATACTTTGTCACACCCCTCAAAATTCATATCAACATATTTGGCACAGCACTCAGAATTCATATCACATATTTGGCACACACCTCAAAGAATCATCACGAGATATTTGGCATCACCATACTCAGAAAATTCATATCACACTATTTTGCACGCAAACCCTCAGAAACATATCGCATCTTTGGCACACAACCTCAGTATTCCAAAGCACTATTGGCAACACCTCAGAAATTCATATCACATATTTGGCACACACCTCAGAAATTCATATCACATATATTTGGCAGCCCCCTCAGAAATTCATATCCATATTTGGCACCCCTCACGAAATTCATATCACATATTTGGCACACACACTCAGAAAGTTCATATCACATATTTGGCACACACCTCAGAAATTCTATAACATATTGGCACGACCCTCAGAAATTCATATCACATATTTGGCACACACCTCATAATTCATATCACATATTTGGCACACAACCTCAGAAATTCATATCACATCTTTTGCACACCACCTCAGAAATTCATTCACTATTTGGCCACACCCTCAGAAATTCATATCACATATTTGGCATAACCACCTCAGACTTCATATCACATATTGGCACCACACCCTTCATAATTCATATCACATATTTGGCACACACCTCAGAAATTCATATCACAAATTTGGCACACACCTCAGAATTCATATCAAAAACATATTTGGCACACACTCAGAATTCATATCACAATAGTTGGCACAACACCTCGACATTCATATCACTATTTGGCACACCCTCAGAAATTCCATCACATATTGGCACACCACCTCAGAAATTCATATCACATTTTGGCACACACCTCAGAAATTCATATCACATATTTGGCACAATACACCTCAGTATTCAAATCACATTTTGGCACCAACCTCAGAACTCATATCACCATTTTGGTTTCACCACATCAGTGTATTCAAATCACATTTTTGGCACACCCACCTCAGAAATTCAATCACATATTTGGCCACACCTCAGAATTTCATAGCACATTTTGGCACACACCTCAAGAAATTCATATCACCTATTTGGCACACACCTCAAAATTCATTCACATATTTGGCACACACCTCCGAAATTCATATCACCTATTTGCACCCACCTCAGAATTCATATCACTATTTGGCACAACACAACCTCAGAAATTCATATCACATTTGGGGCACACACCTCAGAAATTCATAATCACAGCACATAGTTGGCCACCCTCAGAATTCATCTCACATATTTTTTGGGCACACACCTCAGGTATTCAAATCACATATTTGGCACAAATCAGGCCTCATCAATTCCATATCACATATTTGGGCACACACTCAGAAATTCTATCAAAATATTTGGGCACACAACACTCGAGAAATTCATGATCACATTATAATTTGGCACCACCTCAGAAATTCATCTACATATTTGGGCACCCACTCAGAACTCTATCACATATTTGGCACACACCTCAGGTAGTCAAATCAACAAATCAACTATTTTGGCAACACAACACCCCTCAGAAATTCATATCACATATTTGGGCATACTCACCTCAAAATTCAGATCACTATTTTGCACACCCTCAGAAATTTATATCACAAACATATGGGCACACACCCTCCAGAAATTCATATCACCATATTTGGCCCACACCTCAGAAATTCATATCCACATATTTGGCAAACAACCCTCAGGTATTCAATCACATATTTGCAACAATCACAGACACACCTTCATAAATTCTATCACACAACAGCATATTTTATTTGTTGGTCAACACCACACCTCAGACATTCATATGCACATATTTTGCACCATCCCCAAACCTCAGAAATTATATCACATATTGCACATCCACCTCAGAAATTCAATCATATCACATATTTGGCACACACCTCAAATTCATATCACCTATTTGGCACAACACCCCGTCAGAAATTCATCTCACATATTGGCACAACACCCCGCAGGGAGTGGGGGGGGGGGGGGGTTCACATAGGTGGCACACACCGCAGCAATTCATAGCCATATTTGCCACACACCTCAGAAATTCATATCACATATTTGGCACACACCTCAGAAAGTACATATCACAGATTGGCACACCGCACCTCAGAATTCATATCACTATTGGGCACACACCTCAGAAATTCAGATTCACATATTTGGCACAACACCTTTATGTATCAAATTAACATATTTGGCACACCACCTCAGATTTATATCACATTTCTGTCACACACCTCAGAAATTCTATCACATATTTGGCACACACGCCGCAGAAATTCATATCCACATTTTGGCACACACCCTCGAAATTCATATCACATATTTGGCACACACCTCAGATTCATAGATCACATATTGCACCCACCTCAGAATTCCATAATCACATATTTGGCACCACCTCAGAAATTCTATCACATAGTTTGGGCCACACACCCCAGAACTCATATCACATATTGGGACACACACCCTCGAAATTCATATCACCTTGTGGCACACAACCTCAGGTATTCAAATCACATATTGGCACAACCTCAGCAATTCATAATCACCTCTTTTGGCAACACACCTCAAAATCATAATCACATATGTTGTTGGCGTCACACCTCAGGTATTCAAATTAATTTTTGCACACACCTCAGAAATTCATCACATATTTGGCAACACACCTCAGAAATTCAACCAACCACAAACACGGCCCAATCACATATTCTGGCAGGCACTCCAGAGGTTTCCACCAACCTACAAACACAGAACACTAACAAACCCCCTCGCCCAAATCACATAATTCGGCAACACAAACATTAAGTATTCAACAGACTGCAAAGCATGAATCTGTTTGGTGCAACACCCCTTTTCCTTTTCTTCGTAGTAGAGTTGTTCAACTTGCCGCCATTCTCCGAGAAGGAAAAGTCGTGTCTAAGAACTATAACCTTTTCTGGAATGGCATTGAACTTATCGCCATCGCGCTAGGGGCATTCATTTTATCTGAGAAACTGAAAGTGGTCGAAGATTAGTTGGGATTTTACCGCGAATGAAACGAATAAAAAAAAGGATTATCCCAAGAAAATGTCCGTCCGTTAGACAGGCAGCAGAAAACAACTTTTCAGGATTCATGAAAAGGAAAAGAAATTAACTTCTAATATCACATAACATTATAATAAGACTTATTACAACCAGTCATATTCTCATCCACGGCCCACATGAGCATCGCAATTCCCGAAAAAGAGATCAGGTTGGTCAAACTAAAAAGAAAGGTGTGATCCAATAGTGGATCAGGACGCAGTCGCATGTCGCTGGTCAACCGCCATAGTAGCTATAGGCCAGGTCAGTAGCCGCCGTGCCTCTACTCAAACGAATGGCTCCCTGAATCCCACGCCACAACAGGCTTCCTATACTTTTGTTTTATCAAGTTGGGCCTCAAGGTCACTTCCCAACGTGCACCTCAAACAAATAATAATAACAAATAATAACAAACAAATAAGTAATAATAAATAATAACAAATAAAAGAAATAATAACAAATAATAATAAATTAATAACAATTAATAAGGAATAATACGATAACAATTAATACACAATATGAGTGCAAACAACTTACTGTGACATACATTTCAGAAACTTGCCATAGTGGTGAGGTTTTATGGTAAATTTCTTAGCACCCAGAAGGATGGGAATGAAAGTTCAAAAGAAATTCAAAAGGATTCAACATTTCAGACTTGTCCCATCAGGTACTTGCACCTCCAAACCAAACAATACACAATGTAAGTGTGAACAACTCATGTAGGGAGCCATTTAAGAAACTTCCCCACATGGGGGTATGGTTTTGTGCTCCATTTTTGTAGCAGACTGGATTATGGAATGGAAAATAATGATATCAATAAGTGTAAACATTACAGGGGTTTCAGGACATGCAAGCCGTGGAGGGAGATCACACTGTCTCTTGCAGTTTTTTTTTCAATCGGAAAGTGGGGTTTTTTTTCTAGCTAATGGTTCCAGGCCTCTCCAGGGACAGCGTTTAGTGTTTTGCTAG
>JACBWV010000817.1:0-2500 GCA_013435795.1 Chlamydomonas sp. ICE-L | reverse complement strand
GAGTCAGACCAAAAGTCAAAGCCAGAGTCAGACAAAAATACAAAGCCAAACTCACAAGTTAACCCTGTAAGGGCAACAGGAGGGCTGTACACACAACAAGACAAGACAAAGTCAGACAAAAAATAAAAAGCAAAAGTCAGACAAGAAGTCAAAGCCTGAGTCAGACCAAAAGTCTAAGCCAAATTCCGCAAAAAACATAACAAATACCATGTCAAACAAAAAGTCAAAGCAGTCAGAGTCAGACAAAAGTCAAAGCCAAAGTCAGAAAAAATATACAAATACAAAGTCAGGCAAAAAATACAAATACAAATTCAGGACAGAAATACAAATACATACTCACAAGTTGACCCTGGATGGGGCAACAAAGAGCTGTACACACAATAAAGTTTTTGAATTGTGTTCCTCCTCCTCCCATTATCTTGCTTGTTACAGGCAAGAACCTCATCGAGTCTAGCATGTGGTCTTGGTCATCTGTTGATTGGAATGGGAAGTGGAGGTGTGTGTTTACAGTCTAGATTGTGTTTTACATTTGTGTGTGTGGGGGGGGGTACAGCCTTTTGTGTGTCTTAGAGTCTAGTGTATTTGTTTCAGGCATGAAGCTCATGGAGTCTAGCATGAAGTCTTGGTCATCTGTTGATTGTAATGGGAGTTGGAGGTGTGTGTTTTACAGTCAGATTGTGTTTTACATTGTGTGATGTGTGTTTGGGTGGGGGGGGGGGGGGGGGGGGTATGTGTGTGTGTGTGTGTGTGTGTGTGTGTGTGGGGGGGGGGGGGGGGGGGGGGGGGGGGGGGGGGGGGGGGGGGGGGGTACAGCCTTTTGTGTGTCTTAGAGTCTAGTGTATTTGTTTCAGGCATGAAGCTCATGGAGTCTAGCATGAAGTCTTGGTCATCTGTTGATTGTAATGGGAGTTGGAGGTGTGTTTTTACAGTCTACATTGGTGTTTTACATTGGTGTGGGGGTGTGATGTGTGGGGTGTGTGTGTGGGGGGGGGGGGGGGGGGGGGGGGGACAGGGGGGGGGGACGTTTTTGTGTGTCCTTATGATTCTAGTTGTATGTGTTTCAGGCATGAAGCTGCATGGAGTCAGCATGTGGTTTTGGTTCATTGTTGATTGGGAATGGGAAGGGCAGGGTGTGTGTTTACAGTCTAGATGGTGTTTTTCATTTTGTGTGTGTGTGTGTGTGTGTGTGTGTGTGGGGGGGGGGGGGGGGGGGGGGGGTCAGCCTTTGTGTGTATTAGAGTCTAGTGTATGTGTTCAGGCATGAAGCTATGGAGTCTAGCATGAACGTTTGGTCATCCGTGATGTAATGGGAGTTTTTGATGGTGTATGTGTTTTACATTCTAGATTGTGTTTTACATTTGTGTGTGGGGTGGGGGGGGGGGGGGGGGGGTGGTGGGGGTGTGGGGGATGGTGTGTGTGTGGGGGGGGGGGGGGGGGGAAGGGGTGGGGGGGGGCGGGGGGGGGGGGGGAGGGAGGGGGGGGGGGTTGGTACAGTTTCTTTGTGTTGTCTTAGAGTCTAGTGTATTGGTTTCAGGCATCATGAAGTCATGGAGTTAGCAGGAAAAGTCTTGGTCATTGTTGATTGTAAATGGGAGTTGGAGGTGTGTTTTTACAGTCTACATTGTGGTGTACAGTTTGTGTGCGGGGTTGTTGCCTTTGTGGGGTGAGTGGGGGGTTTGTGGGGGTGGTGGGAGGGGGGGGGGGAGGGGGGGGGGGGGGACACAGTCTTTTGGGGTCTTAGATCTAGTGTATTTGTTTTAGGCCAGAAGGCGCCTGGAGTTCGCATGGGTCTTTGCGTCATATGTTGATGGCAGGGATAGTGGAGGTGTGGGTGTTTACAGTAGAGATTGGGTTTTACAGTGGTGGGGGGGGCGGGGGGTTGGGGGGGTTGTGGGTTGTGGGGTGGGGGGGGTGGGGGTGGGTGGGGGTGGTTGTTTTTTGTGTTGGCGGTGTGGGATGTGGGTGTGGGTGTGAGGTGTGGGGGGGGGGGGGGGGGGGGAGGAGGGGGGTAAGTCTTTTGGTTGTGTCTTAGGATTGAGTGTATTTGTTTCAGGCATGAAGCTCATTGAGTCTAGCATGTGGTCTTGGTCATCTGTTGACTGGAATGGGAGGTGGAGGTGCATGTCTTTTTTGTGTACAGTCTAGTAGTGCTTGTTTTAGGCATAAACCTCATCAAGTCAAGCATGTGGTCTTGGTCATTAGTTGATGGAATGGGAGGTGGAGGTGTGTGTGTTTACAGTCTTGTGTGTGTTTTACAGTCAAGTGCGTGTTCACATTCTGTCACAGTTTTACAGTTCTAGCTGCGTGTTGACAGTATAGTGCTGTTTTTACAGTCATTGTGGTTTTACAGTCCTAGTGGAGTGTGTTTTACCGTATAGGTGTGGTTTACAGTCAGGGTGGTGTTTGACAGTTCTAGTGTTGGGTGTTTTACCAGGGTATAGTTTGTGTGTTTTGACTAGTTAGTGGTGCTGTTTACAGTTATGTGCGTTGTGTTTTCAGT
>JACBWV010000919.1:0-29544 GCA_013435795.1 Chlamydomonas sp. ICE-L | reverse complement strand
TGGCAGCCTCAGCACAAGGCCCTGCTGTCGCTAGAGTTCGCCCTGGCCCTGAACTCATTCCAGCCACCGCTGGATCCATGAGCAGCTTGCAGACATCTGCGTGACCTCCATAGGCAGCACACACGCAAGGCCCAGCTGTCGACAGAGTTAGCCACGGCCCTGTACTCAATTCCACCACCGCTGGATCCCATCAGCAGCTTGCAGACATCTGCGTGACCTGCATTGGCAGCCAGCCGCAAGACCCAGCTGTTGACAAGAGTTCGCCCTGGCCCCTGAACTCAATTCCAGTCACCTCTGGATCCATCACAGCTTGCAGACATCTGCGTGACCTCCATAGGCAGCCTCACGCAGGCAAAGCTGTTGACAGAGTTACCAGTATTCAGGTCACGCAGATGTCTGCAAGCTGCTGATGGATCCAGAGGTTGCTGGCCCTGAGTACAGGGCCGTGGCGAACTCTAGCGACAGCTGGGCCTTGCAGGTGGCTGCCAATGCAGGTCACGCAGATGTCTGCAAGATGCTTATGGATCCAGCGGTGGCTGGAATTGAGTTCAGGGCTAGGGCGAACTCTCTCAACAGCAGGGCCTTGTGGCTGGCTGCGAAGGAAGGTCACGCAGATGTGTGCAAGATGCTGATGGATCCAGAGGTGGCTGGAATTGAGTTCAGGGCCCTGGCGAACTCTAACGGCAGCTGGGCCTTGGGGGCGGCTGCGAATGCAGGTCACGCAGATGTCTGCAAGCTGCTCATGGATCCTGCGGTGGCTGGACTTGAGTTCAGGGCCCGGGCTAATTCTAGAGACAGCTGGGCATTGTGGCTGGCTGCCCATGCAGGTCACGCAGATGTCTGCAAGCTGCTGATGGATCCAGCGGTGGCTGGAATTGAGTTCAGGGCCAGGGCGTACACTATCGACAGCAGGGCATTGTATGCGGCTGCCAAGGCAGGTCACGCAGATGTCTGCAAGCTGCTGATGGATCCAGAGGTTGCTGGAATTGAGTTCAGGGCCCAGGCGAACTCTAACGACAGCTGGGCCTTGATGGTGGCTGCGAAGGCTGGTCACGCCGATGTCTGCTTGCTTTTGATGGATCCAGATGTGGCTGGCCCCGAGTACATGGCCATTGTGAATCTTGACAGTGGTCCGTAGTTCCTCTGGCAGCGGCACGCCCCTCTCCGAGAGGACCCTGACGCAGGTCCGGCTATGCAGTGCCATGCCCTGCATGGCTCTGAAGGTGACGGAGCCGGCGCCTCCCTGGAGGAAGGCGTCGTCGTCCTCGTACTTGCTTGCTTCTGCCGGGTTCACCCTGCTCATTCGCTGCACGATGTTACTGAGCAC
The DNA here is from genome assembly GCA_013435795.1 of Chlamydomonas sp. ICE-L. Lineage (NCBI taxonomy): Eukaryota > Viridiplantae > Chlorophyta > Chlorophyceae > Chlamydomonadales > Chlamydomonadaceae > Chlamydomonas > Chlamydomonas sp. ICE-L. Next base: position 28,217 of record JACBWV010000919.1, on the reverse strand, counting down.
CGGTAGCAGCGAGTCTTGCAGGTCCGCCTTCGCCCAGCGGCAGTCCTGTCCGTACACGTACGTCTGCTGGTAGCAGTCGGGGTCCATGATGATGTTCATGTACTGCGGGTGCGCGGGGTTGAAGTGCGATAGCTGCAGCAGCTTGACCAGGTTGTACCCGCACTCATTGAATTAAGCGACCGAGAGGAACTCTGACTCGGGCGTGACCTCCTCCCCGAAGGGGTGCATGTCCTCCACCGGTGTCGTAGCAGCTGGAGATAGCGCCGCCGCCGCATCTGGAGAAGTATTGTTGTTGGTGGTGTTGTTGTTGAAATTTTCGCATGTAACGACATAGTTGTTGGTGGCCGACCCGAAGCTGTTGTTGATTGTGAAAGTGTGTTTTTTCCGCAACGCCTCCAGTTCCGCTTGCATTTCATCGATCCGATTCTCGAGGTACTCCATGCGCTTCTCCATGAAGTCAACATCAACAGCTCCCTTGGGGTCCGCTTGTGTGAAGACTTCGAATACCGGTTACTGAACTGCTTGTCACACAACTCGCACGCGAACAAACAGGAGGGGGATGTTTTTTTCTCCATGGTGCATTTCTCCATGAGGGGAGAACCCCCTTATGTTTGTTACATCATTTGATTGGCCGAAACATTGTATGAAGAATGCCGGAGGCTCACATCAATCCCTATTTTAAACGTGTTCACATGAACACATCCGAAAAGACTCTCCATCTCTGTAACAACACTTATTTCAACAAAAAGTAAATACTGAAGAATGCCGGAGGCTCACATCAATCCCTATTTTAAACGTGTTCACATGAACACCTCTGAAAAGACTCTCCATCTCTGTAACAACCATTATTTCAACAAAAAATAAATACTGAAGAATGCCGGATGCTCACATCAATCCCTATTTTAAACGTGTTCACATGAACACCTCTGAAAAGACTCCCCATCTCTGTAACAACAATTATTTCAACAAAAAATAAATACTGAAGAATGCCGGAGGCTCACAACATTAAGGTTGCTGTTGAAGACAACTGCAGGCAAAAAGAGGTCACGAAACTCACATCCCATGACTGATTTGAACTGTAAAATAAACACTCCAGTGTGACCGTACCCAACAAGTTTCACGCCGAGTGTAAAGATTGATCGATTCCCTGTACTTAAACAGCCCCCTATTCTCCTCTTTTTGGAAAACCGCTAGTCATCGGTGGTGGCTCAGCAACCACCACCGCGAACGAGAAAATGTCTTCGTCTTCGTCGGTGTCTTCTTCATCTTTCCACGTTGAGATGTTACCGTTCCCGTTGATCCGTTCCATCGCGACGCTCTGCGGCGAGACCGCAATTTTGTGCACCAACAAAGCCATCCGCGGCGGGTTCGCATGGCCGGATCGTCTGGAGCTCGCCATTCGAGAGGCCAAAACCCTCGACAAGAACACACTGTTCCGCATGCAATGCGACCTCGGTGCCGTGGGGACTTGCGAACGGATGCTGGATAACGAGTCCGATGCATTTTCTAGGGCGGCAATGCTTCTTGCGAAGCCTCCGAACTACTCTGGGGAGACGGCATTGATTGGGGCGTGTAAACAGGGCAACGTCTCCCTGGTCGAGATTCTCATTAGGAACTCTCCGAACGAGCAAGTGCTTGCGACGAATAATCATGGGATGTCGGCACTGATGCGTGCTTGTGGCATTCAGGGGGGGCATGCGAATGCAGCATGTGTCAATATTCTTCTTGGATACTCTCCGAACGAACAAGTGCTGGCGACAGACAATCATGGGATGTCGGCATTGATGTGGGCATGTATCCATGGTCACGCGGCCTGTGTCAAGATTCTGCTTCGACATTCCCCCGACCCACAAGTGCTTGCGACCGATCATTTCGGATTGTCGGCATTGATGATGGCGTGTTTCCATGGTCACGCGGCCTGTGTCAAGATTCTTCTTCGTCATTCCCCCTACACCCAAGTGTTGGCGACCGAATGTCATGGGAGGTCGGCACTGATGTATGCGAATGCGTCCTGTGTCAAGATTCTTCTTAGATACTCTCCGAATTCCATCATGATTTGAGCAAATAAGATCATTGAAACAGAGCCACCGGCAGCGAGGACTCCAGAGGTCACAGACGATGCCGAAGGCTCCTCCAGCGTGGGCGGAGAAATAGAGCGATGAAATGGCCGGCCAGAACTACTTGACTACGAAGAAAAAATAAGAATCATCCATCAATCAATCCCTATTTTAAACGTGTTCACATGAACACCTCTGAAAAGAAGAAAAACAATTATTTCAACAACAAGTAAATACTGAAGAATGCCGGAGGCTCGATAGCGGATTTTTTGATGGCTTTGACTGCATGGGGGGTATAAAAAGTCTCCATCCATGTTCTTTATTGCAGTTCAATGGATGGCGACGCTGAACTAGATGCTTTGCTTTCACAACACCCGGCTGCAAGAGCGGCATATGATCGTCGCATCGAGAGGCTAATGTTTGTACATGCTTGCCTGATAATGGGCGTTCCTGCCTCCCGGCCGATTTTTTTAAATTTCTAATCAGGATTTAGAGCCTCCTGAACGACTCGCTAGCTTGAGACATGAGCACCAAGGAATCACAAATCCGCTCCATACCATGTTTCGCAACCAGTCAAAATCGGCCGGGAGGCAGGAACGCCCATTTGATGATAGCCGAACGATATGTGTTACGCCACACTACTTGCCGTGTAGAACATGCTAGCAAATGACACACAACATTCGTTTATATCTTGCTGTTGCAGTCCGACGCGTACTTTGACGGATGTTGTCATTGCAGGATGCATGGATGCCAGAATTGCAGCACGACCATGCTGGAGGTGGATGATGCCTGATACATTCGACAGTGTTCCCCCGTTTGCGTGTGATAGAGTGCGTGCGTGCGTGCGTGAGAATGAGTGAGTGGTTGGTGGGTATCAACATCTCGACAGCAGCCGCAGCGACGCGTGTGTGAGGATAAGGCATGTGTCGTGATAACATAATGCATACCGCCAGGCAAGTTCCTCTTACACTCACCGCTTGCAGATACCGCCAGGCAAGTGGCCCTTACAGCTTGCCGCTTTCATTCCAGGCAAGTGCCGCTTGCAGATACCGCCAGTCAAGTGCAACCAAGGGTTTATAGGGTTTATGTTTCCACTCCTTACGTGTCCCCATGACATTCTTGGTCGTATTGCCCTATTCTCTTCCAACCCAAAGATTGTATTAGTGTGTAAAACTCTGTGCAAAAGATTTTCTGGATGGCCCCTTACCGGACTGATCCAACCACCACAGAGAGTTGGAGAGATGATGGCGAAAGGGGGGCGCTCCGACCTTCTAGCAGTATGCTTGGTGTCCAATCCTCTTGTACAGGTTCAGGGGGCCCTACAATTGAGGGCGAACCAAAATGAAAACAAGCTTCTCTATGTGGCTGCCAAGGAAGGTCATGCAGATGTCTGCAAGCTGCTGATGGATCCAGCGGTGGCTGGAATTGAGTTCAGGGCCAGGGCGAACTCTAGAGAAAGATGGTCCTTGATGGCGGCTGCCCATGCAGGTCACGCAGATGTCTGCAAGCTGCTGATGGATCCAGAGGTGGCTGGCCCTGAGTACAGGGCCGTGGCGAACTCTAGCGACAGCAGGGCCTTGTGGCTGGCTGCGAAGGAAGGTCACGCATATGTGTGCAAGATGCTTATGGATCCAGCGGTGGCTGGAATTGAGTTAAGGGCTAGGGCGAACTCTCTCAACAGCAGGGCCTTGTGGCTGGCTGCGAAGGAAGGTCACGCATATGTGTGCAAGATGCTGATGGATCCAGAGGTGGCTGGAATTGAGTTCAGGGCCCTGGCGAACTCTAACGACAGCTGGGCCTTGGGGGCGGCTGCGAATGCAGGTCACGCAGATGTCTGCAAGCTGCTCATGGATCCTGCGGTGGCTGGACTTGAGTTCAGGGCCCGGGCTAATTCTAGCGACAGCTGGGCATTGTGGCTGGCTGCGAATGCCGGTCACGCAGATGTCTGCAAGCTGCTCATGGATCCTGCGGTGGTTGGACTTGAGTTCAGGGCCCTGGCGAACTCTAGAGACAGCAGAGCATTGTTGGCGGCTGCCAAGGCAGGTCACGCAGATGTCTGCAAGCTGCTGATGGATCCAGAAGTTGCTGGAATTGAGTTCAGGGCCCGGGCGAACTCTGTCAACAGCAGGGCCTTGCGGGCGGCTGCGAAGGCTGGTCACGCCGATGTCTGCTTGCTTTTGATGGATCCAGATGTGGCTGGCCCCGAGTACATGGCCATTGTGAATCTTGACAGTGCGTCCGTAGTTCCTCTGGCAGCGGCACGCCCCTCTCCGACATAGCATAGCCGGACCCTGACGCAGGTCCGGCTATGCAGTGCCATGCCCTGCATGGCTCTGAAGGTGACGGAGCCGGCGCCTCCCTGGAGGAAGGCGTCGTCGTCCTCGTACTTGCTTGCTTCTGCCGGGTTCACCCTGCTCATTCGCTGCACGATGTTATTGAGCACCGGTAGCAGCGAGTCTTGCAGGTCCGCCTTCCCAGCGGCAGTCTGCTGGTACGTCCTTTGGATAGCAATTTCGCGTGACCAAAACGTTCACCACCCACCCAACCCAGTGGGTTGCTACACCATAAGGTGTGCCGTACACGAGGCGGTTTCATTTTAGTATTCCGTCGACTGTAGTATCTGAACTCATGGTTTGGGCGACTCGTGATAATTGTTCGGCGCATCTAGCGAAATGTTTTTCAATCTTCTTCGCACGGATTGTTGGGCGATTGCCCTTTCGCTGCAGCCGTGCATTTGTATGGATGATGTACCTGTCGAAGACTTCTCCAAACATCTTCATGTTGTTGACCACAGTTTCCCTAATCAAAGCTTGAAAGCGATACATCGTTGTTTCAGGTGCACCCATGACGAAATAATCACATTCGTGTAACATCTTATCTGTGTAGGTGAATGTTATCATCGAATTCGCGCTCGATATGGAACTGGCAAGTGTATTTTTGACTCCAACACAATACCCAGCTTGTAATAGTGACCAACAAGCCTCCTTCAATCGCTCCCGTAGTATTGGTATCAAAGTCTCAAGACTTGCCAAACTCATAACGGAATGGTTAAGAGATTTCGAGCATGATGCCAACCGGACACTGTCTGCAGGACCCAGTGCACATAATACTCCGTGCAACACACTATATTGCAAAGTGTCGATCATTGGACTTTTTCTTCCGTTTTGTCGATATGTCTCTACACTCGGTGGACGAACAAAATGAATCAACGTCTCCCCATTTTTGTTGGCCTGAACAAATGCATTGCACCACCACCACGTGTGTGTACGGGGGGGCGAATTCTGGTTCGTTCGGCGCATTGAATGAGTCGCAGTTGGACAGAAGAGATTCGCGTGTGTAAGGCTGTGTGAGGATGGATGATGCGTCATGTGTCGTGACAATACGAGTGCGAGTGGGTGCGTGGCCATCAACATCAACAGCATCACCTCGACATCCGCCGCCGTGCGTGCGTTATCCGATCATGTTTCCTCCGTTCGCCTAACCAACTCACAATTAATTTCATTGGACGAGACATGCGACACCCTGCCGATTGCAAGTCATGGACTGAATTGGCTAACACGTTCACTAAACTGTGATATACAGTTTGATCTGGTAAACTAATATGAACGATTGTCGCTTGGTTATTCAGGCATCCACTCACCCCGTGTCTGATATAGATATAGTTGTTTCTCGTCAAGACTGCTACATACATGTCGATCTGAACAGGGAGATATGTGAAGACTTCAACGAAATACAAGTTTATTTACCTTACATGCAAACAACTAGAGAACCGGGGAGATTGCTGGTGTTCAAAGAAAATGATTTCTTGCATGCAATTAATAACATTAGTCAAACGCGTCCACATACACTCGACGGAATACTAAAATGAAACCGCCTCCTGGAGTGTACGGTACACCTTATGGTGTAACCTTATGGTGTAGCAACCCACGGGGCAGTGGAACACCATCATGTTTTTTTGTAGCCCATCAACCATCACGCATCCCTGCAAAATGGAAGCGGTCTCCCTTGACCCAACAGTTCCATGCAGTGCAGCCTTGCGATTGTGAGAGCAGAGGAGCGGTCCCGGTCCGAGTAAGTGCTGGTTTCTGGAGAGAATCGCAGTCCTCGTACCTCAGGGTACCGCTTGATCGAGTTGTTGTCGACAAGAGAGGGGGCTAAGCCACCCCTCCTGTGTTTTTCTTGGATTTGTTTACGTGTGCAGTACACCCTCACCGCCAACTGGTCGCGATAAGAGACCTTTGGAGTCTCCTTCAATGGGGTGTGACCCAACAACTCGTAACCTAGACGAATCTGCCCTTCCGTGGTTATTTGGACACTTGGAATTTTGTAAACACATTCCTTCTTGGCACCGGTTTCCCAAGACATGAGAGTCGTCTTGAACTCATCTGTCACATGAACCTCCTCTTTGAAGAGGCGCTTGCAGGAAGCGAACATAGATCCCGTAGGCACAGCTACCTCTCCTGGTCCGGTAGCCTTCAAAGTCGTGATTGCAGAACCATATGCTACGCGAACCCTCAGGTCAGGATGATCCAACTTCATGTTGCGTTTGATCCCTGCCCAAAATGAGTCCATAGCCTTGCGCTTGCCAATGTACCTCTGAAAGTTGTCTCGGGATTCTCTGCGAAGGAGTGCCATCCTCCACCACTCGTCGGAAAACGTATCGTAATTTTTCAAGTAAGCCGAGATATCATCTGTCCTGGATGTACTCAACGCTGCTCCATTTTCACGAAGAGACTCCCATCTAGGAATCATGTCTGAGAAACGTTTTTCTTGCTGTTTTTTCTGTTTCTTGATACCAGACTTGTGGTAAAAAGCTCCGCGTGTAAGCTTCCATGTCTTGCTTTTGTCGTCTGCCAGATACGTGACTGTAGCGATGTTGCTCCTACCAGGATCCACACCCAGAACGACGATACCCATATCGGGCAATGTCGTTTTGAGTTTATGGTCATACTGTTCTGAGACGCTCATACATTCATCGTCACGAGACCTCTTACTTGTCTTCTTCAGATCGGATACACGAACCTGTACTGTCTTGCTGTACTGCATGCTCAATGAGACTCCGTCAGTACAGATGCTACAATCGAACACCCACCCCGTCTTGACAGGTGGTTTCTTGAAGAAGGAACCTGCGACTGTTTTTCGGGCGTTCACGAGCGTGTCATACCTACCCTTTGCATGTCTGTACTCGTCAGTATCCTTGATATCATTAATGTCAGCATCGTACTTCTGTTGGGCCAACTTGTATGCCTCCCATTCACCAGGACCACATGATTTTTTCTTCTTAAATGCAGGCTTCAGAGGCAACATGAAGCGGTCGGGATCCTTTACATCTTTCCACTTTGAAAGCTCGACGATGTTTGGGTCTTTGGGGAACAAGTGCCTGAATAGGTTCACGAGGGTCTTCATGTCAAGGCGGACATGCGCCCGTTGGACATTAAAGATGGGCATCAACCGGATACGACGTGCACCAATAGCCTCCAACCGTGTCTGCATCCAATAATTGAACCGGACCATGGTCGGGAAGTCCATGTCTTTGCCATAGTCATCATAAAGTCGACTTCCATCTGGAACTTTCAGCCTGACTCGAACTTCACGGACATACTCCTGAACAGACTCTGGCCAAGATTCCATCTCCTGTATTTCTTGTTGGATAACCCTCATCACGTCGTACACACGGATGGTCTTCGGAGCTTTCAGTGCATTCAAAGTAGCCTTAGTGAGGCGTGTCAGACGAGGTACCAAAGGAACCCATGCGTTGTTCGACACGACAGTGCTCAATGTGTGACCGGCATAGTTCAAAACCTGGTCGAAATAGATAGGGTAGGAGTTGATATAGTCAGGGTCATCGCTACCAAGCACCTTTCCGATTACGTCTTTCACGGATTCGTATGATATTCTACTCTCTTCATCTGGGAAGACACCGTCAACTCCGATCCTTAGCCAATCCTTCCAGTAGGTATCCTTCATATCGTACATATTAGGAATCGGCAGGTCGCCCTCCATGAGCCTCGTGACATGGAAAGTCAGCACCAGACTGGAACGCCGCAACATGCGGCTCACCACATTGACGAGCTGATCCACATGCTCCCTAAACTTACCGAATTCTTCATCGTCAAGACTCATTGCCTTCTTCAGGGCGCATTTCACGACACACATCTTTTCCACCGTCTTGTATTCTGGAGGGGGTCTGGCGATGAGACCATTGTCTTCGCATAAACGGACAATATCGTCCTTCTTGTCCTTTGATGAGTATGCTACTTCGGCCAATTTTAGTAGCCCCTTCAATTTCGCGACTGTCGGAGGTTTCGTTGCCATCTTACATAATTTATACATCACAGAACTCTTTATATCAACCCCCAACCCCATGCCTGCCTTCCAATCCAGAGCGGCATGGCCACTTGGTTGAAGTTTTTATCTGCATACCGTTTGCAATTATATGTTTCATAATGTCGCCAGTCAAATCGAGACTGTCATGTGGCTTACATTCGCAAGTATAGCCACTCTCCTCAAACTTTGCAGCAATGTGTACATGTGTACCACAATCGACCGTCTGTCCAAGTTGTACATAGAGAATTGTAATTGATTCAATATACTGTAACATTATTGACCGGTCTGAGTGTAACAAAGGGTTTTTGAGGCCATTGGAAGTCTGATCAAAAAGACACAGACGTTGGTTGTCTCAACTCAGCTGTACTCGGTGCCAGCCGCATCTGAATCCATGAGCAGCTTGCAGACATCTGCGTGACCTGCCTTGGCAGCCTCACGCAAGGCCCAGCTGTCTCTAGAGTTCGCCCGGGCCCTGAACTCAATTCCAGCAACCTTCGGATCCATCAGCAGCTTGCAGACATCTGAGTGACCTGCCTTGGCAGCCGCCCACAATGCTCTGCTGTCGAAAGTGTACGCCCTGGCCCTGAACTCAATTCCAGCCACCGCTGGATCCATCAGCAGCTTGCAGAGATCTGCGTGACCTACCTTCGCAGCCAGCCGCAATGCCCAGCTGTTGACAGAGTTCGCGCGGGCCCTGAACTCAAGTCCAGCCACCTCTGGATCCATGAGCAGCTTGCAGACATCTGCGTGACCTGCCTTGGCAGCCTCACGCAAGGCCCTGCTGTCGGTAGAGTTCGCCCTAGCCCTGAACTCAATTCCAGCCACCTCTGGATCCATCAGCAGCTTGCAGACATCTGCGTGACCTGCCTTGGCAGCCTCACGCAAGGCCCTGCTGTCGGTAGAGTTCGCCCTAGCCCTGAACTCAATTCCAGCCACCTCTGGATCCATCAGCAGCTTGCAGACATCTGCGTGACCTGCCTTGGCAGCCTCACGCAAGGCCCTGCTGTCGGTAGAGTTCGCCCTAGCCCTGAACTCAATTCCAGCCACCACTGGATCCATCAGCAGATTGCAGACATCTGCGTGACCGTCCTTAGCAGCGGCCCACAATGCCATGCTATCGCTAGAGTTAGCAAGTGCCCTGAACTCAATTCCAGCCACCTCTGGATCCATCAGCAGCTTGCAGACATCTGCGTGACCAGCCATGGCAGCCGCCCACAAGGCCATGCTGTTGCTAGAGTTCGCCCTGGCCCTGTACTCAAGTCCAGCCACCTCTGGATCCATCAGCATCTTGCAGACATCTGTGTGACCTGCCTTGGCAGCCGCCCACAAGGCACTGCTGGCGGTAGAGTTCGCCCGGGCCCTGAACTCAAGTCCAGCCACCGCTGGATCCATGAGCAGCTTGCAGACATCTGCGTGACCTTCTCTAGCAGCGGCCCACAATGCCAAGCTGTCGCTGTTGTTCGCCCTGGCCCTGAACTCAATTCCAGCCACCTCTGGATCCATCAGCAGCTTGCAGACATCTGTGTGACCTGCCTTGGCAGCCGCCCACAAGGCACTGCTGTCGCTAGAGTTCGCCCGGGCCCTGAACTCAAGTCCAGCCACCGCTGGATCCATGAGAAGCTTGCAGACATCTGCGTGACCTTCATCGGCAGCCTCACGCAATGCCAAGCTGTTGACAGAGTTAGCCCGGGCCCTGAACTCAATTCCAGCCACCGCTGGATCCATGAGCAGCTTGCAGACATCTGCGTGACCGGCCTTGGCAGCCACATAGAGAAGCTTGTTTTCATTTTGGTTCGCCCTCAATTGTAGGGCCCCCTTTACCTGTACAAGAGGATTGGACACCAAGCATACTGCTAGAAGGTCGGCGCGCCCCCCTTTCGCCATCATCTCTCCAACTCGCTGTGGTGGTTGGATCAGTCCGGTAAGGGGCCATCCAGAAAATCTTTTGCACAGAGTTTTACACACTAATACAATCTTGGGGTTGGAAGATAATAGGGCAATACGATCAAGAATGTCATGGGGAAGCGTTAGGATTAACGATGATCGCGTGTGCGAATGCATGTTCTATAAACATGTGTGTACAATGCATGCAAGCGCACAGGATGGTTTATAGTTATTATAATTTTATTATAAAATGGTCTATAGCCTTTTATAAAATCCCAACTCATTATTTATTTATACTACCGAGGCCCATGCACCTCCCTTGTGACGCTTGCGCAAGTATTTATTCCCCCACTTATTGCAGTTCCTAGACCTCGGTGTTGTCCTCCTGCTCCATCATTTTAGTACGCACATGGCTGGCGGCTTCTACTAAGATGCCCGCGCCATCCCAATTGCAATGATCCCTACAATACTGACCACCAGGCCGAAACTGGTGCCTATGACGCCGTACTTGAACACCTCTCTAGAAAAAGCCGCACCCTCATAGCACCAGCTACCGAAGTGCTGACAGTTCCTTCCCAACACATTGTAATCCGCCCTGCCGAGCTGCGAGCGTGCCCTTTTGACCACCTCCAACGGTGAGAAACGACACCTCGCATTCACAACCCGTGCAGAGCTGCCAACTACCAGGAACTCTGCCAGAGTAGTCTCGCTGATCAATCGCTTTCCATGGGGCTCTGACCCCGCATAGTGGATGACCTTGATGTCTGCTGCAGAGGAATACCATTCCGGGGGGGCGCTCACAATGCCATCGTGCTCGAACTTGATGCCGATGGGGTTGACGCAATCCACATGCATCCACATGCCAGCCTCGATGCTCGCCATTTTCTTAGTACCCATGGCAGACTTTTTCTGCGAGGGGTGACATACGCAACCAGGGGAAACATGTCAGCATATCTGACACGTGTGTTCGCGCGCCCATGAAAATACGAGTGTAAACGTGGCATTTCTGCCACGTTTTTCGCGCTCCTCGAAGTCAGCGAAAGCCGCCTTGGTGTGTGTGAGGATGGTACGGGTCTGCGAAATCACAGTGTGCTGTGACTCGACTCGACAGTTTCCGCCGTGATGCGAGAGGTCGCCATGTGATGTGATGTGACTCGACTCGACAGATGCCGCCGTCCTTGATGAGAGTGGTCTGTCGGTCTCCGATCCTCGAAACACGAGTGTAAACGTTGTTGTGAAACATGTACGTAATTCCCTTGTCCGATTGTACAAAAAGCAACCATGCAGGAGTCGGAACCATCCGAGCAAGTGAAGAACTACTACATCGATTTAAAACGCGAAGATGCAATTGCTGGATTGAATGGCCTGTTCGGAGTGTCACGCGAGGACTCAGGTGCACGCCTGGTAGAGTACATGCCATCCCATGACCAACCAGGTCCCCCGCATGCAAAACACAAATACACAAAAACAAAAAAAATGGCGAAACTTTGACTGGTTCTCTTTTCACAGAGTGAGTGTGTGGACGAGAAAGAGGCTATAGGTTTCCGCCGTTGCGTTTGCATGTGAACTGTCAAGGATCTCTCGGAAGTACAGTCGGAGACGCAATTTGTGAATGCAACGTGAGCGAGCAGTCAACATTGCCAGTCTGCTTATCCAGTTGCCCCATGCAAGCTTGCACGAGTACCGCCTTATCAGATGGAAATGTGAGTGGATCGCCATGCTTACGGATCGTCAGAAAGACACTCTCACGATTCTATCTTTTGGTATTGTAAGCATCATATTAATTGTCAATATAGGAAATGCTCTGTTTTATCGCACGAATTGGAGCAATCACACACGAAGAAATAAAAACATAACAAATAATCAACCTAACCACACTTGCCAAGCCATAGATCCCGTAAGTGAACCAGAATACAACATGAGGGAAATAGCAAAACAGTCAATTCTGCTTGAGGAACATCTACTCGTCAGAGACAAATACTGCGCAGACTGTATCAAGAAACATTTCCTACACTGCATTGGTCTTGCTGAAGAAGCGGCGATGCTGGTGTGTGGGAAAAAGCAAGGGAACCATTTACCATACTTAAACGAAGCAGGACCGTTTTACAAAGCCAAATTCAATGAATGGCTAAACAAATGCCCCATGTGGACTCAGGAAAGCGCGAACACGAGAGTGAAGATTGCAGGAGAAATAAGGGATTTCAGGAAAGCTATAGTGAACGTGTACGCATCATGAGCGTGATTTTTTCAAGAACCTGTCCAACTCGAAGCGGTTTCATTTTAGTATTTCGATGTCTGATCGCACACTCGAGGTTGGCTTACCTCTCGAATCGATGACATGACATTGGAGTGAGATGCGAGATGGTCTATCTTGGCTGCATCCTGTACAGCTTGGGCTGACATGACATTGGAGTGAGATCCGAGATGGTCTATCCTGGCTGCATCCTGTACAGCTTGGGCTGACATGACATTGGAGTGAGATGCGAGATGGTCTATCCTGGCTGCATCCTGTACAGCTTGGGCTGACATGACATTGGAGTGAGATGCCAGATGGTCTATCCTGGCTGCATCCTGTACAGCTTGGGCTGACATGACAACGACCTGGGCCTCCACTTCTTTTTTCGCCTTATCCAGTCTTTCCAAGTAAGCGATGCTGTCACCTGCACAGGTTGGAATGTGAGCAAGATGGCGGGGACATTTATTGGAATATGGTTGGCAAGGGATTCCGTATTTACGTCGAGTGCAGTCCATGTAATTCGCTCACAATTTATGTACACTCAATCACAACTATGACTGTAGAAGTCGCCAGTATACAGTTGCGACCCTTCAACCCATTGCATTGTACTCACCTACGGGAGTGTAATGAATTCTTTCAGGAGTCTGCGTCGGCACACAACATAACTCGGGTTTGTATTCACGTGTCTCCATGTTTCCTGAATAGTCGCTGCGGCTCTGCGTCTTCGCACTAAACGGCACGCGTCTTGGACGGATACCAACATGTTGCGGTTTCTACTCAATACATGCCAGTCCCATGGTTTGTCCGGGTTACTCGAGACAGTGTCCCAAGTGGCTACTCCGGGATTCGCACTCAATCCACACCAATCCCACGGCTTGTCCGGGTTACTCGAGACAATGTCCTAAGTGGCTACTCCGGGATTCTCACTCAATCCACACCAATCCCACGGCTTGTCCGGGTTACTCGAGACAATGTCCCAAGTGGCTACTCCGGGATTCGCACTCAAATAATACCAATCCCACGGCTTGTCCGGGTTACTCGAGACAATATCCCAGGTGGCTACACTGGGGTTTGTGCTCAACAAATACCAATCCCATGGTTTGTCCATGTTACTCGAGACAATGTCCCATGTGGCTACACTGGGGTTTGTGCTCAACCAATACCAATCCCATGGTTTGTCCGGGTTACTCGAGACAATATCCCATGTGGCTACCCCGGGATTCACACTCAATCCACACCAATCCCACGGCTTGTCCGGGTTACTCGAGACAATGTCCCACGAGGCTACACTGGGGTTTTTGCTCAAACAATACCAATCCCATGGTTTGTCCGGGTTACTGGAGAAAATGTCCCAGGTGGCTACTCCGGGATTCGCACTCAATCCACGCCAGTTCCACGGCTTGTCCAGGTTACTGAACACGATGTCCCATGTGACATTGGGGTTTGTGCTCAACCAATTCCAATCCCATGGTTTGTCCAGGTTACTCGACACGATTTCCATTGTGGCTACACAGGTGTTTGTGCTCAAATAATACCAATTCCATGGTTTGTCCAGGCTAGTCGACACGATGTCCCAATTGGCTACTCCGGGATTCGCACTTAATCCCCGCCAATCCCATGGTTTGTCCATGTTACTCGAGACAATGTCCCAGGTGGCTACACTGGGGTTTGTGCTCAATCCACACCAGTCCCATGGTTTGTCCGGGTTACTCGAGACAATGTCCCATGAGGCTACACTGGTGTTTGTGCTCAACCAATACCAATCCCATGGTTTGTCCGGGTTACTCGAGACAATGTCCCACGTGACGACACTGGGGTTTAAGCACAATTTACCCCAATCCCACGGTTTGTCTGGGTTACTCGACACGACGTCCCATGTCAGGTATGGATTATCACTCAATTGACCCCAATCCCATTTGCATTCTCCGGATTTGACTCGATCCAGTATGTGACTCTTAATTTCGATGTCGAGCATTATATAAATTCTCACGGTTGTGTTGTTCTCAAATAAAGTAAAGTGGGACCATTCTTTTACATTACATAAAGGAGTTTCTTCATTTATCTAATAATAATTTTGACGTGAACTGTCAAAATGTTGCAAGAAGAATATGAAAGAGAATTACGTGTGTTGGTGGAAAAAACATCGACCCCCGTCCGAAGCCTGGTAGGTTCCATCACCAATGACTTAACTGTAACATGGTTTAGCTTGAAATGGAAAATACTCGAAATTCTTGGGTATGACGTCCAGGTCATTCATGCATGCGAGTATGGTTGCGGTAGAGTTTCCCCTGCCCACTTTCGTCAATCACCCGCCCCTCTCTCCCCATCCGTGTTCATGTGGTTCAGCCTCTGTTAATTCCACCACCCATGCCATGCATTCCTTTGTGTGTGTGTGTCAGTCAGTCAGTCTCCCTGTGAATCGAGGAGTCGGAACCATCCCAGCAAGTGAAGAACTACTACATCGATGTAAAACGCGAAGATGCAATTGCTGGATTGAATGGCCTGTTCGGAGTGTCACGCGAGGACTCAGGTGCACGCCTGGTGGAGTACATGCCATCCCATGACCAACCAGGTCCCCCGCATGCAAAACACAAATACACAAAAACAAAAAAAATGGCGAAACTTTGACTGGTTCTCTTTTCACAGAGTGAGTGTGTGGACGAGAAAGAGGCTACAGGTTTCTGCCGTTGCGTTTGCATGTGAACTGTCAAGGATCTCTCGGAAGTACAGTCGGAGACGCAATTTGTGAATGCAACGTGAGCGAGCAGTCAACATTGCCAGTCTGCTTATCCAGTTGCCCCATGCAAGCTTGCACGAGTACCGCCTTATCAGATAAAATTTAATCTAAATTTCTAAATTTTAGGTTGTAACAGTAGTTGCCTCGTTTGCTTTCCGAAAATAACTAAACTTCGAAACGCTGTCAATACCAAGCAGAGCCCCCGTATTCATGGAAAAAATACAGAGAACTAGTTGACGTGGTTTTTAAGTTGCCACGTGGTTTCGCACGATGAAAGGCACGAGCACGTGACTGACCATGTGATTCCTTTTCCTCTGGAGGTGTTCGCGGTATCGCTCTGCGATCACTCGAACTGCCTTACTGACGCGCAGCCAAGACATGCAAATCTTCTTGAAGAAGACCTCCTGGATTTCTGTATCATAGTAAGAGAGATCCAGTGTATCGGAGCCAAATAAGTCGATGTTGATGTCCAATCCAGGTCGGGTGATGTACAGCCTCTCCATTATGTGGTAGATGGTTGGATGGTCTTCGGACACAACCAATGCTTTCAGCGCAAACAATTTGTGTCTGTTCCTTTTGTCCACATACAATATGGAGTCATAGCCTTCAGACATGTCCATTCCATAGATCTGATTGTCCACGAACTGAGAGAACACTGGGAA
Organism: Chlamydomonas sp. ICE-L; assembly: GCA_013435795.1. Classification (NCBI taxonomy): domain Eukaryota; kingdom Viridiplantae; phylum Chlorophyta; class Chlorophyceae; order Chlamydomonadales; family Chlamydomonadaceae; genus Chlamydomonas; species Chlamydomonas sp. ICE-L. The sequence continues at coordinate 12,314 of JACBWV010000919.1, read as the reverse complement.
GAAACCGTCTCCTAATGTGAACAACAAAGCTAATTCGTTGGGAAAGATAAGCAGAGACGGATCTTGTGATTTGTATGCAGCATTAGCAAGTTGCAACCATATTTTCTCACCGACTGTTGACATTATTAGTTATTTAACGTTGTGGATAGAGTTGGGTTGGTTGTTTTATTGCTTTTTGCTCAGATGGAAATGGTTTCAATTTTTTATTCACTGCCGCCGTGATGCGAAACTTTTGCAGTGTACGAAAATTATTCGTAAAAGAGCATCCAACAGTGCATATCGTCGTCGCCGTTTACCCAACTGTGTTGAGGATACACGCATGCTAAGTTACCAATGCCCAAGTTAGTCATTGTGACCATGTGTGAGTAGCCGAAGCTGCTGCTAAAAAGGATGCGTATTCCCATAGCGGTGCTGATACGGTCGATACTTGGCTTGAACTCTACAGCAACTGTGCAGAGCCATACAAGGAGTTGGGCACCAGGATGGTGCGCTCCATGTTGGTTGACCATTTCACACAACAAATTTGTAGCCGCCTGAATTTTCGCTTTACTTGTATCGCACACATGGTCGCAAAGTCTATTTTGCAGTCCATCCACGCCGTTTATGTCCACTAACCTACCACCACTATGCGAGGGCAGTGTCTGCGTGAGTGGTAGCACTGCTTCCGCAGGGACATCCAAGGTTATCAATTCGCATAATATGCGTACCCTGTCATGAAGAGACTGGCGCATCCCCAATTGTCTCAGTGCATAATCGGGTAAATGAATAGAGCATGGATTCAGAAGCAGATCACGAGCAAGCTTAAGCGTTGGCGCGACAGCCATGTGCGGTTCAAGTGCTGTTGCCATGGCCTGGGCGTAAGCAGGCTCTGCTATTGCTACACGCAGCATCGTTTTTGAAATTGATGCAACAGTGGCCCCCGCTGTCTCATTGTCTAGCAGGATTGCAATCGCGGACCGGATAAAGAGATCCTCCACCCCTGCTGGCAGATGTGCTGTCGCTACACATTCATTGGCCACATGGATGAACACATCGATGCATGGTATGGGTATCTTAGCTGGTAGTTCAGCTAAAAGTCGAAACAGATTTCCAAGACCGTCTTGACTGAGTGCATCTATGACGGCAAGCATCTGGGACTGGGAACGAGTTGCAATGAAGAGACTGACCAGTCCCACCAGATGACAGTGTTCATGTGTACGCTCATTACATGTCCGAATGAACATGTGGGTGTACAGCTGGTGGAACTGTGGGCTGACCTTGTTGGTACCTATGCTGACCTGCCGACCACACGCATTAAGCGCAGTGCTCAGAAAGACGGTGGGCATGCTGGCGATCAAGCAAGAAACACCGTTCATGTCCAATGTAAGCTCAGTCGTAATGTCGTTGTAAAACTGTAGCATCCTCGCAACCCCCTTTGATGCTTTGCGCATAATCACAGGTGAAACAGCATACGGTGTGGCTGTCTCGAGCAAAACTAGCAATGCCCTAGTAGCAGTCTTGAAATCACCGTGTCCAGAGCAGCGTCTAATCCTAGAAGAAGCTAGCATCAATCTGATACTAAGTGGTAGTAAGCAACCGCACATCCACATTGTGCAATGAACTACAGTGATATGATGACAACACGCCTTCTCTGCCAGCGTTGCAGCGGCCGCAGTTGACATCATGAACTTAGAACCCTTTTATGCACCTGAAAACAGTTAAACTCAATGGAATGAGACAGATCGGGAAAAAGCTACCCCCGAAAACAACTACAAAAAGCCCTGCAAAAATCTACCCCCCGAAAACAACTACAACGATACGCCACCGCATTCCCGTGTCATGTGGATGATGTTGGTCAGCTTAAATGCTGAAATGTCTATGATTGTACGAGAGGCGTTTTGGGCTACTACTACAGTTGGCGGAACAGTAAAATGAAACATATATCAGATGGAAATGTACGATAGAAAATTGGCGTTAAGAATGGTCGCTGACTTGGGTGTGTTAAAAACTTCTGTGTTTACGAATGAATGAATCGATACAAAGACGCACGTGTCTGATATGATTTCCTTAGCATTCAGCAACCTCACTGATAAAATCATTATGGGTTGTTTTGACCACGTATGGAACACGTATGTGATGTTTGTATAAAGAGTTCTGTGATGTATAAATTATGTAAGATGGCAACGAAACCTCCGACAGTCGCGAAATTGAAGGAGCTACTAAAATTGGCCGAAGTAGCATACTCATCAAAGGACAAGAAGGACGATATTGTCCGTTTATGCGAAGACAATGGTCTCATCGCCAGACCCCCTCCAGAATACAAGACGGTGGAAAAGATGTGTGTCGTGAAATGCGCCCTGAAGAAGGCAATGAGTCTTGACGATGAAGAATTCGGTAAGTTTAGGGAGCATGTGGACCAGCTCGTCAATGTGGTGAGCCGCATGTTACGGCGGTCCAGTCTTGTGCTGACTTTCCACATCACGAGTCTATTAGAGAAAGGTCTGGATATTCCAGACCTGTACAACATGAAAGATACCTACTGGAAGGATTGGCTCCGTATCGGGGTAGACGGAATCTTCCCTGATGAGGAAAGCAAGATATCGTACGAAGCTGTGAAGGACTCCATCGGCGATGTAATTGGTAATGACGACGCTGACTACATCAAGTCTTATCCGATCTATTTCGATCAGGTATTGAACTATGCAGGTCACACATTGAGCACTGTCGTGTCAAACAACGCATGGGTTCCTTTGATACCACGTCTGGCCAGACTCACTTCCACCACTTTAAATAAATTAAATGCCCCGAAGACGCTGGACACATCGAAGATCATTCGGGGATACGACGTGATGCAGGCTATTCAGCAAGAAGTCCAAAACATGGAGGGATGGCCAGAGTCTGTTCAAGAGTACGTCAATGAAGTTAGGGAGATGCTGAGTGTTCCAGATGGAAGTCGAGTTTATGATAACTATGGCAAAGACATGGACTTTCCGACCATGGTCCGGTTTAATTATTGGATACAGACACGGTTGGAGGATATGGATGCACGTCGTATCCGATTGATGCCCATCTTCAATGTCCAACGGGTGCATGTTCGCCTTGACCTGAAGACCCTCGTGAACCTGTTCAGGCACATGTTCCCCAATGACCAGAACATCGTTGAGCTTTCCAATTGGGAACATGTAAAGAATCCCGAAAGCTTCATGTTGCCCCAGAGGCCTGCACAGAAGAAGAAAAAATCATGTGGTCCTGGTGAATGGGAGGCATACAAGTCGGTCCTGAAGCAGTACGATGATGATGTTAAGGATATCAAGGCTACTGACGAGTACAGACATGCAAAGGGTTTGTATGACACGCTTGTGAACGCCCGAAAAACAGTCGCAGGTTCCTTCTTCAGAAAACCACCTGTCAAGAATGGGTGGGTTTTCGACTGCAGCATCTGTACTGACGGAGTCTCTTTGAGCATGCAGTACAGCAAGACAGTACAGGTCCTTGTCTCAGATCTGAAGAAGACCTGTAAGAAGCCTCGTAAAGAAGAAGGTATCAAGATCGCAGAAAAATACGACGGCTCACTTAAAACGATATTGCCCGATATGGGTATCGTCGTCCTGGGTGTGGACCCAGGACGGAGCAACATCGCTACGGTAACGTATTTGGCATACGATAAAAATAAGACATGGACGCTGACACGTGGTGAATTTTACCACAAGTCGGGTATCAAGAAGCAGACAAGGCAGAAGGAACTGCGTTTTGCTGACATGATTCCTATGTGGGAGTCTCTGCGTGAAAATGGAGCAGCTTTGAGTACATCGAGGACGGATAAGATCTCCGCGTACTTGTCAAATTACGCTAAGTTTTCTGACGAGTGGTGGAGATTGGCTTTGCGACGCCGAGAATCCCGTGACAACTTGCAGCGTTACATCGGAAAACGAAAGGTCAAAGACTCTTTCTGGGCGGGTATCAAGCGGTGCATGATGAAAGAACTTCCTGATATGAAGGTTTGCGTGGCCTACGGATCTGCGATCACGAAACTGAAGCCTACTGGACCGGGAGAAGTTGCAGTTCCCACTGGGACCATGTTCGCATCGTGTAAAAGAATTTTCAAAGAGGACGTTTCTGTGACAGATGAGTTCAAAACGACTCTTATGTCGTGGGAGACGGGTAAAGAAAAAGAACGTGTTTACAAGATCCCAAGTGTTTGTTCAGCAGACGTGAAGCTTAGGTTGGGTGGTGAACGTTTTGGTCACACGAAATCGAAAACTATGCCAAAGGTCGCTGATTGCGACCACTTAGGGGTAAGGTTGTACAATAAACGTAAAGGCGCACAAGAGAAGCACAGGAGGGGTGGCTTCGCCACTTCCCTTGTCGATTCTCAAAAATCGATCGAGCGGTACCCAGAGGTACGAGGACTGCGATTCTCTCCAGAAACATGCATTTACTCGGACCGGGATCGCTCTTCTGCTCTCACAATCGCAAGGCTGCACTGCATGGAATTGATGGGTCTAGGACGACCTCTTCCATTTGCCCACAGCAGCTCTGTTGTTGTTGATGAATAAAAACTCGTATTGTTGTAGACACCACTCGGTCCCCCTCCGGTGGTCGCGACAACATTAGGTTACACCGCAAGGTGTACCGTACACTCCGGTTTCATTTTAGTATTCCGTCGAGTGTACTTGTACTTACATTTTACTCACCAACGGGAGTGTAATGAATTCTTTCAAGAGTCTGCGTCGGCACACAACATAACTCGGGTTTGTATTCACGTGTCTCCATGTTTCCTGAATAGTCGCTGCGGCTCTGTGTCTTCGCACTAAACGGCACGCGTCTTGGACGGATACCAACATGTTGCGGTTTCTACTCAATAAATGCCAGTCCCATGGTTTGTCCGGGTTACTCGAGACAATGTCCCAAGTGGCTACTCCGGGATTCGCACTCAATCCAAGCCAGTTCCACGGCTTGTCCGGGTTACTCGAGACAATATCCCAGGTGGCTACACTGGGGTTTGTGCTCAAATAATACCAATCCCATGGTTTGTCCATGTTACTCGACACGATGTCCCATGTGGCTACACTGGGGGGTGTGCTCAACCAATACCAATCCCATGGTTTGTCCGGGTTACTCGAGACAATATCCAGGGTGGCTACCCCGGGATTCGCACTCAATCCACACCAATCCCACGGCTTGTCCGGGTTAGTCACGACAATATCCCAAGTGGCTACACTAGGGTTTGTGCTCAAATAATACCAATCCCACGGCTCGTCCGGGTTCGTCACGACAATATCCAATGTGACTACTCCGGGATTCGCACTCAATCCACGCCAGTTCCACGGCTTGTCCAGGTTACTAGACACGATGTCCCATGTGACATTGGGGTTTGTGCTCAACCAATACCAATCCCATGGTTTGTCCAGGTTACTCGACACGATTTCCCATGTGGCTATGGTGTTTGTGCTCAATCCACTCCAATACCATGGTTTGTCCAGGTTACTCGAGACGATGTCCCAAGTGGCTACTCCGGGATTCGCACTCAATCCACGCCAATTCCATGGTTTGTCCAGGTTACTCGATACAATGTCCCATGAGATGACACTGGTGTTTGCGCTCAACCAATACCAACTCAATGGTTTCTCCAGGTTACTCGACACGATGTCCCACGAAATACTCGCGTTTGAGCTCAATCCACTCCAGTCCCATGGTTTGTCCGGGTTACTCGACACGATGTCCCACGTGACGACACTGGCGTTTGTGCTCAACCAATACCAATCCCATGGTTTGTCTGGGTTACTCGACACGATGTCCCACGTGACGACACTGGGGTTTAAGCACAAATTACTCCAATCCCACGGTTTGTCTGGGTTACTCGACACGACGTCCCATGTCAGGTATGGATTATCACTCAATTGACCCCAATTCCATTTGCATTCTCCGGCTTTTACTCGATCCAGTATGTGACTAATTCGATGTCGAGCATTATATAAATTCTCACGGTTGTGTTGTCCTCAAATAAAGTAAAGTGGGACCATTCTTTTACATTACAGTCTACTGAATACTAAAATGAAACCGCTTCGTGTACGGTGTAACCTAAATGTGTAGAAATCCACGGGGTAGTGGAACACCAATACGATTGTGAATCAACAAATTGCAAGATGTTAACGAGAATATCCATTGAAGGACCAGCCGCACTTAAGCGATCGCCTCTTCCCCGGTACCGTGGCCCAAAAGAACACGGGGTCTTGATCGTGCTGAGTTTTCCGTTGAAATATTCGCATGTCTTGAAGCGTTCTTTGGCCTCCTCTAGCAGAAATGCGCTGTCCGGGCCGTTCACATTTCCAAAATAATTTTGAGCATGAATGGAAGGGAGGATGAGTGACTTTGATAATCGTTTGCAGCAGCTTGAGGCGGACTACAAAGTGTTGTTCGAGGAACAGGCAAACCAGCGTCAGGAGATCCAGCGCCTGGACAAGGAGATCCAAGCAGTGCGGGATGCCACGTCCACCCAGATCGAGCGTGAGTTGGAAATGGCATGGGCCGAGGCGTACCATGAACTGCAAGGGATGTTGACCGATGCTCAGTTGACCCAAGTTAAACTGGCAACATTCGGCATGCACAAACTCACACCCCATCTTGCTTGTTGAAAATCCTTGCTTGCCATCTCATGGAGCAGCCTCCTGAACGACTAGCTAGCTTGAGACATCAGATCACAAATCCGCTCCATACCATGTTTCGCAACCAGTCAAAATCGGCCGGGAGGCAGGAACGCCCATTCATTGTCAAAGCTTTGCATGGGGGGAGTTCATGAATTTGCTTGGTGTGTTTGCCTTGCCATAAAAATAATGAGAGCGGTAGGTAATATACCTGAAAAATGCATACGTATTACGTTCGTGCTGTATGCACGTTGCAATATGATCAATTGATAGATTGGTTTCGATCGCATCCTAAAAACATATGCTGGCCTCAGCAGATGATGGACTGGGGTGATGTGTTTCCAGATCTGTACGATGTTCTAGACATTGATGAGGGTGCTGTTGATCAAGAAATTCTGAGGGCGTTTCGCATTCAAGTGGTCAGGGTTCATCCCGACAAGCTAGGTCCTTTGGCATCTGAAGATGAACGAACAGCAGCTGCCCTCCGCACACGAGTTATTCTGCAAGCGAAGAACGTGTTGATGAACACCGACAGCCGCAAGGAATATGACAGTGAGCGGCGAATGAGAAGGCAAGGGGATCAGCAATCCAAGTCTGGTTTTAGTGCGCCGGAGGAGGCATCTGCTGGCATGGCGCATGTTTGGGAGGTCTGGGCCAATGTTGTTGTAGAAGGGTTTGCCAAGCAGTTTGAGGCAGGACCTCGAGGCGAGCGAGTGGTGCAGCTTTTGGAAACGATTCTGCTGCCAGCCATAGGGGTGGGCTTGGGTGGGGAGAGAGGCTTCAAGCTAGGGCTGACACTGTCTACTGTTTTCAATACCGGATGTATTTCTGTGGTCGTGAAGGCGCTCTCTGCCGAGGACCAAAAGTTGTTTTTCCAGGCTCTGGAAGTGTTGTGTACCAAAATGCCTTGAGTAATACAGTTGTTGAGAAACGTCCGCAGCTGAATTCCCCTGCCCCACTCCGTGGGGTCCCGCGATTCCTCTTTCATACTTGCCATTTCCCGACATATTTGAGAATTCCCACTTTATTTCAGAACAACATAAAGGAGTTTCTTCATTGATCTAATAATAATTTTGACGTGAACTGTCAAAATGTTGCAAGAAGAATATGAAAGAGAATTACGTGTGTTGGTGGAAAAAACATCGACCCCCGTCCGAAGCCTGGTAGGTTCCATCACCAATGACTTAACTGTAACATGGTTTAGCTTGAAATGGAAAATACTCGAAATTCTTGGGTATGACGTCCAGGTCATTCATGCATGCGAATATGGTTGCGGTAGAGTTTCCCCTGCCCACTTTCGTCAATCACCCACCCCTCTCTCCCCATCCGTGTTCATGTGGTTCAGCCTCTGTTAAGTTCACCACCCATGTCATGCATTCCTTTGTGTGTGTGTGTAAGTCAGTCAGTCTCTCTGTGACTCGAGGAGTCGGAACCATCCCAGCAAGTGAAGAACTACTACATCGATGTAAAACGCGAAGATGCAATTGCTGGATTGAATGGCCTGTTCGGAGTGTCACGCGAGGACTCAGGTGCACGCCTGGTGGAGTACATGCCATATCATGACCAACCAGGTCCCTCTCATCTGAACATGGCCACCAGCAAGCAAATATTTGGATGACATGGGGGCGCTCGTGAATGGAAGGAATAAAGAGAGAGGGAACGTTACATACTCAGCAAAACAATGCCGAGACCTGTATTGATCAAAGTTGTTTACACTCGTTTTTATTAAAACAATTGTTTAGTTGCTAATCTGTCATCGGGGTTGTAGCTCAGTGGTAGAGCGTGAGGTTAAGACAATTTTCTTCATTCCTTGATCATGTCGCCCACTAATTGGTTCGAATCTCGGTACCTCCAGTGTTTTTCCAAAGTTCCACCTTCAGTTAATCAATTTCCTGGCTTCGGATATCTTGACTGAAGACGCGTCCACCGTGATCCACAGCTGTCACGATCATACGACGAATTGTCACAGATCCAAGTGTTGTTCCGTCTGTCATGTCAATGTTGATGAGATGCTGTATCCATGACGAAAGTCTACTCGCGCACATAGTGGCCTGCTGTATGGCTTTCAACACCTTGGCATTTCCAGTTTTGGCAGGGGCTTTGAGGATTTTCGTCTCCACCACGAAAAGTGTGTTGATAGCATGTGAGAATACAAGGGCGTCCCCGTTGGCGCGCTTGAAGCAGCCGTCATCGAAGACGTACTCCACAGCGACGAGGAACAAACGTGACGATGGGGATGTGTGGTGTTTTTGTTTAATTAAGTGGCGCAATGCGTTATACTCCAAGACGCGTGGATCGCCGGAAGTAGCCGATGACGTCCGCAGTGCATTGAGACGGCTGACATTCCGGCAGTGGAGGCGATCAAGAAACTTTGATGTGTCGAGACTGTCCATGTCCAGCGCCCTTCCTAGTTGGCGGACTGGCTTTGAAATGGGCTGACAAGGTTGTGGCGGCATCGCGTCGATGAAGACTCTTTTCTTCGCGCATACGTGGATGTGACAATGACTCCAATCTCAAAAGAAGGCTTTACATATCCGTCTGTGTGGCGTGGGGAAAGAGCGAGAGAGCGAGATAGAAAGATAGAGAGAGAGAAAGAGAGAGAGAGGGATAGATATTCGCGTGTGTATGTATTTTGCGTTATTTGTAGATGGAAGAAAGGAAAGAGTAGGGTGGTGTGCGAATGACGCGCTAGTGAAGAGGATGATGAGGAGAATAAAAGAAAAATATGCATTCTCGGGGCGAGGAGGGTCTTTTATGATGCCCGGCTATCGTACCTCCAGCAATACACAAGGATTGGGCATGCCTATAAATTCGACAGTGTTCCGCATCTTGCGTGTGTCCTCCGATACATTGGACAGTGTTCCGCCGTTTGCGATGACTTGACGCAGGCGTTCCGAATGAATCCGGTATTTGAGTATTTTCCCTTACAAGTCTGATGCTTGATGTGAACTGTGAACTGTGAACTGTGGGCTCCCCTCCGGTCGCCCCCGGTCGCTCCGCTGGGGGGAAGAGGTGAAAGGGGCTCTGCCGCTTGTTTATACAGCCCGCAATTATGCGGCGTTTACGGATATGTCACTAGCATAACGCCCGATAAGATGCGTACGCGTCTAGTTCCTTTTAATTTGCAGTTGAAAAAGCGCATGCACATCGATTCCGTTGACAAAATCTCATACATCACATGTTTATCGACCCAACGGATGTCATTTGTTTCAATAATGCAATGGTCCATGAACGCTGTGTGCAATATGTCCGACTGCAGCACCAGCCTTATCCGAAACTTCACAATGTTTTCCGATAAAGTTTGAAAACAAGTTCTCGATACGCTCTTGCTCGTTCATCATTTGATGACAGATTGGTTGTTGACTTTAATTTACTTGGCATTGATTGCATCTGCATGAGAGAGGCGATTTGCAGTTTTCTTTCCTGGCTCAATTCGAAGAACGCGTCCATGTTTATAAGCGTATACAATGTGTTGTATGGCACTTGTACAGTCAGAGACAGAATTTGTGGGACACCCTTACCGGTGACCCTTGAACCCAATTGATTGGGTAGGTCAGCTAAAGGTTTTGTATCAAGGTCCCAATCCTTCGTGTCCTTCATCCCGTATTTCAGCATTTAAGCTGGCCCAGAGGATAACAATTGTAAGCTGCTAACTGACCCAGGTGGGTCGGTTGGTTGAGCGCCCACATTTGCCTCTCCGGAAGCTGGGGTTTTAGGGGGGGGGGGGCGAGGGAACACAGAATACATTCGGTCGCTCCACGTTATCAGAAGCAGAAGAAGGTTCAGCAGAGTTCACGTCTAGGTTCCAGGTTGCACTATAGCCACATTGGATGCGCTTTTGACACTGTTGTGACAGTGCAGTACTTAGTGGACCTTGACGTTATTTACCACCATCTTCTGCTTCTCAAACGTTTTAGCCCCTTCTCCTTTGTCTGACACTACTTCTTCTTCTCATGGTGATACAAATTGCACGCACATTTCCTTATACCCATAATCAACTTTTCAAAATAAAAGGTGTCCCACAATCAAATGTCCCTAGCTGTATCGGAACGCAATCGCTTTTAGCAACTGTTAAATTGGATTCCCCGCTCTTCCATGCATGATGCGGTCTCTTCCATGCACGACGCGTCTCCTCAGTTTGTGCAATTCCACTGTCCCGCTCCGGTGCTTTTTCTTTTTGTTTAAGCATTCAGGTGTAAAAATCTCCAACCAATGCTTGGAGATGCATGAGTATAAATGCAATTGCAATTATCATTTTAAATGGGTCTTGTGTAGAATTTACTATCCCGCCCGACAGCAATTATGCCCCAACCACGACCACCATGTGTGTTGGTTGTGCCCCCGGATATGGATATTGCGCCAACCGTCGCAGAACTGGATATCAAGGGCATTGCAAGGCACCTAACGACAAGATGCATGGATAAAGGCATTGACTATGTACCTGTTTTTTTGGGATGTGGTTGTGCACGTCATGAAGTGGCTCTGTGCAAGGAACTTCGTTCGCTGGGCTACAAACTGCACAATGAGATGTTCCTGGACGACGTCGTGACGACTGCGGCGATCTCTAACATTGCTGCGTACACAAAGACGACGCACGCTGACTACGATCCGCGTCCTGTACTGGTGTTCTCATTTACTGACTTAAAGTCGCACATGTTGAATCTATCAAAAACTCCGCAGATTAAATTCATTGTCATTGGCATCCATGCATCTCAAAATTCAAGGTTAAAGATGAACTGTATGGATTCCATTCGTTCTGTGCACAATGCGCACGTCTGTCAATCCAAGGTGTCGTACATCTGAGTACCTCAACTACATGTGCAAATCGTCTATTTCAAACGATGATACATCAAACACGGAGCGTGCGCCTGACTCCAAACGGGGGGTGTACCACAGAGTGCTGTGGGAACAATGCCGTTGCGTGTGATGGCATCCACGTTACAGGGCATCTCGGCTCCTTCAGGCAAGCACTTGAACTTACACTGTTTACACTGTTTTAGTTGATAATCTTAAATTGTGGTACTTTTGAAAAATGAACAACACCTCTTGCGGTTGTGCATTGAGTTGACAATAAAAAAAAAATTCAACAACTCTTTGTTCGTCTCAAAAAGTTTACTTACAAATTCACGTCGTTTTGATTTACACCAAAGCGTTTCCATCTCTACGAGTAGAACGACTGATGTTCGTAAACACAGAAGTTTTGAACACACCGTCAGCGACCCTTCTAACGCCAATTTTCTAAGGGCGATGTCGTACATTATTTCCATCTGATATATGTTTCATCCTGCAAATCGTTCTTGTCAAGGACATGCTACTAATTAATCTGTTCAGGCAGAATAATGATTTGTTCATGATCATCGTCCATTGGGCGTTGTGCTGTAGTCGCCCTGCCCGATTTCCCTTCCGTATCCATGCGTTTGTAGAACGCGTCATGAGTGCACTGCCCTGACCAATCTTGGCCGCCTCCATTTCCCGCATCCGCAGAGAGGGAAGACAAGTACGACTGCTCGGGAACGTATTCGATCATACAGATAAGCACCCTTTGGTTGATATATTGGACAAGACAACGGAATAGAACATTGGGGTTCTCAAATAAAGTGGGCACACTTATAATCATCCTACGGTCAGATGTTGCTTTTGGGCACACGTTGGGGGTGAGCAGATTGAAGCCCTCTTCCTCATCCGGTAGTC
>JACBWV010000914.1:30000-34851 GCA_013435795.1 Chlamydomonas sp. ICE-L | reverse complement strand
CACAAACTTAAATCCACACCCACACACACACAAACGCACCACACACACCAAACACACACAAACACAAACCACACAAAAATGTGCTTACATCAACTCACCTTCCCTTGAATACCGGGAACCTAGAATGAATGAACAGAGGCACATGTACAGTCTCACAAAAACCACCACACCACCACCATCACCAAGCCACCCTACCAACCACACACAGGCACACGCCCACGCCACCCGACACCCACTAACGGATCAAACGCACAAATGTAAATCCACACACACACAACACAAAACGCACACACAAACAAACACACCACACACACCAAACACACACCACAAACACACAACAAAATGCTTTACATCAAGCTCACATTCCTTTATACCTGGACCTTATATGAACAGAGGAACATGTACAATCTCTCACCAAACCAACCATCACACACCATCACCACATCCACGCCTACCAACCACCCATCCCCACGCCACTCCACACCTACCCACCCTATACACACGGCACCAAACAAGTAAATCCACACACACACAAACACAAACGCACACACACACAAACAAACGAACCACCAACACACACACACACACAAAACAAGGCTTCTTCATCAAGCACATTGCCGTTAAGACACTGGGTCCTCTAATGAACAAGAGGCACATGTACATCCGCACCAAAACCACCAGCACCAAACCAGCACCACAGGCCACCGACCTAACAACCATTCCAACTCCCTCTCCACCCTTACACCAACTATCACAGCACAAATTAAATCCACACACACACCACACACTTAACGCAACAACCGCAAACACACACACACACCACACACACACACACAAACAATTGCTTTCTTAAATCAACTCAACATCCTTTAATACCTGGACCTCTATGAACAGAGGCACATGTACATCCTCACCAAACCCACCATCACCACACCATCACCACCCTCCACCCTACCAAACCCCAATCCCACCTCCACTTACACCCTCCCCACACCTATCACAACGCACAAATTAAATACACCACAACAAACACACATAACGACACCAACAACAACACACACCCCCACACACACACCACAACAATGCTCTTACACTCAACGCACCATTCCTTTAAACCTGGCACTCTAATGACAGAGGCAATCATGTTACATCCTCCCAAGCCCCCATCACCACACCATCACCACAGCACCTACCAACCACCATGCACCACGCCACTCAAAAACCCTACCACCCCCCCCCCCACACTATACACACGCACAAATTAAAGGCCACACACACACACGCACCAAACGCACAACACACACGCACCCAACACACACAAAACACACACACACACACAAAACACACATCACACCACAACAATGGCTTCTTACATCAAACCGCACCAATTTCCGGTAATGACCGGGACCGCTAAGGAACAGAGGACATGTACATCCGCCCTAAACCACAGTCACGCAAACATCACCAAGCCATCCCCGACCAAACAACCAGCCCACGCCACGCCACCATACCCCCCACACGATCACACACCAAATTAAAGCAACACACCACAGCACACAAACGGCACACAACACAACATCACATAAAATTGAAAAAAAAAAACACAAACACACACAACACACAACAAGGCGTCGGACAGAAACGCACAAGGCCGGGAGAACCGGGACCGGAAGGGAATCAGGAGGCTACAGGGAAAGACGCAGCCCAAACCACCAGCACACACAGCACCACAGCCACCCGACCAACCAACAAGCCCCACGCCACTCCACCAAGACCACCACATCGAGACCTCAGGGCACTAAAGGAATCCACCACACACACACACAAACGCACACACACACACACACAACACAACACACACATCCACCACACACACACACAAACAAACAATGCTCTTACCATCAACTCCCACCATTCCTTAATACCTGGGCCTCTAATGAAACAGAGGCACATGCTGTAAATCCGCACACAAACCACCAGTCACCAAAACACCAGTCACCACATCCAAACGACCAACACCATCCCACGGCAACTCCCCCTAACCACATAGCACACGCACAAAGTAAATCCCACACACACAACACACCCTAACGCACAAAAGCACACAACACCAACACACACACACACCACAACAACAAAGGCTTCTACATCAATCAACCTTCCTTTAATCATGGACCTCTAATGAACAGAGGCCACATGTAATCTCACCAAACACCATCACAACACATCACACATACACCCTACCAAAACACCCATCCCACGGGCACACTCCCACACGACCCAGCAAGAGCACACGACACAAAGGAACTACCAACACCCACAACCAACACAAAACGCACAACACGCAAACCACACACTACCAAACACACAACAAGGAGCTGGACAGTCAAAGGCACCAGGCAGGGATAGAGCATGGGACCGTCTAATGACCAGAGGCACATGACAGCGCACCAAAGCAACCATCACCACACCAGAAACATCAGCCACCCGACCAACCAACCAGCCCACTCCACTCACACCCTACCCCACAAATCACACGCACAAAATGAAAATCCACACACACACACAACAAACGCGACACACAACAACACAACACACACACACACACACCAACACACACACACAAACACACACAACATGCTTGTGACATCAAAAAAATCACCATTCCTTTATATCCTGGACTTCTAATGAACAGAGGCAAAATGTTAATCCCAACAAACCACATACACACCATCCCCACATCCACACCCTACCAAACACCCACGCCACTCCACTCCACCCTACCCAACACGATCACACGACAAAGTAATCCACACCAACACACACACAAACGCAACACAACACCACACACACACCAACACACACACACACACACAACAACAAACAATGTTCTTAGCATCAACTCACAATGCAGTTAATACATGCGACAGTAATGAACGAGCACAAGGTACATCCTCACCAAAACCACCAGTCACACACCATCACCACATCCACTGAAAAATCTTCACAAGCCAACGCCAAGCAACACGACCCCACACGAGCACACGAACAATAGGAAAGCCAAACACAACACACACAAAAAGACCACACACCACACACCACACACACAAACCAATACACACACCACACACACAAACACCACACACCCACATACAACAATGATTCTTAACTCTATCACCAGGTCCTTTAAATACCTGGACCTCACATGAACCAGAGGGCACATGTACATCCTCACCAAAACCAACCATCACCCACACCAATCCACAACAGTTCCACCCTACCAACCACCCATCCCACTCCACTCCACCCTACCCCACACTATCACACGCACAAATTAAATCCACACACACACACACACAAACGCACAAACGCACACACACACACACACACACACACACACACAACAATGCTTCTTACATCAACTCACCATTCCTTTAATACCTGGACCTCTAATGAACAGAGGCACATGTACATCCTCACCAAACCACCATCACCACACCATCACCAGCAGCCAACCCGTACCAACCACCCGCCCAAGCCACGCCACCCGACCGCACACGAGCACTACGGCACAAAATAAAGCCACACACCACACACACACATTAAACGCACACACACACACACACACCAACACACACAAAAAACCACCCCACAAAACCACCACACACACACCACAAAACTAATGCTTCTTACATCAACTTCACCATTCCTTTTTACCTGGACCTCTAATGAAAAGAGGACAGTACTCCTGGCACAAAACCGACCAGTTCACCACAACATGCACCAAATCCACCCCTACCACACCCATCCAACGCCACGCCAACATACCCCACACGCGATCACACGCACAAATGTAAATCACGACACACACACCCACAAACGCACACACACACACACACACACACACACTCACACACACACACCCAAACAATGCTTCTTACATCAACTCACCATTCCTTTAATACCTGGACCTCTAATGAACAGAGGCACATGTACATCCTCACCAAACCACCATCACCACACCCATCACCACATCCACCCTACCAAACACCCATCCCACTCCACTCCACCCTACCCCACCACTATCACACGCCCAAAGTAAATCACACACACACACACCACAAACGCCACACACCACACACACACCCACACACACACACACCCACCACACACAACAATGCTTCTTACATCAACTCACCATTCCTTTAATACCTGGACCTCTAATGAACAGAGGCACATGTACCTCCTCACCCAAACCACCATCACCACACCATCACCACATCCACCACTACCAAACACCCATCCCACTCCACTCCACCCTACCCCACACTATCACACGCACAAATTAATCCACACACACACACACAAACGCACACACACACACACACACACACACACACACACACACACTCACACACACACCAACAATGCTTCTTACATCAACTCACCATTCATTTAATACCTGGACCTCTAATGAACAGAGGCACATGTACATCCTCACCACCAAACCACATCAACCACAGACCAGCACCACACGCCACCCGCACCAACCACCCAGCCCACTCGCCACGCCACCCGACCCCCTACAGATCACACGCCCAAGTTAAATCCACACACACACACCCACAAACGCAGCAACAACACACATCACACACACCACACACACCCACACCACACAAACAATTGCTTCTTACATATCAACTCACCATTCCTTTAATACCTGGACCCTCGAATGAACAGAAGCACATGTACATCCTCCACCAAACCCACCATCACCACACCATCCACCACATCCACCCTACCAACCACCCATCCCACTCACCACTCCCACCCCCATACCCCACACTTATC
>JACBWV010000914.1:25000-27500 GCA_013435795.1 Chlamydomonas sp. ICE-L | reverse complement strand
TCCTTTAATACCTGGACCTCTAATGAACAGAGGCACATGTACATCCTCACCAAACCACCATCACCACACCATCACCACATCCACCCTACCAACCACCCATCCCACTCCACTCCACACCCTACCCCACACTATCACACGCACAAATTAAATCCACACACACACACACACAAACGCACACACACCACACACACACACACACAACACACACACAACAATGCTTCTTACATCAACTCACCATTCCTTTAATACCTGGACCTCTAATGAACAGAGGCACATGTACATCCTCACCAAACCACCATCACCACACCATCACCACATCCACCCTACCAACCACCCATCCCACTCCACTCCACCCTACCCCACACTATCACACGCACAAATTAAATCCACACACACACACACACAAACGCACACACACACACACACACACACACACACACAACAATGCTTCTTACATCAACTCACCATTCCTTTAATACCTGGACCTCTAATGAACAGAGGCACATGTACATCCTCACCAAACCACCATCACCACACCATCACCACATCCACCCTACCAAACACCCATCCCACTCCACTTCCACCCTACCCCCAAACTATCCCACCACAATTAAATCGCAAACTGGACGTCACAGGCACGCAACGCACACACACACACACCCCACACACACCCACACACACAACATGCTTCGTTACCTCACTCAACCATTCCTTAATAACCTGGACCTCTAATGAACAGAGGCACATGTACAGTCCTCGACAAAACCACTCACCCATCCATCACACTCCACCCTACCAACCACCCATCCCACTCCACTCCACCCTACCCCACACTATCACCAACGCACAAATAAATACCCACACACCACACACACAACACACACACACACACACACAACCCATGCTTCTTACATCAACTCACCTTCCTTTATCTGGACTCTAATTAACAGAGGCACATGTACATCCTCCCCAAACCACCATCACCAACAAAACACAACCATCACCACATCACCCACTAACCAACCACGCCATCCACTCCACACCACCCTACCCCATCACTATCACCGCAAACATAAATCCACAAACGACACAACACACAAATCGCACACACACACACACACACACACACACACACACACAACAATGCTTCTTACATCAACTCACCATTCCTTTAATACCTGGACCTCTAATGAACAGAGGCACATGTACATCCTCACCAAACCACCATCACCACACCATCACCACATCCACCCTACCAACCACCCATCCCACTCCACTCCACCTACCCCACACTATCACACGCACAAATTAAATCCACACACACACACACACAAACGCACACACACACACACACACACACACACACAACAATGCTTCTTACATCAACTCACCATTCCTTTAATACCTGGACCTCTAATGAACAGAGGCACATGTACATCCTCACCCAACCACCATCCACCACACCATCACCACATCCACCTACCAACCACCCATCCCACTCCACTCCACCCTACCCCACACTATCACACGCACAATTAATCCACACACACACACCCAAACGCACACACACACACCACACACCACACACACAACAATGCTTCTTACATCAACTCACCATTCCTTTAATACCTGGACCTCTAATGAACAGAGGCACATGTACATCCTCACCAAACCACCATCACCACACCATCACCACATCCACCCTACCAACCACCCATCCCACTCCACTCCACCCTACCCCACACTATCACACGCACAAATTAAATCCACACACACACACACACAAACGCACAACACACACACACACACACACACACACACACACACACACACACACACAACAATGCTTCTTACATCAACTCACCATTCCTTTAATACCTGGACCTCTAATGAACAGAGGCACATGTACATCCTCACCAAACCACCATCACCACACCATCACCACATCCACCCTACCAACCACCCATCCCACTCCACTCCACCCTACCCCACACTATCACACGCACAAATTAAATCCACACACACACCCACAACACACACACACACACACAACACACACACACACACACAACACACACACACACAACAATGCTTCTTACATCAACTCACCATTCCTTTAATACCTGGACCTCTAATGAACAGAGGCACATGTACATCCTCACAAAACCACCATCACCACACCATCACCACATCCACCCTACCAACCACCCATCCCACTCACTTCCACCCTACCCCACACTATCACACGCACAAATTAAATCCACACACACACACACACAAACGCACACACACACACACACACACACACACACACACACACAACAATGTTTATTACATCAACTCACCATTCCTTTAATACCTGGACCTCTAATGAACAGAGGCACATGTTACATCCTCACCAAACCACCATCACCACACCATCACCACATCCACCCTACCAACCACCCATCCCACTCCACTCCACCCTACCCCACACTATCACACGCACAAATTAAATCCA
>JACBWV010000914.1:5000-22500 GCA_013435795.1 Chlamydomonas sp. ICE-L | reverse complement strand
TGACAGGAAGAGAATGTATGTGTTGTCCATCAGATCAAGATTACGCAGCTCGTCAACTGCAAGTGGAGATGACAGTGGGGGGTGGGGGCGTAGTGGATGGGTAGTGTGGTGTGGTTTGGTGTGTGTATGTGTGTGTGTGTGTGTGTGTGTGTGTGTGTGTGTGGGGGGGGGGGGTACATGGTTGGATTGGATTGGTACATGTTTTGGATTGGATTGTTACACATGTTTAGATTGGATTATCACATGGTTGGATTGGATCGTTACATATGGTTGGATTGGGTTGAAACATATGGTTGGATTGGATTGTTACATGGTTGGATTGGATTGTTACATGGTTGGATTGGATTGTTACATGGTTGGATTGGATTGTTACATGGTTGGATTGGATTGTTACATGGTTGGATTGGATTATCTCATGGTTGGATTGGATCGTTACATATGGTTGGATTGGATTGTAACACATGGTTGGATTGGATTGTTACATGGTTGGATTGGATTGTTACATGGTTGGATTGGATTGTTACATGGTTGGATTGGATTGTTACATATGGTTGGATTGGATTGTTACATGGTTGGATTGGATTGTTACAGCGTTGGATTGGATTGTTGCATGGATTGGATTGCTACTTGGATTATATTGGATTGGATTGTTACATGGATTATATTGGATTGGATTGTTACATGGATTATATTGGATCGGATTGTAACATAGTTTTTCAGCCAACTCTGGGCTGCTCACTAACATCCAATTTCAAGCCCCTCTGTGTGATACCCACCCACAGAAACCAGGGAGCATAATAAGCTCCAGATTATGCAGCTTGTCAATTGCAAGTAAATGGGGTTCGGAGGGGGGGGTCTTAGCTCCTGAGCGCTAGTAGCCCTAACTGGGCTAATTAGCGCTAAAAGAAATCCCATTTTTTTAGCGCTAACTAGTGGTGAAGAGAAGCCGAACACGACGGGCGACGGTAACAGAGGGGTGAGGGTACGAGTTGCAGGTCCCGCAGGCTGAGGCATGGGATTGCGTTGTTCACGTCCGGCTTGATTATGAGCCTGGCGTAACTCCTTGGGTCGGGCAGCGTGGGCATCACGTAGACTCTTGTTGGCTCTGCCTGGCTCTGTCCAGTTCTTCCTTGCTCATGCAAGCTCGCTTTGAGAGCTGGCTGGCGGTGTCGCGGGCCCTCCTGTCTATTAGGACCGTTGGCATACATCATGGTCGCATGCTCCGTGAAGAAGCAATGAACTGAACGATTATTCTGAGCGCCATGCAAAGCGAGGGTCAGCAGATGACCTCCGAAGAGAGAATCTTCTGGATCTAAATTGCTTGCAGTCATTGTATGGGAGGCAAATGTGGGGATGAAATGAGCGCGCGCGCTTAGCTTTGCGCATCTGCAGTTTCGGTATTTGAAAATTTTGCTGGGCAGGGTGTTGCGAGTTGGGTTTGACAGAAAGTCGGTTGCAAGTCGGTTACACTTCGCACGCCCATGGCACGTGGGTACGCGATGATGACACCACCACGACCACCACGACCGCGACCACGACCATGATTTCTTTATATATATATATATATATATATATATATATATATATATATATATATATATATATATATGTTTTTTACTCACCCAAGCCCTTAAACATTTCATCGACTCCGAACAAGCACTGTGCCCGTTTACGATATGCTGTATTTGCAATCGTTGTATTGTAGTCATACTTGTCAGGGCGATTGACAGGTGCCTCGGGATTTAGAGGAATGTCGCTGTTAGCGCTCTGCAGCAGTAGTTGAAATGGAAATACAGTCAATCGTTGGTTCAGGTGTTATTTCAGGTGATTTTCATTTGGTATTTTCCGGGTATTTCCAGGTGTTCTTTTTAGGTGCATCAGTACTTGGTGGAGGAATGTTACTGTTAGCTCGCAGTACTAGTTCCAGTGGGGATACAGTCGGTTGCTGATTCAGGTCTTAGAACCAGTGTCTGCCAGGTGCATCAGGAGGTAAACGAATGCCGCTGTTAGCGTGCAGCAGTACTTCTTATGGGAACACAGTTGGTCGTTGGTTCAGGCATTATATCAGGTGTTATGTTCAGGTGCAGCAGGAGGGAGAGGAATGCCATTGTTAGCACTCTGCAGCTGTAGTTGTGATAGGTTGGGTTGGGGGTTCGCTGTTGGTGATGGTGTTGGTGTTGGTGTTGGTGTTGGTGTTGGTGTTGGTGTTGGTGTTGGTGTTGGTGTTGGTGTTGGTGTTGATGTTGGTGTTAGGGTGGGTGGGGTTAGATTGACAGGTGCCTTGGGGGGTAAAGGACCAGTTAGCACTCTGCAGCAGCGGTTGCGATGGGTTGGGTTGGGGGTTAGAGTTGGGGTTGGGCCGGGCTGGTGTGGGGGTGGGGGTGGGATTGGGTTGACAGGTGCCTCAGGAGGTAAAGGAATGACGCTGTTTACACGCAGCAGTAGTTCCGATGGTTTTACAGTCTGTCGCTGATTTAGATCTTAGAAATTTATTTTTCAGGTGTTATTTTCCGGTGCATCAGGAGGTATAGGAATGCCACTGTTAGCACTCTGCAGCTGTAGTTGTGATAGGTTGGGTTGAGTTGGGGGTTGGGGTTGGGGTTGGATTGTCAGGTGCCCCAGGAGGTAGAGGAATGTCACTGTTAGCGCGCAGCAGTAGTTCTGATGGGGATACAGTCGATCGTTGGTTCAGGTGTTATATCTGGTGTTTTCACTTGGTATTTTGAGGTGTTATTTTCAGGTGCCCCAGGAGGTAGAGGAATGTCACTGTTAGCACGCAGCAGTAGTTCCGATGGGGATACAGTCGATCGTTGCTTCAGGTGTTGTATACTTATATCAGGTATTTTTCAGTTGGTATTTCAGGTTTTATTGTTAGGTGCCTCAGGAGGTGCAGGAATGTTGCTGTAAGTGTGCAGCAGTAGTTGGGATGGGGATACAGTCGGTCGTTGATTCAGGTGTTATATCTGGTGTTTTCAGTTGGTATTTTCAGGTGTTATTTTCAGGTGCCCCAGGAGGTAGAGGAATGTTGCTGTTAGCGTGCAGCAGCAATAGTTGCGATGGGAATACAGTTGATTGTTGACTCCGGTGTTATATCAGGTGTTTTTCAGGTGTTATTTTCAGGTGTTCTAATAAGGTGTTATTGTAAGGTGTTACTTTTAGGGGCATCAGTGCTTGGTAGACAAAAGCCACTGTTAGCACTCTTCAGCCGTAACAGTGATACGTTGGGTTGGACTGGGGGATGGTGTTGGTGTTGGGTTTGGGCTTGGGTTAGAGGTTGGTGTTGGGGTTGGGTATGGGTTTGGGTTGAGATAAGGGTTGGTAATGGTGTCGGGCTGGGGGATGGTGTTGGTATTGGGTTCGGGCTTGGGTTAGAGGTTGGTGTTGGAGTCGGGTATGGGGTTGGGGTTGGGTTGAGATAAGGGTTGGTAGTGGTGTCGGGCTGGGGGATGGTGTTGGTATTGGGTTTGGGCTTGGGTTAGAGGTTGGTGTTGGAGTTGGGTATGGGGTTGGGTTGAGATAGGGGTTGGTGTTGGTGTCGGGCTGAGGGATGGTGTTGGTGTTGGTGTTGGGGGAGGTGTTGGTGTAGGGTATGGTGTTGGTGTTGGTGTTGGGTATGGTGTTGGGTATGGGGTTGATGTTGGGATGGGGGTTGGGGTCGGCGGTTGTTGTTGGGGTTAGGGTGTTGGTGTAGGGTGTGGGGCGTTGAGCGTTGAGCGTTGTTGTTGTTGTTGGCGGTGGTGATGATGATGATGATGATGATGTATGTATATATGTATGTATGTATGTATGTTACAGTCCAGGGGTAGGCCAAATAGGCTAAAGGGACTTGACCAACCATACAGGATGGGCTTAAAAAGAACAAGCACTGATGAACTGAGCCCCAAACAATCGTTTAACCAGCGGGGGCCCTGAGTTCGTGCTACAGTGATAATTTAATTCTACAATATTAATAAATCATCATCTCAGCTGGGATGATAATTTTATTGTGCGATTATTATCGCATCTTTTTATAAATTTAAATAAGTATTTCCATCCTTCAAAGGAATCAGGAATCATGACCAGCTTCATACTGGAGTTTTTACCCACCAATTCAGGTTCAATGCTCATTATCTCAAAAATAATGATGATGATGATGATGATGATGATGATGATGATGATTCATCCACTTCCAATCCTACATCTACCTCCAACCCTACCTTGGTGCCTTCAAATTTTGATACAAGTTTATATGGCGGGCAGCAAGTTTACAATTACAATTAAAATTAAAATCAAATTACCTTGGGTACCTCCAAATCTGGATACAAGTCCATATGGCGCACAGCAGGTTTACAATACTTCAGATTAATACTGGTGTCGGCATGGGGAGCCACTGGGTTGACCTGAAATGACAGTTGGGTGGTAGGAGGATGGTGATGCTGTTGGTGGTTGGTGGTTGGGTGGTAGGAGGATGGTGATGCTGTTGGTGGTTGGTGGTGGTTGGTGTTTGGGTGGTAGGAGGATGGTGATGCTGGTGGTGGTTGGTGGTTGGTGTTTGGGTGGTAGGAGGATGGTGATGCTGGTGGTGGTTGGTGGTTGGTGGTTGGGTGGTAGGAGGATGGTGATGCTGGTGGTGGTTGGTGTGTGAGGAGTTGGGTGGTAAGAGGTGGCTGGGTTGACCTGCAATGACAGTTGGTAAATAAATAAATACATAAATGTTACGTATTATGAAGATACAAATAAATGTTGCGCATTATGAAGATGGGAATAAATGTTACGCATTATGAAGATGAAAATAAATGTTACGCATTATGAAGATGAAAATAAAAGTTACGCGTTATTATGATGAAATAAATAAATGAAAAATGTTACGCATTATGATGATGCAAAATAAATGTTACGCGTTATGATGATGACATAAATAGATGAATAAATATTACGCATTATGATGAGGCATGAGGTTTAGGGGGGCAGCCCGTTTTATTGCACTGGGGCCAACAACCACGACACTGAAATTCAATATCAAAACAATCGGCCACACAATGCAATTGGCACAATACAGTTGGCAATACAATATTGAAAACAGTTTGCAACACAATAAAATTGGCAGTACAGTTGGCAACACAATACTGAAAACAGATGGCCACACAATACAATTGGCAATACAGTTGGCAACACAATACAATTGGCAATATGATTGGCAACACAATATTGAAAACGGATGGCAACACAATACAATTGGCAGAATGGTTGGCAACACAATATCAAAAACAGTGTGCAACACAATACAATTGGCTATACAGTTGGCAATTCAATATTGAAAACAGCAGGCAACCCAAGCAATCTAGATGATACATGGTTTATCTGTTTAGGTTGCCAGGGGCCGTGGCACCCATGTCGATCGATAGTGGTCTGGCATGCCAGGCTGTCCAGGTTGCCAGGGGCCGTGGCACCCATGTCGATCGATAGTGGTCTGGCATGCCAGGCTGTCCAGGTTGCCAGGGGCCGTGGCACCCATGTCGATCGATAGTGGTCTGGCATGCCAGGCTGTCCAGGTTGCCAGGGGCCGTGGCAACCATGTTGATTGGTAGTGGTCTGGCATGCCAGGCTGTCCAGGTTGCCAGGGGCAGTGGTCTGGCATGCCAGGCTGTCCAGGTTGCCAGGGGCAGTGGTCTGGCATGCCAGGCTGTCCAGGTTGCCAGGGGCAGTAGTCTGGCATGCCAGGCTGCCCAGGTTGCCAAGGGCAGTGGCACCTGTATCGATCAGTAGTGGTCTTGCATGAATTGCCTTTCCAACGTGTACGTCTTACATCTGTACGGCTTTCTGTGCCTTCCATTCTAGACCCTCAGTGGTCGCTGTTTTGTGTATGGGGCCACACTTGATAGTGGTAGTGGTCTTGAATGAACTGCCTTTCCAACGTGAACTTCCTACCTTTGTATGACTTTCTGTGCCTTTCATTCTAGACCCTTAGTGGCTACAAGGCATCCTCATCCACACTCTCAAACACCCCCCCTACCCATCCATGCATGCTACAAGGCATCCTCACCCACACCCTAACCCACACACCCTAACAATCAAAACATGCTACAAGTCATGCTCACCCACACCCTCACCACCCATGCATGCTACAAGGCACCATCACAGCCCCTCCCCCTACCCATCCATGCTACTAAGCAGTATCACAGCCCCTTTCCCCACCCATGCATTCATGCTACAAGGCCTCTACCTTTGTATCACCTTCTTTGCCTTTCATTC
Source organism: Chlamydomonas sp. ICE-L (assembly GCA_013435795.1). Lineage (NCBI taxonomy): Eukaryota > Viridiplantae > Chlorophyta > Chlorophyceae > Chlamydomonadales > Chlamydomonadaceae > Chlamydomonas > Chlamydomonas sp. ICE-L. Next base: position 16,269 of record JACBWV010000914.1, on the reverse strand, counting down.
TAGACCCTACCAAATAAGTGCAGTCTTAAACCAGCGCTATTTGGCCTGAAAAGTCGTTGATAAAAGAGACCAATCTGCTTTAAACTAGTTTCTGTGCCTTTCATTCTAGACCCTCAGTGGGCACTGTTTTGTGTATGGGGCCGCACTTGATAGTGGTAGTGGTCTTGCATGAACTGCCTTTCCAACGTAAACTTCCTACCTCTGTATACATTTCTGTGTCTTTCATTCTATACCCTCAGTGGCTGCAAGGCATCCTCATCCACACCCTCAAACACACACCCTACCCATTCTTGCATGCTACGAGGCATCCTCACCCACACCCTCACCCACACACCCTAGCAATCAAAACATGTTACAAGGCATACTCACCCACACACCCTGGCAATCAAAACATGTCACAAGGCATACTCACCCACACACCCTAGCAATCAAAACATGTTACAAGGCATACTCACCCACACACCCTAGCAATCAAAACATGTCACACGGCATACTCACCCACACACCCTAGCAATCAAAACATGTTACAAGGCATACTCACCCACACACCCTGGCAATCAAAACATGTCACAAGGCATACTCACCCACACACCCTAGCAATCAAAACATGTTACAAGGCATACTCACCCACACCCTCACTACCTATGCATGGTACAAGGCACCATCACAGCCCCTCCCCCTACCCATCCATGCACGCTACAAGGCCCCTACCTCTGTACGACTTTCTGTGCCTTTCATTCTATACCATCAGTGGCTACAAGGCATACTCACCCACACCCTCACCCCAAACCCTCACCACCCATGCATGCTACAAGGCACCATAACAGCCCCTCCCCTTACCCATGCATGCTACAAGGCACTATCACAGCCCCTCCCCCTACCCATCCATGCTACAAGGCACTATCACAGCCCCTCCCCCTACCCATCCATGCTACAAGGCAGTATCACAGCCCCTTTCCCTACCCATCCATTCATGCTACAAGGCGCCTAACTCTGTACAACTTTCTGTGCCTTTCATTCTAGACCCTACTATTTGATTGCAATCTGAAACCAGCGCTATTTGGCCTAAGATGTCGTTGAAAAAAGAGACCAATCTGCTTTAAACTAATAACTGTGCCTTTCATTCTATACCCTCAGTGGGCACTGTTTTGTTTATGGGGCCACACTTGAGTGGTAGTGGTCTTGCATGAACTGCCTTTCCAACTTGAACTTCCCACCTCTGTACAAATTCCTGTGCCTTTCATTCTAGACCCTTAATGGGCGTTGTTTTGTGTATGGGGCATGTACACTTCCTGGGGCGGACTCATACCCTGGGTTACAGGTTGGTTGAGGGGTGGTTGCAGGTTGGGTGCAGGTTGGGTGCAGGTTGGGTACAGGTTGGTTGAAGGTTGGTTGCAACACAAGCAATCTAGATGTTGCATGATCTCTATGCACATCAGACCCCCCCCCCCCCCCCCCACCCCCACCGCTACCTATAGCTATCGCTACCCGGGACCCTGTTTTGGCCAGACATTCTGCTACCTGGGACTCAAATATGGTAAATAGGCCTTGCCCATGGTGATTGCTACCTGGGACCCCGTTCTGGCCAAACATTCTGTTACCTGGGACTCTAATAGGCCTTACTCATAGCAATAACTACCTGGGACCCCGTTTGGACCAATCTTGTAATACCTTGGGACTCAAATAGGCCTTGCTCATAGCAATCACTACCTGGGACCCCATTTTGGCCCAATCTTATGATACCCTGGGACTCAAATAGGCCCCGCCCCCCGACCCCCCCGGGCAAAACCCACACCTCGCTTTACTTGTCCCCATTGCCAGCCAGCACACTCAATAGCAAGGTGTAACATCGCACTGGGCAGTACAACACTGTGATCTCACATGGAGATACCAAGGTGTAGCATCACACTGGGAAGTACAGCACTGTGATCTCACCTGCATATAGCAAGGTGTAACATCACACTGGGCAGTACAACACTGTGATCTCACCTGCATATAGCAAGGTGTAACATCACACTGGGCAGTACAACACTGTGATCTCACCTGCAAATACCAAGGCTTCCCTGTTTTTGCCGCTTCCCTGCAAGCATGCAAGAATGTTGGAAATTCATATCACATATTTGGCACACACCTCAGAAATTCATATCACATATTTGGCACACCCTCAGAAATCTATCACATATTTTGGCACACACCTCAGAAATTCCATCACATATTGCACACACCTCAGAATTCATATCACATATTTTTGGCACACACCTCAGAAATTCATATCACATATTTGCACACCCTCCGAAATTCATATCACATATTTGGCATCATCACCTCAGAAATTCATATCCAATATTTGGCACACACTCGAATTCAATATCACATATTTGGGGGCACCATCTCAGAATTCAATCACATATTTGGCACACACTCAAAATTCATGTCACATATTTTGGCCAGCAACCTCAGAATTTCATATCACATATTTGGCACACACTCAGAAATTCTATCACAATTGCACACACCTCATAAATTCATATCACATATTTGGCACACACCTTATCCAGAAATTCATATCCTCTTTGGCAGACCCCTCAGAAATTCATATCACTATTTGGCACACCCGCGTTTGGTCACGACCTCCATGTATCAATTACATATTTGGCACCAACTCAAGAAATTCATATCACATATTTGGCAGCCAACCTCAGAAAGTCAAATCACTATTTGGCACACACCTCAGAAATTCATATCACATATTTGCACACACCCTCATAAATTCATATCACATATTTTGGCACACACCTCATAAACATATCCACATAGTGGCACACACCTCAGAAATTCCATATCACATATTTGGTCACACACCTCAGTAAATCATATCACAATATTTGGCCCACACCTCATAAATTCACATCACATATTTGCACACACCTCATAAATTCATATATCACATATTGGCACCCACCTCAGGTATTCAAATCACATATTTGGCACACACCCCTCAGAAATTCATATCACCTGATTTGGCCACACCCAGAAACATATCACATATTTGGCGCACCCTCAGGTTTAAAATTACATATTTGGCACACACCTCGAAATTCATATCACATATTTGGCACACACCTCAGAAATTCATATCACATATTTGGCACACACCTCAGGTATTCAAATCACATATTGGCACACACCTCTGGGGGGTCATGTATTCAAATCACATATTTGGCCACCACCTCAAAATTCATATCACATTTTGGCCAAACACCTCAGAATTCTATCACATATTTGGGCACACACCTCGAAATTCATATCACATCTTTGGCACACCCCCTCACAGAATTCATATCACATAGTTGGCACACACCTCAGAAAAGTCATCACATTTTGGCAACACCCAATAACATTCATATCACATATTTTGGCACACCCCTCGAATGCATATCCCATATTTGGCACAACACCTCAGGTATTCAATTACATATTTGGCACAACAACTCAGAACTCATATCACATATTTTGGCACACACTCAGAAATTCAATCACATATTTGGGCACACACCTCAGAAATTCATATCACATTTTGGCACACACCTCAGAAATTCATATCAATCACATGTTTGGCACACCCTCGAAATTCATATCACATATTTGGGCGCAACCTCAGACTTCATATCACATATTTGGCACACACCTCAGAATTCATATCACATATTTTGGCATCACACTCAGAATTCATATCAACATATTTGGCATACACCTCAGAAATTCATATCACATATTTTTGGGCCCACACCTCAGAAATTCATATCACATATTTGGCACACACCTCAGAAATAAATCACATATTTGGCACACACGCTCATAAATTCCTATCACATATATTTGGCAAAACCCTCAGTGTTCAATCACATCTTTGCACACACCTCAGAAATTCATATCACATATTTTGGCACACACCTCAGAAATGCCATATCCACTATTTTTGGCACACGACCTCAGTATTCAAATCACATATTTTGGCACCACCTCAGTTTCAAATCACATATTTGGCACACACCTCAAAATTCATATGCACTTTTGGGCACACACCTCAGAAATTCATATCACATATTGGCACACAAGCCTCAGAAATGTCATATCACATTTGGCACACACCTCAGAAAATTCATATCACAATATTTGGCAACACACCTTAGGTCTTCAAAATCACTATGTGGCACACCCTCAAAAGATTCTATCACATATTTGTCACACAACTCAGAAATTCATATCACATATTTGGCCACACATACACCCATAAATTTATATCACACATAGGCACACACACCTCAGAACTTCATATCAACCTAAATTTGGCACACCCCCTCAGAAATTCATATCATCAACATATTTGGCAACACCTCAGGTATTCAATCACATATTTGGCACACACCTCAGAAATTCAATATCACATATTGCACACCCTCGAAATTCATATCACATATTTGGTTGGCACACACCTCAGAAATTCAATCACATATTGGCACAACACCTCAGAAATCATATCACATATTTGGCACACACCTCAGAATGCATATCACATATTTGGGCACCACCTCAGAAAATTCATATCACTATTTGGCAACACACTGCCTCAGAATTCATATCCCATTTTGGGCACCCCCAACAAAAACCTCAGAAATTCCTAATCACATATTTGGGCACCACCTCAGAAATTTCATCACATATTGGCACACACCCCTCAGAATTCATATCACATATTTGGCACCACACTCCGAACTTCAATATCACATATTGGCACCACCTCAGGGTATTCAAATCACATATTTTGGCACACACCATCAGAATTCATATCACATATTTGGCACACACCTCAGAAATTCATATCACATATTTGGCACACATCTCAGAAATTCATATCACATATTTGGCACACACCTCAGAAATTCATATCACATATTTGGCACACACCTCAGAAATTCATATCACATATTTGTTGGCACACACCTCAGAATTCATATCACCTATTTGGCACCCACACCCTTTCCTTCAAGAAATTCATATCACTATTTGGCACATCACCACCTCAGAAATTCATATCACAATATTTGGCACAACACCTCAGCATTCATATCACATATTTGGCACCAGTCACACCTCAGAAATTCATATCACATATTTGGCACACCCCCTCAGAAATTCATATTCACATATTTGGCACACACCCAGCAATTCCATATCACTATTTGGCAACACACCCAGAAATTTCATATCACTATTTGGTATTTTGCCACCACTCAGAAATTCCATATCACATATTTGGCACACACCCCTCGAAATTCATCACATATTTGGCACACACCTCAGAAATGATATCACATATTTGGCACACACCTCAGAAATTCATATCACATATTTGTGCACTCACTCAGGTATTCAAATCACATATTGGCAACCACTCAGAATTCATATCACATATTTGGGCACACACCTCAGGTATTCAATCACATATTTGGCACACAGGCCCCTCAGAAATTCATATCACAATTTGGCAACACACCTCAGAAATTCATTCCATATTTGGCACCCACCTCAGAAATTCATATCACATATTTGGCACACACCTCAGAAATTCATATCACATATTTGGCACACACCTCAGAAATTCATATCACATATTTGGCACACACCTCAGAAATTCATATCACATATTTGGCACACACCTCAGAAATTCATATCACATATTTGGCACACAACCTCAGAAATCATATCACATATTGGCAACAGCACCTCATGTATTCAAATCCTATTTTTGGCACAACACCTCACAAATTCAATATCACATATTTGGCACACAAACCTCAGAAATTCATATCACATATTTGGCACACACCTCAGAAATTTATATCACACATATGGCACACACCTCAGAAATTCATATCACATATTTGGCACACACCTCAGAAATTCATATCACATATTTGGCAAACACCTCAGGTATTCAAATCACATATTTGGCACACACCTCAGAAATTCCTATCACATATTTGGCACACACTCGAAATTCAATATCACATATTGGCCACACACACACTCAGAAATTCATATCACATATTTGGCACGCACCTCAGAAATTCATATCACATATTTGGCACACACCTCGAATTCATATCACTATTTGGCACCACCTCAAAATTGCATATCACATATTTGGCACACACCTCAGAATCATATCACATATTTGGCACACTCCTCAGATTCATATCACATATTTGGCACACACCTCAAAAATTCATCACATATTTGGCCACACACCTCAATAATTCATATCACACCTATTGGCACACACCTCAGAATTCATATCACATATTTGGCACACCCTCAGGTATTCAATCACATATTTGGCACACAGCCTCAGAAATTCCTATCACAGTTTGGCCACACCTCAAAATTCATATCACATATTGGCACAACACATCAGAAATTCATATCAACATATTGGGCACACACCTCAGAAATTCATACACAATATTGGCACACAACCTCATAACTTCATATCACATATTTGGCAAACACCTCAGTGTTCAAATCACATATTTGGCACACACCTCAGAAATTCATATCACATATTTGGCACACACCTCAGAAATTCATATCACATATTTGGCACACACCTCAGAAATTCATATCACATATTTGGCACACACCTCAGAAATTCATATCACATATTTGGCACACACCTCAGAAATTCATATCACAGTATTTGCACACACCTCAGAAATTTCATATCAACATATTTGGCACAACAACCGGCAAGAAATTCATATCACTATTTTGCACACACCCCCTCGAATTCATATCAATATTTGGCACACACCTCATAGCATTCATATCACATATTTTGCACATCCATACCTCAGAAATTCATATCACATATTTGGCACGCCCTCAGAATTCATACACTATTTGGGGGGCACCCACCCTCAGAAATTCAGCACATATTTGGCACACAAACCTCAGAAATTCATATCACATATTTGGCACCACACTCAGAAATTGCATATCACATATTTGGCACACACCTCAGGTATTCAAATCACATATTTGGCACACACCTCAGAAATTCATATCACATATTTGGCACACACCTCAGATTCAAATCACAATATTTGGCACACACTTCAGAATTCATATCACATATTTGGCAGACACACCTCAGAAAATTCATATCACCATATTTGGCACACACCCCTCAGAATTTCATATCACATATTTTTGGCACACACCTCAGAAGAAATTCCATATCACATATTTGGCACAATCACCTCAGAAATTCATATCATCTATTTGGCACACACCTCAGAACTTCTATCACATATTGGGCACACACCTCAGAAATTTCATACACATATTTGCACACCACCTCAGCATTCATATCACAATATTTTGGCACACCCCTCAGAAATTCATATCACATATTTGGCACACACCTTAGGTATTCAAATCACATATTTGGCACACACCTCAGAAATTCATATCACATATTTTGGTCACACACCTCAGAAATTCATATCACCTATTTGGCACACACTCAGAAATTCTATCACATATTTGGGGCATCAACACCACCTCAGAATTCTATCACATATTTGGCACACAACCTCCAAAAAAAGAAATTCATATCACAATTGGCACACCCTCAGTATTCAAATCACATCAACATATTTGGCACACACCTCAGAAATCATATCACATATTTGGCACACACCTCAGAAATTCATTCACATCTTTTGGTGGCACAACGACCTCAGAAATTTATATCACCATATGGCACACACCTAGAAATTCATATCACATTTTGGCCCAACCACCTCAGAAATTCATATCACTATTTGGCAAACACCTTCAGGTTATTCAAGATCACATATTTGGGCACACACCTCAAAATTTCATAATCACATTTTGGCACACACCTCAGAAATTCATATCACATATGTGGCACACACCTCAGAAATTCCATAATCACATTTTGCACACACCTCAAAATTCATATCAATATTTGGCACACACCTCAGAAATTCCTATCACATATTTGCAACACACCTCAAAATTCATATCACATATTTGCACACACTCAGAAATTCATATCACATATTTGGCACAAACCCTCAGAATTCTATCACAATTTGGCACACACCTCCGACTTCATATCACATTTTGGCACAACACCTCAAATTCATATCACATATTTGGCACACACCTCAGAAATTCATATCACATATTTGGCACACACCTCAGAAATTCATATCACATATTTGGCACACACCTCAGGTATTCAAATTACATATTTGGCACACACCTCAGAAATTCATATCACATATTTGGCACACACCTCAAAAATTCATATCCATATTTTTGGCACACACCTCAAGATTCATATCACATATTTGGCACACACGCCTCAGAAATTCATATCACATATTTTGCACACACCTCAAAATTCATATTCACATATTTTGGCCCACCCTCAGCATTCATATCACATATTGGCACCCACCTCAGAATTCATATCACCTATTTGCAACACCCCTCAGAAATTCATATCCAAAAAACATATTTGGCACAACACCTCAGAAATTCATATCACATATTTGGCACACACCTCAGGTATTCAAATCACATATTTGGCACACACCTCAGAAATTCATATCACATATTTGGCACACACCTCAGAAATTCATATCACATATTTGGCGCACACCTCAGGTATTCAAATTATATTTTTGGCACACACCTCAGAAATTCATCACATATTTGGCACACACCTCAGAAATTCACCAACCACAAACACGGCCCAATCACATATTCTGCACACTCCAGAGGTATTCCACCAACCACAAACACAGAACACTAACACCGCCAAATCACATATTCGGCACACACCTTAAGTATTCAACAGACTGCCAAAGCATGAAGTCTGTTTGGTGCACACCCCTTTTCTTCGTATTAGAGTTGTTCAACTTGCCGCAATTCTCCGAGAAGGAAAAGTCGTCGAAGAAATATAACTTTTCTGGAATGGCATTGAACTTATCCCATCCGCTAGGGCACATTTTATCTGAGAAAAAGGAAAGGTGGTCGAAGATTAGATTGGATTGTACCCGAATGAAACGAATAAAAAAAAGGATTATCCCAAGAAAAATGTCCGTCCGTTAGACAGGCACAAGACAACATTTTCAGGATTCATGAAAAGAAAAGAAATTAACATTCTATATCACATAACATATATAATAAGACTTATTTACACCAGTCAGATTCTCATACAAGCACACATGAGCATCGCAATTCACGAAAAAGAGATCAGGTTGGGCTAAAAAGGAAAGGTGATACAATATTGGATCAGGACGCAGTCGCATGGGTCGCTGTCAACCGCCATAGTAGCTATGTCCAGGTCAGGTAGCCGCCCGTCCTCTACCTCCAAACGAATGGCTCCCTTAATCCCACGCCCCAACAGGCCTTCTCTCTACTTTTGTTTATTCAAGTTGGCCTCAAGGATCACTTCCAAAGTGCACCTCCAAACAAATAATAATAACAAATAATAACAACAAATAATAATAATAAATAATAACAAATAATAATAAATAATAACAAATAATAATAAATAATAACAAATAATAATTAATAATAATAACAATTAATACACAATATGAGTGCAAACAACTTACTGTGAATCCATTTCAGAACTTTCCCTAGTGGTGTATGTTTTATGGTAAATTTCTTGCACCCAGAAGGATGGGAAAGTTCATAAATGAAATTCAAAAGGGATTCAACATTTCAGCACTTGTCCCATGGTACTGCACCTCCAAACAAACAATACACAATGTAAGTGTGAACAACTCACTGTAGGATCCATTTAAGAACTTCCCCACATGGGGTATGTTTTGTGCTCCATTTCTTGTACGCAGACTGGATTATGGAATGGAATAATAATGATAATAATAATGTAAAAAATTACAGCGAGTTTCAGGACATGCAAGCAGTGGAGGGAGATCAACACTGTCTCTTGCAGTTTTTTTTTTCAAATCTGAAAGTGGGGTTTTTCTAGCTTAATGGTTCCAGGCCTCCTCCAGGGACAGCGTTTTAGTGGTTTTTGTAGCTTTTTGTAGCTTTTGAGGGTGACACTTGCTATGTCTACCATGGTGACTTCCCCTAGCTGCGGCATACGGGATGGTCCCCTTAACACCCCCCCACCCCCACCCCCCCTCATCCCACCCCCTCCACCCCACCCCCACCCCCCCTCATCCCACCCACCCCACCCCCCCACCCCACCCATCCCACCCACCCCACCCCCACCCCCACCCCCACCCCCCCTCATCCCACCCACCCCACCCCCGTTCTTTTATACGGTCATTTGGCTCTCCTCAAAATGTAAACAAATTTAAATAAACGTAAATAAATTTACCAGGAAAACATAAACGTGAAAAACTCACTGTAGAATCCATTTAAGAACTTCCCCACATGGTATGTTTTGTAGTCCATTTCTTGCATCCAGACTGGAAGGGATTCACGGTCCAGTTTGGATTTGACGAATGTTTCATGCCCACCAGCAACCCTGTTTGCAGAAAAGTAGGTTATAGATGGTTTGGATTTAATGAGTCTTTGGTCCCCACCCACAACCTTGTTGCCAGAAATCAGGTTTTAGATGGTTTGGGTTTTAGATGGTTAAGATTTGATGGATGTTTGGTCCCCACCAGAAACCCTTTTTGCAGGAAACCAGTTTTCAGATGGTTTGGTTTTCAGATGGTTTGCATTTGACAAATGTTTCTTGCCCACCCCCGCAACCCTGTTGCGAGAAAATCAGATTTCAGATGGTTCCGACTTGTCGAGTGTTTGGTCCCCACCCTCACCCTGTTTTTAGAAATCAGGTTATAGATGGTTTTGTTTTCAGATGGTTCTGGATTTGGCTAATGAATCTTGCCCACCCGCAACCCAGTCGGTAGAAAATCAGATTTATATTCAATACATTCACCATCAGAGAAATAATTCCCTCAGCTAAGGCAATTTGAAAATTGGACATTATTGCAAGCTGCCACAGGACGTAAGATTTAAGTGACCCTCCCGTTTGCATGTACCGTACGTGCTGGATAATGGCTACCATGCTGGGGTTATTTGGTTTTGCTGACCACAACTGCGCCTGAGCTTGGACTACCACGCGACAGCACGGAGGAAAGGTCTCTACCTCTTCCAAGGCGGCAAGTCTGAAATTCCCCCAGCC
>JACBWV010000917.1:42500-87172 GCA_013435795.1 Chlamydomonas sp. ICE-L | reverse complement strand
GAATCCTCGGGGGGGTAGAGGACGTCCCCTCTAGATTCGAGCACAGGCTTGGTGCCACTGTACCTTGTCGAGAGATATGGTTATTTGCGAGGTTCGGATAGCTGCCGTCGCTTATCTTTTCCATTTTGGGGCTGCCTCAGGCTTTTGCCCCCCATTGATCGCAGGAATTCAATAGGACTCTCACCTTCGCCGATGGACGTATTATCCCAGTAAGGGGGATTTGGGGGAGATGTTGTTTTGGATTGAATGTGTTGTTGCTGAGAGGGAGACGCAGCAATGGTCGAGAGGTTTGAGGTCGGTGCGTGAGTACAGGTCGTTACTGGGGAGGCACGACTCGTATTTCTCACCTGTGAGGAGCTTAGATTGGAAGGGGCCATACGGAGCATTGTATCGTTGGAGGGTTGTGGGGCTTGAGAGTTGCAAGTGTTGTGGTGTTGGAAGGCTGTGCTTGTAGGAGGATAAGAAGGACGACGATGTGGATCGTCCGTTTGAGATGGTATCTTTTCCATATAGGGTTTGGTGGTGATTTTTGATTGTTTGATGCTGGAAGTGGAGATGATATTTTTTTTTTGATGGTGGTCAGGATTCGTCGGAGGGTGGTGACGATCATCGTGGGATTTGGTATCAGGTGCCCCATCCTGAAATATCTGTATAGCAGGTGTCCAGATCGCTTCGCGACAGCGTGTCCGCTCGAAACGTGGTGTTGTTCTTCTTGTTTGGTGTAGATTTGGTAATCCGCCCTACGGGGATTTGGTGGTAAATTTGGTGGGTGATGCTGGCAAGGCGTTGGGCTGTTGATATTCCCTACCTTTTTCCATGGGTTTTGCTGTGCGCTTCTGGTGCTTCCAGAGCGCTGCTTCCCTGGATTCGAATGCTCGCTCGCCGACAGTTGAGATTGATCACTTTGGAGGAGGTGGAGGTGGGAGCGGTGGATCTGAGATGAGGGCACATTGCTCATTTCCCTCGCGGGTGTGATCGTTACAAAGCCTAGCGTCGCGGCATTCCGAATCCAGTTTCCGCTAATGCGGAGGGGAAGTAGCGCCTACAAACAGCAGAAGACGAACCTGATACCAGTTAAATAATATACCATGAAGAAGGTTATTCGGACCAGCAGTTGGACCATTGACAAGAAGCATCGCTGTGCCCTCCAGCGTGCTGCCTGCTTAGCAGAGGACGACGCCCGGAGGGAATTCTTACATGTGGGTGGGTGGGGCTCTTCCGAGCCCCACCCACTTCCTCCTTCCTCTCAGAATCCTCCATCTCCTCCCTCTCATCCCTGCTCCTTCATGTCAGCTGCTGAGATACCCTAGTAGAGAAGCTTTAAGGCGACAATTGGAGCTGGAGGTCCTTTTTTCCGCCCTAGCAATGTCCTGCTCTCCTGCCCGCCTTCTACTTCTTTGCTGCGAAGCTGCTTCGCCAATTCGGCTGGAGCGACTGCAATCTCGCGGCTATGGGCTGCTCGTGCCCCATTGGTGTTACAGACGCCTCGGCGGGTCTAATTCCGCTACTTCTGCTGCCCCCTCAAGGTCAGCATAAGAGGTCAGCCTACTGGAGGGGGGCAGGCTATTCTCTTCAAGTTAATTTGGGACCACCCGACCCCATCCTTAGTACTTCAAAGCAGCTCTCTCCTGATTCCCTTCTTCCGAGCCCCACCCAAACTCCTCCTTCCTCTAAGAATCCTCCATCTCCTCCCTCTCATCCCTGCTCCTTCATTCATGCTGAGATACCTAGTAGAACGAAGCTTTAAGGCGACAATTGGAGCTGGAGGTCCTTTTTTTTGTGCCCTAGCAATGTCTGCTCTCCCTCCGCGCTTCTAACTTTGCTGCGAAGCTGCTTCGGCCAATTCGCGGAGCGACTGCAATTTCGCGGCTATGGGAGCTGCTCAGTGCCCCATTTGAGTGTTACAGACGCTCATGGCGGTCTAATCCCTACTCTGTGCCCCCTCCAAGGTCAGATTAGAGTCAGCCTACTGGAGGGGGGCAGCTATCTCTTCAAGTTAATTTGGGACCACCCGACCCCCCATCCTTAGTACTTCAGAAGCAGCTCTCTCTCTCCTGATTCCCTTCTTCCGAGCCCCACCCACATTCTCCTTCCTCTAAGAATCCTCCATCTCCTCCCTCTCATCCCTGCTCCTTCATGTCAGCTGCTGAGATACCTAGTAGAACGAAGCTTTAAGGCGACAATTGGAGCTGAGGGTCCTTTTTCTGCATGATTTTTTAGTGTTTTTTGGGCCTTAGACAAGGTGTTGTGCTGTTGAACTGATCATTCCTCTTTCTTGAATTCTCATCAGCAGGTCTCCTTTTGAAGGTCTGCATGGTCAGCATCTTCTTGTTCTCTAATTAGAGACTTGCCGATCCTGGAGTGTGACATTGGTTGGAACCATAGCGATACAGTTTGTCTTAGCATTTTGCTGCCCTAGAGGCTGGATAGTATTTTTTTGGGGTGGATCTGCTGCTCCTGCCCTGAAGACTGTTTTTGTTTGCTTTTTCCTCTTCCCGGACCTGTTTATCAGTAGCATGCCCTGCTTTGGTCTTCTTCCTTACAGAGCTTGCTGGTCTGCATTGAGAAGAAGTGGAATGCTACTTGACAGCTGAGTTGCACGCGCGGTCTGCTGATGGAGTGATGCCCTGATGCACTGGACTGTTTATAGGAGTGATGCCCTGTACCGTGTTGTTTCTTTTCTTGGTCTTGCGCTGCAGGTTCAGGAGGCTTACTTAGGACTCATAGTTTTGTTACCTTGTTACCACCGCTACCTTTGAACCGTAGACATGCCGCGTTTGGTTGTCTTTGCAGAGCTTGCTGATTTCAATCGGCGACCTAGTGGCTTGATACAGGCTGCTGATAGACTGCGCTGACATCCTAATGGAGTGATGCCCTGAATGCACAAGCTCCGGTTTATTTGCTAGCTGCTTTAGTGCGCCTTTAAGGTTTTTTTCCTTGCTGGTCAGTGGATCTTGTGGGGGTCTACCCTTTCAAAACCGTCCAGGACGTTTTCTAAAGGAGTTTGATTTTGCTTCTGTAGATTTTTTTTTAGATACCTTGTTAGTGTTAGCTGGGCCCTGTCCTGTTTTTTTGTTGCATGCCGCGCTCTGGTCGTCTTTGCAGAGCTTGCTGATCTGCATGGGTGACCTAGCGACATTTTACTAGGCTGCTGAGAGTATGTGCTGGTTGGCTAAAGGTGATGCCTGATGCACTGGCCTGTTACAGGAGTGATGCCCTGCAGTGTTTTTAATCTTAGATCAGCAAGACCTTCGGGTGCATGCCTTTCCTTTTTTTTTCTGTGTTGCTCTTGGAGGTTACAGTGGTGTTTTATGTTTGGGGAGGAACAGTGTTCTGGAGGTGGGGTGGTGCTCGGAAGGCCTTTGTCCTTTGCCTCCTAGTAATTAGTTTGTGTCCCCTCGTCTTTTTGTCCCCTAGTCTTTTCGTCTTTTGTCTTCGGATCTTTTGTCTTAGCGACTTTTGGTCCATGTCCTCTAATCTTCTTCTTGGTTTTTCTTCCTCTTCACATAGGGCTAGGTTTATCGATGTTCCCTTTCCTGGTTCCTCCCTATTAAAAAAAAAAAAAAAAAATGTGCATTTCTCCCCCAATGAAATTTCTATCTTGGCACGTCTCAACATAGCCAAGGCTTAGGCATTAGCAGCAACACTCGCTTGGCAGCATCTACTTGATCCAATGCGCAAAGCTCTTTCTATCCACGAGCACACTTTTGGTGGATTTATCTTCCTTCTACTTATCAGCATGAATTGTGGTGCTCTCACGCGTTTTATTCCTCATGACACAGTTTTTTTTTTTTTTTTTTTTTTTACATTTGGAGGAACCAGGAAAGGGAACATCTGATAAAACCTAGCCCTATGTGAACAAGGAAGAAAAACCAAAGAAGAAGACTAGAGGACATGGACCAAAAACGCGCTAAAACAAAAGATCCGAAGCAAAAGAAAAACGAAAATACACTACCACACTTTCCCCCTCTATCACACCTCTTCATCACCATCACACACGCCAAACACGCCTCCCCCCCCCTCCCCCCCCCCCCCCCCCCCCCCCCCCACACACACACACACCTTTTTATATCACCTACCCACAATCTCACTCCCCCACCACACACCACGCCCAAACCCCACACTCACCCCCTATCACAGCACGTTCTTTCTACAAACCACCACCAACCTTCACATTGCACCCCTCACCCCCACCCCCATCACCACAACATTGGCTAGGGGTGCAAGTCGCCTAGACCGGTCTGGGCCAGTAAATCTCCCCTCCTACACACACAACCAAACCACCTTCCCTCTTCACCACCTAACCCACACTCACTCCCCCACCACCACACACAAACCGCACACTCTCCCCCCTACCACCACAACACACCCTCCTTACAGCTTACCACTCACCCATACCTCACAACAACCCCCTCACCCCCATACCACCACCACCACCCTGGTCTGGGCGTGAATTCGCCTACATATAGCGGTCTGGGCGTGAAATCGCCCAGACCACAGTTCCACGGGAGATTGCTCTTTTCCTATCTTGCCGAGGTTTACCTTAGCGGTTATGGGGCGGCGTTATTGCAGGACACCAGGCTGAGTTTACAAATGTGGTGTGTTCTACATCCCTTGTGATATACAGTACCCTTGCTGTATCGACCCTACTTGCGAGAGTAGGAAGGGGTGGTGATGTTCGATTCCTCAGTATTTTGGCGTCCTGGCCCTAAAGCAAACCTTGTAGGGAAGCACTGTCGGATTTCTGCCCTCGGGTGGTTCTCTAGTTTGTCTCCTTGATTCCGCCTCTAACGACCATGGCAGGGAGCTTGTCTGCCGTTCCCAGGGGTATGGTGAATGTTCGTTTGGTCGTGGGTTGGTATCTCTCACCAACCCTAAGTGCGCCTACTTTGCATATTGTAGGAGTGGCACCACCATTCGAACTGAATCCTTCGGTCCGCTGGTTGTGTCGGGAGACCCCCCTCCTGGGGTGAAAATCCTTTTCACAACTAAAAAAAAAAAAAAAAAAAAAAGGAAAAAAGAACGAGGAACACAAACTAGTTACTAGGAGGACAAAGGACAAAGGGCCTTCCGAGCACCACCCCCACCTCCAAGCTCCTTTGAAGTCTACAATGCGTTCCATGAAGAACTGTCCCCGATCCTTCCAAGGGTTTTCAACTCTGCCTTCCAAGATCAAGTTAACTCGGCCCCCCTAGCACCCCTCCTTCAGGGAACCATCTGCCTTCTCCACAAGACTGGTCAGCCCCAAGACTCCCTCGCAGGTTACCGTCCTATCACCCTTCTCAATTGCGACCTTAAGCTGATCCTTTTGATCATGGCTCACCGGCTGCAACGCCACTGGAATATCTCACTGACGTCACTCAATCATCGCTTTCCTCCGTGGCAACACATCAGTGACACATTCGCTATCACCTAGGCTTGGCTGCGTGCTTGAAAGCGCTTGGCTTCCCAGGCTGGTTGCTGCACTCTGACCTCACTAAAGCTTATGATTCTGTCAACAGGGGATGGCTCCTAAAAATGTCAGCCATGGATTCAAATAGTGCGGGCATCACGCGCTGGTGGCGATATCCTCATGAATGGCAGCTCTACCGAGTGCGTCTCAACGGTTTCTTCACTACCACATCCTTCCCCAACACTTCCGGCTTCCCTCAGCGGTGGGGCCTTGAGCTGTAATCAATGGGTCTCATCTTTGAGCCCTTCATCACCTACATAACCAACTGAGATCTTGTGGAACTCTGCAATCCTTCCGTCTTCCCTCATGAGAGTTGGCTCCCCCCGCCACCCTCTCGTTTGCTGACGATGGCAAGCACTTTGTCCTCAACCCAGCCACAGATGGGCTATCATCAAGGAGACATACGTCGTAGCCAATTCGGCTGGCTTACCCGCCAGTCTGTTCCCAGAGCCGCTCCAACCACCTCCATCCCCAGACACACCTCACAATTGCGGGCGTGCCGTTCGTGCAGACAGCTGCCCTTTGCAAGGCTGCAGCCTACCAGCACATGCCCCATAGCATCTCACGTGCAGGCAGCTCCATGGCTCTCACGCAATCTCAATGTTATTGGAAGGGCGCACGTTGCTATGCATGCTTGGCTTCCAAGTTCATCTTCCAGGCTAACTTTGCATCACAACACCAGCGCCTCTCCGCCAGCAGTTGCAATCTTCTTCTCATGCCTTTGTTGTCAACCTCTAGCCTGCAGGAGGAGGATCACCCACGTCCAGGACACCTCTTCCCCCGCTTTGGGACAGCCGTCCTTCCTTTTCATCGAGGAGGGCTTGCTGTACCCATCTTGCTTCCCACTCGGCTGCTATGCTGCCAAGACCACATGGCTCCTCTTCAGTTACACAGGTCACCCTGCAGCAGCTCTACCGTCACGAGATTTCTCGGGCTGTGCGCCTTCCTCCAGGTCAGCCAAGTGGATACCATGCCCTGGTTACCGCCCCGTCTTCTGTGGACAATCGCCTCAATCACCACCAACTTGGCCCGGAAAGTGCAGAGGCTTTTCCTTCTCCTGCTGAACATTTGTAGAATTATCGCTCCGCCCATGCAGTGCCCCCAATCCATCCAACTGGAAACCACCTTCAACCACACCTCCTTTTCCGTCCATGCCCATCACCTCAAACCAAGTGCTCTCCTCCCAAGCACTCTCGTGGCACACGTCTCAAGGACATCCGCTCACTCATCAACAACGAGCTCACCTCCCTCCCGCTTGCTGTCCAAGACCTTGACTTCATCCTCTCCTCTCTGCCAGACCCCTGGCGGGATGCTGTCCTCCTTCCTGAACTTCCACCTCCCAATGGAAGCTCTTTCCCGCTGTGGCCCCTGCTGGTCCCCTTGCAGAGGGCCAATCCCCTCACTGGAGAGGACCGTCTTTTGGAGGTCTGGCCCTCTGGCCGGTTACAACACCCTCTCACCCTTCCCTGCCCTTCCCCCCCAAGGACACCCCCAAGCTGCCCTCATCACCCTACGCAAGAAACCTCGAGAAGCATGGTTAGGGCAGACTTTGAGGAGCAGCTGATCCAGCAAGGCCTCCCCCCCCACCAAGGCAAAGCTCTTGGAACCATGGCTGGTTGGTCTTTGTGAGGACCTTCCAACTGGACCCAACACATGGGGTCTCCACCTCTATGATGATACTGAGGTGAACCTTCTTGAACTCTCTGTGCGCCAAGCACGGCAGGCCCTTCTTCACCAACATAATATGTTGATATATCATGCACAAAGCCCCATTTCCCACCATTTTGTGCCAGGTTATACCGAGGAACGTGCTGCTTGGCCCAGGCTGTGAGCATTCCTAACCCCCCTCCACCTTGACACACTCACCCTAGCACTAACACCCTGACCTGCTAGGCCTCCGTGGTCTTGAATCCCGATGGATTGCCTCAGCAATAGAGAGAGCGCGTCGTTGTCACCCCCTATTCCAGTCCCCTCCCCTGAAGACTCCCACAAACGCTTGGGTGGACTTACAATGTGTCCGCCCCTCCCGTCCAGGCCCAGCGGAGAGAACTGCTCAAAGACAAGACGAACCTCAAGTCTCCCTCCCTCTACGTGCAGGCTTTTCGCAGGTGTGGGTACGCCTCGCTGACAAGACTCTCCACCGTCCTTATACCATCACTTGCCGGAGCTTGCTTCATGGCACCTTGGGCTGCAATGCGTTCCTTGCTCATGTACGAGGACGCTTCCCACGGGTCAACCAAGACGACCCCCCCTCCATAGTCTGCTCCAGCCCTGACTGCTTGCAGCTGCCACACTTGCTGACACAATTCGCTCACGCTTTCTTGGAATGCCCTGATTCTGCCCCTGTCATAGACTGGCTCCTTTCCACTTGGGAGACCCTCACCGTGGGCAGCGCCTTCCTCGTTACCCCTTCTTCCTCCTCGGTGACGACATCACCCTTTGGCCCGGACAAAACCCCCTCCTCCCTCTACCCTAAGGTTGTGGTCCTTCCTGCGTATAACCACCTTGGGCGCGATATGGCAGGTCCGTTCGTCCCGGGCTGACAGACTGGACCATTCTGAGGCCCCTTCACCACAAGGCTATCTGCCTTGCCCTTGGCCACCTTCATCAAGCCATCGCCAGGGACTGGATGCGCACCCAGACGGATCTTCGACACCTTGATAATGGCGCCTTCTGTCAAGATTGGTGGTGTAGCCTAGATTGCTCTCTCACAGTGGCTTCCTTTGCAAGCTTATGGGCCACCCCCCCGATCTTTTGCACCATGATTGGGGTCACTCCCGGTGACCTGGTGCCTGATACCCGCACCATGGAAATGACAATCCCCATGGCCCCAGCGCTCCCTACAATCCCAGACCCAATCCCAGACCCAGCCCAAGCCCTAGTTCTAGACCCTGATCTAGACCCTGCCCCAGATCCAGCCCATTACCCGGATCTAGACCTTGCTCTAGACCCTGACCCAGACCCCGCCCATTCCGAGCTCTAGACCCTGATCTAGACCCTGCCTTAGGTCCAGCCCAAGCCCCAGCTCTAGGCCCCGATCTTGACCCTGACCTAGATCGAGCCCAAGCCCAAGATCAAGACCCTGCCCCAGATCAGGATCAGGTTCCAGATTTGGACACAGCACACGACAACGTTCCAGATCTAGGGCTAGATCTGGACCAAGATCAAGGTCCAGATCTGCGCTAGATCCCGATCAAGATCTAGATCTTGATACTGTCTCTGTCTTCATTCCTGTTGTACATGCCCAGACCAGTCTTTTAGGTATTCGCTTTGCTTCCAGTTGTCTTTCTTCTTTTCTGGTTTGCCTCCCTGCTTTTGGCTTTGTTTTTGCAGTTTCTCTCCTTAGTTTGCTTCCCCTAGTTCAGTTTCCACCCCTTAGTTGCCTCCTTAGTTTCCCCCTCAGTTGCCCTCCTTAGTCCCCCCCCCCCCCCCCCCCCCCCCCCTCCCCCCCCTTTTTTTCTTATTTTCTCGCACATTAGTTTTCCTTTTAGTCCTCCTTAGTTTGCATCTCCTCTTTCAGTCTTCTGATCCGGTGACGGTTAGAGGTTGCAATGTTATGGCCCCCCCCTTCATAGGTCTTTTTTCTTAGTAGTCCTAGCCCCTTCTCTTGGGCTTCCTGTTTTTGGCTTCTTCCTTGCCTCTCTGGTTTGTTTGTCTTCTGTTCCCGTCCTCCTTTGTCCCTTACGTCGCCCAGGTGGTGTTCGTCCCTTAGCTGTCCCTTAGTCGTTCTTGTCTTTTTCTTTGGTCTTTTCTCCTTGGTCACAAAGGGCTAGGTTTTATCAGTTGCGCCTTTTCCTGGTTCCCCCCTTCGTAAAAAAAAAAAAAAAAAAAAAAAGCCACTTCTTCTCCAATGCAGACCAGCAAGCTCTGGTGCCTTTTTGGGAGATCCCCAGTCCTTGTAAAGTTATTCTCGTCTCCGTGTATAGATTGGCGCGTCTGTTCCGCTGAAAGCATCTCTGTCCACTCTCTGGAGTGTATTAAAGCTGATACTACTTCCACCACCTTTCTTGTTCCCCTCACCCCCCGGTCCACATCAAGCTAGTCCAGCCTCCAAGGTCAACCCATCGTAAAAAAAAAAAAAAAAAAAAATTAACACCCCCTTTCTGTGGCTGACCTCTCTTCAATGATAGGAGCCAACATAGGACTGGAGAATGCTCCGGACTTTTATAGTGCTGTTGATTCCTCCTCTGGACTGTACCGTCCCAAACCTCTCATCAACTAAGCTAACCAGGATCTTCTGCTTTGATCCCTCCCTCGTCCATTTCCCCCTAGTTCTGCAGCCCTTGCAGAAGGTGTCAATGGCGATGGCCTGATCACATCAGAGGAGATGGACCTTGCCATCCGCTCTGCTTCTCGAGGCTCCAGCCCAGGTTATGACGGACTTCCCTTTGAAGTCTACAATGCGTTCCATGAAGAACTGTCCCCGATCCTTCAAAGGGTTTTCAACTCTGCCTTCCAAGATCAAGTTAATACGGCCCCCCAAGCACCCCTCCTTTAGGGAACCATCTGCCTTCTCCACAAGACTGGTCAGCCCCAAGACTCCCTCGCAGGTTACCGTCCCCTCACCCTTCTCAATTGCAACCTTCAGCTCATCCTTTTGATCATGGCTCACCGGCTGCAACGCCCACTGGAATACCTCATCGACGTCACTCAATCAGCATTCCTCCGTGGCAGACACATCAGTGACAACATTCGCTATCACCTAGGCTTGGCTGCGTGCTTGAAAGCGCTTGGCTTCCCAGGCTGGTTGCTGCACTCTGACCTCACTAAAGTTTATGATACTGTCAACAGGGGATGGCTCCTAAAGACATTGTCAGCCATGGAATTAAATAGTGCAAGCATCACGCGCTGGTGCGATATCCTCATGAATGGCAGCTCTACATACACGAGTGCCTCTCAACGGTTTCTTCACTACCTCCGTCCCCAACACTTCCGGCTTCCCTCAGGGTGGGGCTTTTTTTTTTTTTTTTTTTTTTACAAAGGGGGGAACCAGGAAAAGGCGCAACTGATAAAACCCAGCCCTTTGTGACCAAGGAGAAAAGACCAAAGAAAAAGACAAGAACGGCTAAAGGACAGCTAAGGGACGGACACCACCTGGGCGACGTAAGGGACAAAGGAGGACAGGAACAGAAGACAAACAAACCAGAGAGGCAAGGAAGAAGCCAAAAACAGGAAGCCCAAGAGAAGGGGCTAGGACTACTAAGAAAAAAGATCTATGAAGGGGGGGGCCAAAACATTGCAACCTCTAACAGTCACCGGATCAGAAGACTGAAAGAGGACATGCAAACTAAGGAGGACTAAAAGGAAAACTATGCAAGAAACTAAGAGAAAAAAGGGGGGAGGGGGGGGGGGGGGGACTAAGGAGGCAACTGAGGGGGAAACTAAGGAGGCAACTAAGGGTGGAAACTGAACTAGGGGAAGCAAACTAAGGGAGAAACTGCAAAAACAAGCCAAAAGCAGGGAGGCAACCAGAAAAGAAGAAAGACAACTGGAAGCAAAGCGAATACCTAAAAGACTGGTCTGGGCATGTACAACAGGAATGAAGACAGAGACAGTATCAAGATCTAGTTCTTGATCTGGATCATAGCGCAGATCTGGACCTTGATCTTGGTCCAGATCTAGCCCTAGATCTGGAACGTTGTCGTGTGCTGTGTCCAAATCTGGAACCTGATCCTGCTCTGGGGCAGGGTCTTGATCTTGGGCTTAGGCTGGATTTAGGTCAGGGTCAAGATCGGGGCCTAGAGCTGGGGCTTGGGCTGGACCTAGGTCAGGGTCTAGATCAGGGTCTAGAGCTCGGGAATGGGCTGGGTCTGGGTCAGGGTCTAGAGCAAGGTCTAGATCCGGGTAATTTTTTTTTTTTTTTTTTTTTTTTACATAGGGAGGAACCAGGAAAGGGAACATCTGATAAAACCTAGCCCTATGTGACCAAGGAAGAAAAACCAAAGAAGAAGACTAGAAGACATGGACCAAAAGTCCGCTAAGACAAAAGATCCAAGACAAAAGACGAAAAGACTAGGGGACAAAAGAACGAGGGGCACAAACTAATTACTAGGAGGACAAAGGACAAAGGGCCTTCCGAGCACCACCCCCACCTCCAAGCAACACTGTTCCTCCCCAACCAATAAAACACCACTGTAACCTCCAAGAGCAACACAGAAAAAGAAGGAAAGGCATGCACCCGAAGGTCTTGCTGATCTAAGATTAAAACACTGCATGGCATCACTCCTGTAACAGGCCAGTGCATCTGGGCATCACTCCTGTAGCAAACCAGCACATACTCTCAGCAGCCTAGTAACATGTTGCTAGGTCACCCATGCAGATCAGCAAGCTCTGCAAAGACGACTAATGGGCTGGATCTGGGTCAGGGTCTAGATCAGGGTCTAGAACTAGGGCTTGGGCTGGGTCTGGGATTGGGTCTGGGATTGTAGGGAGCGCTGGGGCCATGGGGATTGTCATTTCTTTGAGCTGTAATCAATGGGTCATCATATTTGAGCCCTTCATCACCTACTGTAACTGTACAGAACCCTTCATTGGTACTCTGGCCTTCCAGCAAGGCATACGGGTACATCTCACCCGTAAGCCACTTGACGAACGCACATGATACAGTACCATACCCATGTACTGCCTCATCTCTCACAACGCACCCGTTGCGTACATAGACACGAGCTACTCGGGACGAACCCTTCTACTCCTTCACGAAGACGTTCTTCCCGATCAACTCTACATCCCATACTTAGGTAACACCCTTCTGTTCTGCTAGCTTACGCATATCGACTACACATAAACATACATCACATAGACTGTTCCCCTAGCTTAACTCCCCAGGCTGCTGAGTGCATCCTGAGCTGTTACACTGGTAGCGGAGCTGGTTTCGTTCCTTAGGGACCTCACGCATACACATACGCACGCATACGAATTTTTCTTCGAATTAATCGCACCCGCCAGGACGTCCTGTCGGCTTTCTGGCATTTTCGGTTTGCTGTTCCTGCTCTTACCTGTAAGCTTCGAGTACACGTAGCGCCTGTTAGGCTCTCGCAGTTAACTGTCCTGTCAGGCTCGACACGCCCTAGGCCGCCTGCGACCTGTCTTGCATGGGCATCTTTTCCTAAGCCTGCCGACCCCTGTGTGGCCTACGCTCTCGATTCTTGCATTCACGTCCTGTCCTTTTGGTCATAGCACCTAAAGCTCCTTTCCCGAGCATCTGGAGCGGGGTTTGATCTATTGGGCAGCATTGGCTCCATTGGCCACCTAGGCCGTACTTGCTTTAATTAGCGTACTTCACGAGCCTGCCCTGCGACTCTTCCTGCGTGCTGCATCATCTTTGTTGCTTTCCGCCTGCACGTTTGCTCATCCTGTCGCGCAATTCGGTTTGTCGTTTGTCCTTCCTGGTTTCCCTGTGATTCGTGCCTTTACAGTGCTTTTATCCCTCATCGTATTCTGGACGAACGCGTCATATACAGTTACGCTTGAGGAATTCTCAGCTCGTTACGCTCGCAAAAATTACTAGTCCCTGTGACAGGTGAATTTTCGCCTCTTGCAGTTGCGAGTAATTCTCCCTCTCTCGCCCACCACTCATTCTTGTCCAGCCTACTGACTTGTTCTGTTGCCTGTGCAGAATGGCATCCCACAAATCCACCAAGGTAACCGACGACGCGGCTGACCAGCCTACGATGTCAGTGGTCGACACCAATCCCGAAGGGATGGGGTCTTCTGACACTGAGCCCGACACTGAGCTCGGTGCTACGCTGGATGAGTCCGCATCCGCCAAAGCGCGGCCCTCTGTGTCAGTGGGTACGCTGCAACCGCTGGTTAACGGCCTCAATGGTCTGGCGGCACCCTCGGGTGCCCCGCCCGCTGCCCCGCCTCCGCGCGCGGGCATGGCCCCGACGATGACGCCGACGACGACGCCGCTGGCTGAGCCTGCCCTCGAGGAGCTCCGCGCTCGCTATGAAGCGGGCGCGGAGCGCAGGTGTCATCAGCACATGGGTGACCACCTGATCGCGGCGGAGCAAATTGGACAAGCTCAACCAGGCCTCCATCGCCAACTCGGCCCTTACCGAGCAGTTTGTGGCGAAGATAGCCGCTAAGGACGCCGAAGTCGCTGACCTCACGCAGCGCCTCGCCGTCTCCAGCGCGGCTACCGAGGCCGCATTGGCCAATGGTGATCCTACCGAGAGGCAAGAGCTTTTGAACAGCCACTACTTACTTGGTAAGGCTCTGGCTCAGAGTCGCAAGGGGATGTCCGACCTCCAGGCCGCTTTCACTGAAGCCACGGCGACCTCAAGGTCTGCCATGGATTTGTTGTGCATCGAGCTATCGACTAAGGAGTCCGAGCTCGAGGCTGCTAAAGGCGACCTTGCTCGATCTCAAGCAGGTGAGCGCAGTCTGACGCCTGACGAATATAGGACAAACCTGCCTTTCTCGATTTTCAATCCATTTGACCATATTGAGGACTCACCTTCCCGATTGGTTACACATCCCACGTCGGTATTTAGTACTTCTTTGAGGGTCGTTTGAAACAAAGAAAATCCTGTTTGAATTGTTCGTTTGATTCATTCTTAGATTCAATCGGAGATAACCTTGATTCAATCGATCTTTGTTTCCTGTTTGAATCAGTCGGCCATCAAACCTACCGATTGAGATCCGTTTGAAACAAGGTTGGTTGTTTCAAACATGACTCAAACCATGTTCAAATAGATCTTAATCAAGCCGTCATCAACGTGCCCCTTGAAAAAGGTTTGAAACAAGGTTGGTTGTTTCAAACATGACTCAAACCATGTTCAAATAGATCTGTTTTTTCGTAAAGCAATGCAAGCACTGAAGACTGAGGGCGCATATTTGGACAGCAGGACTCTTCGATCTTTGTTACAGAAATTGAAAGCACCATAATGAATGAATCCTTAGATAGTTAAACATGATAGTAATTAGTGATTCAAGAGCTATATATATATGCTACTAAGGAAGTGCAGTTGGCCACGAAGTAGTTCCTCAGGTACGAATTGACGAAACTCCAGCATGCTGTGCTTCTTGTTCATCAACGACATCGTCTTCAGCCTCAAGGTCATAAGCATCCAGGCGTTCTGACGCGAGACCAGTCGCAAGAGTGAGACCTGCAGACAAATGTTCGTTGGTGAGCGTTAGTTGAGATACATTGGCAGCAATGCGCATTCTTCCGACTTTCAAATAGCAGCCATGGTTCAAACCAAATTCGCTATCTGAATGCGCACCTGTTTTGCACCTCGAGCATTGGAACTCTTGCGGCTCCATGATGAGCTGGACGATAGGTCGACTTGCTGCAGCTGCCTTAATGCCTGCGGAACAACTCGAAAAAGCGAGTCAGTCAAAGTTGAGACAAATTCTGGTCAAGTAAGGCACCACTTGACGAGACGCAAAACGCAGTACCTTAACCGCACGCGCGGGGGCGGAGAAGCAGGTCGCTACAGTCTTGGGTTGAAGCACAACAATTCCCAAAGCAAAGTACCGCTGAAGCAAAGTGCTCGCGCGTGTAGGTATTGACGGATCTCAGAAGTAATTCGGGAATGGCTGAAGCTATGAAAGCAAGCTCTGTCCAAGTTAATTCAAGGAAAGCAGGCAGCATGTCGCTATCTGACAGCGCACCTGTTTCACACCTCGAGCATTGGAACTCTTGCGGCTCCATGATAGGTCATTTTGCTGCAGCTGCCTTAATGCCTGCGACACAACTCTGGTCAAGTAAGGCACCACTTGACGAAACGAAAAATGCAGTACCTTCACCGCACGCGCCGGCGTGGGCGGAGAAGAAGGTCGCTACAGTCTTGAGTTGAAGCACAACCATTCCCAAAGCAAAGTGCCGCGGAAGCAAAGTGCTCGCGCATGTAGGTATTGACGGATCTAGGAAGCAACTCGGGAATGGCTGAAGCTATGAATAGATCAGTCCAAGTTAATTCAAGGAAAGCAGGCAGCATGGTGCGCTATTCTGCAGGAATATCGCTGAGTCGAGAACCAATTGACGCGCAGTGAACAGTGAAAGCTTGCACAGCCGCTAAGTTGAAGCGCTAACCCATTGCGCTGACCAGTTTGAACTGTACAGCATGCAGTACCGCCGTAACCGCACGCGCATGGGCGGAGAAGCAGGTCGCCATATTTGAATCGGATTCTCGGGGCCTGCGCCTGCGGTGCATGCGGGATCTGCGTCGCAGGACCTAGACAACCCTGATGGGGGTCATGCTAATCAAACCTGATGAACAATGGGGGATAATGATCCCGAAACTTCTCTTGTACCCAAATATGATTATTCCGATTCTGGAAAACAAAAGATCATAACCAGATTCAAAGGGACGAGGAAGTTCTGAGCTTAGAGAACTGGTTACACATCCGCGCCTTTCGAACAGCGACCAGTTGGGACCCTGCACACCAGTATGCTATCCTCCACTATGATAATGGTTTCTAAACTTCTCATGTACCTATATATGATTATTTAGATTCAGTAAAACAAAACATCATAACCAGATTCGAAGGGACGAGGAAGTTCTGAGCTTAGAGAACTGGTTACAGATCCGTGCCTTTCGAACGGCGACCAGTTGGGACCCTGCACGCCAGTAGGCTATCCTACACCTAGATAATGGTTTCTAAACTTCTTAGGTACCTATATATGATTATATCGATTCAGGAAAACAAAATATCATAACCAGAATCGAAGGGACGGGGAAGTTCTGAGCTTAGAGAACTAGTTACAGATCCGCGCCTTTCGAACAGCGCAGATCGGTAACTACTGATTTAAACTCAGAACTTCCTCGTTCCTTCGAATCTGCTTCTGATCTTTGGTTTTACTGAATCGGACTGATCACATATAGGCACCTGACAAGTTCAGGGACCATTTTCCTACTGTAGGATAGGTTATGGGGTTCAGGATCTCAACTGGTTACGGTTTAAAGAGCGCAGATCGGTAACTACTGATGTAAACTCAGAACTTCCTCGTTCCTTCGAATCTGCTTCTGATCTTTGGTTTTCCTGAATCGGACTGATCACATATAGGCACCTGACAAGTTCAGGGACCATTTTCCTACTGTAGGATAGTCTATGGGGGTCAGGATCTCAACTGGTTACGGTTTAAACAGCGCAGATCGGTAACTACTGATTTAAACTCAGAACTTCCTCGTTCCTTCGAATCTGCTTCTGATCTTTGGTTTTCCTGAATCGGACTGATCACATATAGGTACCTGACAAGTTCAGGGACCATTTTCCTACTGTAGGATAGTCTATGGGGTTCAGGATCTCAACTGGTTACGGTTTAAACAGCGCAGATCGGTAACTACTGATTTGAACTCAGAACTTCCTCGTTCCTTCGAATCTGCTTCTGATCTTTGGTTTTCCTGAATCGGACTGATCACATATAGGTACCCGACAAGTTCAGGGACCATTTTCCTACTGTAGGATAGTCTATGGGGTTCAGGATCTCAACTGGTTACGGTTTAAACAGCGCAGATCGGTAACTACTGATTTGAACTCAGAACTTCCTCGTTCCTTCGAATCTGCTTCTGATCTTTGGTTTTCCTGAATCGGACTGATCCCATATGGGTACCTGACAAGTTCAGGGACCATTTTCCTACTGTAGGATATTCTATGGGGGTATGTTATAAACATGTTTTATTACATTGATGACCTCTTTGACATATATTCCAAAGCATCCCTTATTCATATCTAAGTCTATGTAACTTAAAGGAAGTACGGTATGCAAAGATTTGAATAGTTATTCATTAAATAATGCAGTTGTATTCACTGCTGAAATTGGGCCGAAATACCTACGGTTAATAAGCAATATAGACCCTTGTGCTAACCGTATATTCCCTTTCCTACCCTTGCTGGCCCTTCACCGTTGGTTCCTCTCTTCCCTGTTCCAATAAATCCGGGACGCAAACTGTTGTAGTGCTAGCTGGACTGTTGTTCCAAGCAACCGTGTACCGTACTCCTGTCCGGCTCTCAGCTGTCCCCGCGCCCAGTAGAAGATCCCTGGCAACGGAGCCCACGCACGCCAAAACCCTGAACCCACAAACTGAACCGGCCAAGTGCAATTCGAGCCACCAGATTGTAAACTCGCATTCTGAACGCTACGCTACGATCCTCCTCTTCCTCTTTTTTTCTTCACTTCGACTGGAGACAACTACTAACGAGGCAACGATCACAAGGCATACATGCATCGGTGAGCAGCCCTGGTCGCCAACTGCATCTTGGCCTTGTGATCGTTGCCTCGTTAGTGCAAGCTGCTCCTCGTAGTTACACGAGGCTAGTTCGACAAATTGTACAAGATTTCGGAAATTACAGAATCCAAGCAGGGGCAAATTTGGCCCTTCAGGAAGCGACAGAGGCCTACTTGGTGGGCCTCTTCGAGAACACTAATCTGGCGGCTATACATGCCAAGCGGGTAACCATTATGCCCAAGGATATGCAGGTGCGCTATCTACAGGGGTTGGGGGTGGGGTGGGGGGTGGGTGGCGGGGTGGGGGGTAAGAGTTGGATCCACACAAAATATGCTGCAGCTTCTGGGCAGATCCCTAGGTGGGCAGTTGGCCTTTGGTAAAAATATGCTGCAGCTGCTGGGACCCGTACACGACAAAACACAACAGTACACTACACTACACTACACAACAGTACACAACACTATAAAACACTACACAACACTACACAACACTACACAACACTATAGAACAAGGGGGTTGGGAGGGGGATGGGGGGGGGGGGGGGGGGGGGGGGGGGAGGACTGAGCTACTTGAAACACTCACTCATTCACTAACTTTGATGTCTGTTTCCACTTGCAGCTCGCTCGGAGGATTCGAGGGGAGCAAAACTAGGACTTGGCAAGAAGTTGTGGTGAGTTATGCTTTCATGCCTGAACCACCCTCATGTAACAACTTAATGAATGCATGTTACTTATCAATAATATCATAATATGGCTTAGCTGAACCTACCCATACTGTAGCCCGATAAGCGCCCTTGAGGCTGCTTGCTACAGAATGGGCGGGAGATGCGATTTGCCTTGTATGGTATGCCTGAACCACCCTCATGTAACAACTTAATGAATGCATGTTACTTATCAATAATATCAGAATATGGCTTAGCTGAACCTACCCATACTGTAGCCCGATAAGCGCCCTTGAGGCTGCTTGCTACAGAATGGGCGGGAGATGCGATTTGCCTTGTATGGTATGCCTGAACCACCCTCATGTAACAACTTAATTAATGCATGTTACTTATCAATAATATCAGAATATGGCTTAGCTGAACCTACCCATACTGTAGCCCGATAAGCGCCCTTGAGGCTGCTTGCTACAGAATGGGCGGGAGATGCGATTTGCCTTGTATGGTATGCCTGAACCACCCTCATGTAACAACTTAATTAATGCATGTTACTTATCAATAATATCATAATATGGCTTAGCTGAACCTACCCATACTGTAGCCCGATAAGCGCCCTTGAGGCTGCTTGCTACAGAATGGGCGGGAGATGCGATTTGCCTTGTATGGTATGCCTGAACCACCCTCATGTAACAACTTAATTAATGCATGTGAGTAATAAAAAATATGGCTTAGCTGCACCTGCCCATTATGTAGCCGCATAAGCGCCCTTGAGGCTGCTTGCTACAAAATGGGTGGTCAATGCGTTTAGCCATGTATGCATCCACCACCCTCTGCACACACTTAAGTCACCAACATGATAAGTGCAGCACATTCTTAGCAGCATTATCTTACTCATTCTAATGTTTTCCCCTTGCAGGTCATTCATGAATGCTGGCTGTTGGGAGCAAGTAAAGGACGAATATGCAGTAGTGGAGCTGCCTGGAAGCTGCCATCATGTGGTGCCAAGCTTAGCCAATGGGATATTAAGGCATGTTAGTGCCCTGAATATATAGTAGCATGGAGCAGTAATCATAGGGTGACTTTAGTTTGGGTTTTGTTTATGAGGGTTTAAAGGTACTGCCTGGTCTTGTTGACCAGGACAGGCAGTACCTTTAAACCCTCATACAAAAAACCCAAAAATTTAATTTGAAATTTCAAGCACAGCAGTAGATAGGCCTATTATCCCTTCCACCACCTTGGACAATAGCCGGGCCTGGTAGTTGACAATATACAGCCTTCTTGTGCGATACCCACGAGAGCACTGTATTGTATTCATCAATTGTGCGATACCCACAACGATGAATACTTTCCCTACAACTGAATTAGACCTAACTTCCAGCCAGCTCCATTAGGTTGTACAGCTTCCAGCCATGGGTTGTACAGCTTCCAGCTAGCTCCTTAGGTTGTAGAACTTCCAGCCAGCTTCAATAGACTTTCACTTTGTGTGACAGGTTGTACAGCTTCTAGCCAGATCCATTAGGTTGTACAGCTTCCAGCCAGCTGCATTAGGTTGTACAGCTTCTAGCCAGCTCCATTAGACTTTCACTTGTGTGGCAGGTTGTAAAGCTTCCACCCAGCTCCATTAGGTTGTACAGCTTCCAGCCAGCTCCATAAGACTTTCACTTTGTGTGCCAGGTTGTATAGCTTCCAGCCAGCTCCATTAGGCTGTCTCTCTGTATATTAGGTTGTTGTGTAGCTTCGAGCCAGCTAAGCCGTCCTCAGCAGGAAAATTAAATATATGATACCAATTTGTTTTCTGGCATTATATTTGTTTCATTTCTTGTAAAAGTTTCTTTCCTACCATTGTCCAAAGTGCGAGTACTTAAACACGCACACACACCCTACTTGGGCTGTTTCCAAACTCCTACATTCAACTTCAACTTGGTTACATAGCCAGACTTCAACTTGGTTACATAGCCAGACTTCAACTTGGTTACGTAGCCAGACTTCAACTTGGTTACATAGCCAGACTTCAACTTGGTTACATAGCCAGTTGTGACACTTGAGATTACAGCCATCATCTTGCTAGCACCTACACCCCACCCTAGATTTTTGTCTAGCCAATGAAAGCACAACTAATGTACTACAAGGTACGGATTTGTGCCGGTTATCGCTAGGCGCTCGCCCGCCTCGGATTCAAAGCTTCCTACCTCTCGGCAGCCTACATATGGGAGCTTAGCTACATTTCGAAGTGCAATATCTTCGACCACCTTGAATTCCGTTTGATATTGTCTTGATTGACTTCCGTCTGATTCAATGAATAAGCTGCTTGAATTGAATCACTGATTCAAACTGTTTTCAAGGTACCCTGATTCAAGGGGAAAACCGCTTGATAGGGGTTCATTGATTCAAACCAGTTGATTCAAACGATTTCAAAGGTCTGCCTAAATACCGACGCAATGTTTTGCCCGTGAATCGCACACTGTTTCACAATCTGCCGACGCCATTGCCTAACTCGCCACGTCTGTCCCCCCATGCAGCGCTCGCCCCCGCTCTCGCGGAAAACGCTCGCTTGACTGAGGTCGCTTGACCTGCGAGAACGTCGCCTATGGCAAGCGCCCAATGACTGCTCCCGCGGCTGCATCTCCCGCCGCCATTACCATGGCTGATGTCATGGCCATGATCGCGGCGAGCCAAGCTACTGTGGCGCGCAACGAGACTGTGCCGATGGACACTGAGGACCCTGGCGGTTCTTCCAGCGGCGCCAGCGACGTTTGGTGTGGGAACGGCAGGACTGTGGGGCGCAAGCATGCGCTTCCTCAGGCCGCTCGCGAGGACGACACTGCCGCTCAGGAGGCCATCGCTGCGCGCAAGCTGGCGTTTCTGCGCGGCCGCGAGATCAAGGCGTTGCCCACCTTTGCCAAGGCTGCGAAGTCGGACGGTCTTATCCATTACCACTCCGCTAACCACCCTGTAGCGCCGTATGCCGACGCCAAGTTGGCGGTGCATATGAACGCGTACACTGACAGCCTCCTCCTGGAATGCGATCCTGAGAACATCGTGGATGCGCTGCAAGCGGTCGATGATCTCCGCGACAGCATGACCCGTTTGTACACAGCGTCCAAGATGCGAAAGCAAAAGTGGATGGAAATGATGTCTTTGAACATCAAAGACATTGCCGACAAGGACGCCGCCCTCAAGGGCACTAAGCTGAAGGCCCACTACCCGGCGGCGGAGGCCAATGACGACAAGATGGATGAGACGCTGCCTCGTGCACCTGACAGGCAGGTGAGGGTTGCGGGGAATTCAGGGTTGTTTGATAAACTAGCTGCCGCTCAGGTAGCCCCGGCGTTTAAGCCAGAACCCTTTCGCCTCCCCAACGTCTATGCCCCTTCGGGTGGCCTTACTGGCAAAATGCAACGCGGTTCGATCCCGCGGGAAGGGCGCTACCCCT
Organism: Chlamydomonas sp. ICE-L; assembly: GCA_013435795.1. Lineage (NCBI taxonomy): Eukaryota > Viridiplantae > Chlorophyta > Chlorophyceae > Chlamydomonadales > Chlamydomonadaceae > Chlamydomonas > Chlamydomonas sp. ICE-L. The sequence continues at coordinate 65,453 of JACBWV010000917.1, read as the reverse complement.
TTCCCGCCGACAGCACCTACCGCCGCTCACTCACCACCCGACGGCCCCTTTTCGGTCTCCGACCACTCGTCATCGGGCCACGACTTAGCTGATTTCCCAGGTTCGCCTCTCCAGGTTCCACCTGGCGACCCGACCTCTAATCAGGCTCCTCGGGCTAAGCAGCCCGAGCACCCAACAACGCCCGCAGTACCTACGGTGGCTTCCCCGGCCGGTGTTCGCCCTCGTGCGAAGCGCGCAGCTACGCTGCCCGCAGACACACCTTCTCCGATGCGACAGATTCGCGAGGGCGCACACCTGGCCCCGGCAGGCCCGCCAGGTGAGCCCGTCTCGCTACCGCCAATCACCCCTCCTCCCGATAACCGCGCCACTCGTCACTCTGATCACGACACTGGGTTCGCCAAGCGTGTTACCGAAATGAGAAAGGAACTACGCCTCATTTAACACGAACTGTCGGACAGATGCACTAGGGCTCAGTTGCGCCGATGGGTACTCAATATGGTCACGATCATGGAGCTCCAGTTCTCCGACGGGTACCTTGGTTCGTTCGAGCGCATTGTTCCACACCTGTCGGGCGCTTTCACGGGCCAACTCCGCATCACTTACGACGAGGCATGGGCTAGCGATGAGTTGGACGGGTAAGATTTCATGGGAATCGTCGCATGGGCGGAGGCGCTCCTCCTGCCCGAGCTATTAACGGAATCACACGTTGCTCTCACCAAACTACACGAAGGTGGCTTCCGCCAAGATACTCGCTCCTTGCAGAATTATTACCACGCCATCAAGTCTGAATTTTGCAAAGTCCCCGAGCTCACCGAGCGCGAAAAGTTAAACTTGTTTCGCACGGGACTCTCCGATGAACTCCGCGCCGGTGCACACTCTCGGCGCGAGTCGGGTACTGTGTTCGAAACAATGGAGGATTTGTTCCGCTATCTGCAATTGGACGAAGCGAGGAAAGTTGTCGCCGCTCGTGGCAAGTCGCTACTCTGCCCCCTCCAGAGGTCAGCATAAGAGGTCAGCCTACTGGAGGGGGGCAGGCTATTCTCTTCAAGTTAATTTGGGACCACCCGACCCCCATCCTTAGTACTTCAGAAGCAGCTCTCTCCTGATTCCCTTCTTCCGAGCCCCACCCACTTCCTCCTTCCTCTCAGAATCCTCCATCTCCTCCCTCTCATCCCTGCTCCTTCATGTCAGCTGCTGAGATACCTAGTAGACGAAGCTGTAAGGCGACAATTGGAGCTGGAGGTCCTTTTTCCGGTATGTTTAAAATCCGGTATGTTCATCCTCCCAAAAAACGCAAGTAACGATAAACATGTCTCCAGTCTCCTACAAGGTATGGAGTTGTTCAAGGAGTATCAATCGTGCGATCACCATATGAATGAAACCCCGCCCCAAGGGGTCACCTTCGAATAAGGTCGCTATCCAAGTATGGTATGACCCCCCCGACTCCGAACGGGCCGTCCAAATCAAAAAGGATTGGCATGCGATCAACGACGTGACCAAGGCAGTATACTTTGGCCCCGCACCTGAGGAGGGCATCCCCAGTCCGGTTGAAACCCGTCGAAAAAAACACTGGTGGTCGGAGGCATTGGATCCCAAAGTTTGCGTAAAACAAATCGCTGCCAGACGTTCAACGAAGTGCATCCGTCGCAATCATGCGCAACGAAATACGAATTCTTCTCCCGTGCTCATGACGCGAGCCAATCGGGTATACAAAGTCAACTCCGCTGCTGCCCCCGATATGCTATTCAACGCCCGATCAGGAGCAAAGCAATTACTCACATTGGCAGACTCCGGCGCGACAGGTTGTCTTATGGAAAAGCAAACGGCTGAGGATCTCGGTTTGCACATCCGCCCTTGGGAAAACGAACGCGACGGATTCACTTGCGCTAACGACGGGATTATCAAAATCCGCGGGACGGTCTCGCTCCCTATACACATACAACGATATGTTGGCAAAGTGTTCGCCCATGTCGTCGACAAACTTCCCGGAGGATTAGACCTAATCCTCGGATCCGACTGGATGCGCGACGAAATGGCCGTCCTAGACTACGATCGCATGACATTGTCGCTCAAAAGGTACGGCTGCTGTCTGACACCTATAAACAGGCAGCGGGACGAAACGGCTCATTCCTTCTTCACTATGGCACTTTCGGGCAAGTCGACTGACGACCCAGTCATTACTGGTCGCAAGGCAGCAAAGCTTTTGAAAGCTGGCGCTAACCATGTCATTTATCGCAACTCCTTACTCCACACCCCTCGCAGTGAACGCTGGAACGCAGTGGACCTGGCCTGGACCCCTCATCACTGTACCGCGGCGCTGTCAGTCTGTACTGGTTTTCAGGCTCATTAAACGCCGGCCACCAGACCTTATCTCCCTCATTTATCGCAACTCCTTACTCCACACCCCTCGCAGTGAACGCTGGAACGCAGTGGACCTGGCCTGGACCCCTCATCACTGTACCGCGGCGCTGTCAGTCTGTACTGGTTTTCAGGCTCATTAAACGCCGGCCACCAGACCTTGTCTCCCTCATTTATCGCAACTTCTTACTCTACACCCCTCGCAGTGAACGCTGGAACGCAGTGGACCTGGCCTGGACCCCTCATCACTGTACCGCGGCGCTGTCAGTCTGTACTGGTTTTCAGGCTCATTAAACGCCGGCAACCAGACCTTATCTCCCTCATTTATCGCAACTCCTTACTCCACACCCCTCGCAGTGAACGCTGGAACGCAGTGGACCTGGCCTGGACCCCTCATCACTGTACCGCAGCGCTGTCAGTCTGTACTGGTTTTCAGGCTCATTAAACGCCGGCCACCAGACCTTATCTCCCTCATTTATCGCAACTCCTTACTCCACACCCCTCGCAGTGAACGCTGGAACGCAGTGGACCTGGCCTGGACCCCTCATCACTGTACCGCGGCGCTGTCAGTCTGTACTGGTTTTCAGGCTCATTAAACGCCGGCCACCAGACCTTGTCTCCCTCATTTATCGCAACTCCTTACTCTACACCCCTCGCAGTGAACGCTGGAACGCAGTGGACCTGGCCTGGACCCCTCATCACTGTACTGCGGCGCTGTCAGTCTGTACTGGTTTTCAGGCTCATTAAACGCCGGCCACCAGACCTTATCTCCCTCATTTATCGCAACTCCTTACTCCACACCCCTCGCAGTGAACGCTGGAACGCAGTGGACCTGGCCTGGACCCCTCATCACTGTACCGCGGCGCTGTCAGTCTACACAATTATTCACTCATCAATCCCCCCACAACCTACTCAGGAAATGCGAAAGTTCCGCAATCACGCCTAAAGACGTACCTCGCTCCCGTTGATTCCTCTGCTCTACACATTCACCTCCTTTTCCAGACACCTCCTGTTCAGACTTTCTCAGGTATGCTTAGGTATGCTTCCTCCTGTGGTCCAAGTTTCTTTTCAACTTTTTCTTTTCTTCACCCTCATTCCTTGCCCACAGCCTAACGCTCCACCATCACACACTGTCCCCCTCTATCACACCCCTTCGACCTCACACTGCCAAACACTCCCCCCTCCTCCCACCTCCCCCCCCCCCACACACACCCCTCTTGACCACCATCCCCACAATCTCACTCCCCCACCACACCGCCCATAACCACTCACTCACCCCCCTATCACAACACGTTCTTACTACACACCACCACCAATCTTCACATCACACCCCTCACCCCCACCCCACCACCACAACCCTGGCCAGGGCGTGCGAGTCGCCTAGACCGGTCTGGGCCAGTAAATCCCCTCCAAACACACACACTCACACCTTCCCTCTTCACCACCTAACCCACACTCACTCCCCCACCACATCACACATTTTTTTTTTTTTCTTTTTTTTTTTTTTACGTAGGGAGGAACCAGGAAAGGGAACATCTGATAAAACCTAGCCCTATGTGACCAAGGAAGAAAAACCAAAGAAGAAGACTACAGGACATGGACCAAAAGTCCGCTAAGACAAAAGATCCAAGACAAAAGACGAAAAGACTAGGGGACAAAAGAACGAGGGACACAAACTAATTACTAGGAGGACAAAGGACAAAGGGCCTTCCGAGCACCACCCCCACCTCCAAGCAACACTGTTCCTCCCCAACCAATAAAACACCACTGTAACCTCCAAGAGCAACACAGAAAAAGAAGGAAAGGCATGCACCCGAAGGTCTTGCTGATCTAAGATTAAAACACTGCAGGGCATCACTCCTGTAACAGGCCAGTGCATCAGGGCATCACTCCTGTAGCAAACCAGCACATACTCTCAGCAGCCTAGTAACATGTCGCTAGGTCACCCATGCAGATCAGCAAGCTCTGCATAGACGACCAGAGCGCGGCATGCAACAAAAAACAGGACAGGGCCAAAGCTAACACTAACAAGGTATCTAAAGAAGCAAATCAAACTCCTTAGAAAACGTCCTGGACGGTGAAAGGGTAGAACCCCCACAAGATCCACTGACCAGCAAGGAAAACCTTAAAGGCGCACTAAAGCAGCTGGCACTTTAAAGCAAATAAACCGGTAGCCTGTGCATCAGGGCATCTCTCCATAATAACCACACACTCTCCCCCCATCACCACACGTTCTTACAACTTACCACCCACCCATACCTTCACAACACACCCCTCACCCCCCCACAGACAACCACCTGGTCTGGGCGTGAAATTCCCCCAAATAGACCGGTCTGGGCGTGAAAATCGCCCAGACCATAGTTCCACTGGAGATTGCTCTTTTCCTATCTTGCCGAGGTTTACCTTAGCAGTTAGGGGGCGGCGTTAGATCGCAGGACACGCAGGCTGAGTTACAAATGTGGTGTGTTCTACATCCCTTGTGATCTACAGTACCCTTGCTGTATCGACCCTACTTGCGAGAGTAGGAAGGGGGTGGTGAGGTTCGATTCCTCAGTATTTTGGCGTCCTGGCCCTAAGCAAACCTTGTAGGGAAGTACTGTCGGATTTCTGCCCTTGTGGTGGTTCTCTAGTTATGTCTCCTTGATTCCGCCTCTAACGACCATGGCAGGGAGCTTGTCTGCCGTGGTCAACAGGGGTAGTGGTGAATGTTCGTTTGGTCGTGGGTTGGTATCTCTCACCAACCCTAAGTGCGCCTACTTTGCATATTGTAGGAGTGGCACCACCATTCGAACTGAATCCTCCGTGTCGCTGGTTTGTGTCGGGAGACCCCCCTCCTGGGGTAAAAGTCCTTTCACAACTAAAAAAAAAAAAAAAAAAAAAAAAAAAATGTCAATGTCCGCGAATCCCGAGCGGATTTACCGGCGTCTAACGTAACTGCCGATGAATGGGCGAAATTGCTGACAAAATTATTGCCTTCCGACGGGCCTTTACCTGGTCCCCCGGTGGCAAGCATGGATTTCGAAAATTGGATCCGCGACAACATACGGGACCACGATGATAAAACACTCATCTCGGCCAACTACCTGCGCGCTCTCCTATGGCGGTATCGCAAAGTCTTCAACAATTTGCCTATGGGGACTCCTAACCATCGAGTTATACCTCACGTCATCAAAACGCAAGACAATGCTTACGCACCATATCGCAGAAATCGTCGCATGAGTCCAGCCGAGACTTTACTATGTGAGGAATACGTCTCCGACTTGTTGCAGCAAGGATTCATCGCCCCGAGCTCGTCCCCGTACGGTGCGCCAATTATGATCATAGCGAAACCGGGTGGAACGGGATACCGTGTTGTTTGCGATTGGCGAGCACTCAACAACATCACGATTAAAAATTGGTATCCCCTTCCCCGTATCGATGAGACCATTGATCGTCTAGGTGGAGCTACTTTGTTCAGTTCCCTAGACCTCACGTCTGGTTATTACCAAATACGAATTTCGGACGAGGACGCGCCGAAGACTGCGTTCACTACCCCAATGGGTCAGTTTGAATTTAAAGTCCTTGGGATGGGTTTGGCAAACGCGCCGGCCACAAGCGGTCATGAACCAAATATTCGCGCCCTACTTGCACAAGTTCGTCGTGGTCTACTTAGACGATATCTTGGTTTACGGACGCACTCCGGCGGAGCACTTAGCCAACTTGGCCACGGTTCTCCAGGTCCTCCAGGACAACGAATTCTACGCGAAACTCTCCAAATATTCCTTCAACAAAATGGAAGTTAAATTCCTGGGTCATTACATTGGACGCGACGGAATTAAAGTTGATCCACGCAAGGTTAGCACAGTCCGTGACTGGCCTACTCCGAAAACGGCGAAAGAGATTATCAGCATGTATAGCGGTGCTCTCACGCGTTTTATGACTTGGTGACTACTTATGTACTCCCTTAGAACTATCGGCTCTCCTGAGCCAGCTTCCCGTGGGACTGAGTCATCTTGAGATGACTCAGTGGCAGCTTCCTGTCACCTACGTCTCCGGTCTGATCTGTACCCTGTTAGGTTCCTGTCTACCGCCTCCTTTCACCACAGGTGCCCCTTTATGGGTCTCCTGTGTCTGTAACGTTATCCTTGTCTCCGTGTATAGATTGGTGCGTCTGTTCCGCTGCTTTAATCTACTGTCCACTCTACCGGAGTGATTTCAAGCTGATAGGTTACTGGGCTCCTCATCACTACCACTGCTTTGATAATGCAACTTCCGCGAGGGCCTCCTGCCGGCTTTGTGAAACTTACCAAACTTAATGGTGTTTCATGGGCTCGTGGGATCCGCAGTGTCATTGTGAGCAATGGATGCGACCGAATCCTCCCAACGGGGGTGAAGGTTCCTCTAGATTGGCTAGACGACTGCGCGCCAGCGGCCTCTGCTGCCGGAGAGGAGGGTCCTTCCGCCATCAAGGAAGTAACCCCCCCCGATCAATCCTCCAACTTTACGGTTCCTTCTCTCAATGTTCGACGCCTGTCCTCTGATGTTGAGGATGTCCTGATGAAGCTGTGTTGTGTACAGACACAGATCATCCGTTGTGCATCAGACCCGCAGCCTCATTGCGTCCCCTTCAATTATGATGAAGACTACTCTACTACTACTGATGATGAGGAGGACTTGAAGAGTGCTACGAGTGCTGACTTCGGTGGCGTGACCCCATCTGCTGCTGCCACTCGTGTCTTTGAGACTTCCGCTGTTTCGCCGGTGTATGAGCCTGCTGATCAGCAGATGCCTAATCGAGAGCTTTCGCCTGTGTATCAGCCTCAGCCTTTGTCGGCGCCTCCCTTTGAGCCTGTTCCCCCGGCTTACCCGGAGGTGGCTAAGCCCACTTTCTTGAAGGGCTTTGCTTCTTTTTCCTCTGCATCTGCCCCCATGGAGCGTGGCCTCCCTGGCTACCACACTCGCTCTCGCGAGGCTGCTGTTTCCTCTGCACGCACCTCTGCTGCTGGTGCCTCCCTGGAACCCCCTCCGCCTCCGCCGGTGGAGCTGCCTCCTGCCCCTGGCCCTCCTCCTATGCTATATACGCGGTCATGCGAATCTTGGGAGCATCTGCTCACTGGTGGATCTCCTCCGACTTTGAACTTGCGGGACTACCGCCTGATCAACCAGGATCGACGGGATGGTGAGTCCTTGAACCGCTCTTTGTACGGTCGGATGGATATGCAGGCTACAATGGCAAATGTTAGTGTGAAGCTGAGGCATCGCCGAGTGATGGCTTTCTCTGAGCTTGGTACCAGGTGTCGTTCTTTTCTTGGTCCAGTCACTTCTGGGATTCTGTATCCCCCAGATCATGGTGTTTCCTTTGGTGGTACGAGGCGTAGTGATCACGAGAAGCTTGGTTATCAGTTTGTGCGAGTGCCTGTCCCTCTGTGTCCTGTTAGCCCAGATTTCGAGCTGCTTATGAGTGTTGCGAGGTCCATTCCTGTGATTAGGAACATAGACGACCAGCGCGCTCTTGACGCTGGTCTTGCTGCGGAGTATTTCATGGACATTCGGTAGGTCCTTGGCTCCTGTCCCTTCTGCGAATGGAGCTGGGTCTAATACCCTCATTCATGGTGAGTCTCGGTTTGATCCTGCACTGTTGGGGTTCAGTGCACTGCCTCTCGAACGTCAGGAGTTCATGTGTTTAACTATGATGCTCGCGAACATGGAGGACGATATGGTCAAGGTATACCAGGACTTTGCCACCCCTCGGGATATCCTTTTGGATATCCGGAAGACGCAGTCTGATGCCCTTGCCTCTAGAGTCCCTCTCATGCGTATCGAACTTCATAATGCGCACATGGGCCCTTCTGACCGTGTCGATGATTTCTTTCGCATGGTTCGCAGTCTGTGCACTGACCTCCGCAGTGCTGGACATCCTGTCACTCAGCGCCACGCCATGGAAACCATTGTGAATGGGATCCGTTTGATCCGATTTGAATCGCTGCGGATCCAGTACGGTATGATGTTGGCTAACAGACAGACTGTAGATTACTGGTCTTGTCTGGAGGCATATCGGTCTCTCGACATTTTGAACATTGCTCTCCCCAGGTCCGACTCCAGGCATCCTGGTTGGTCCCGGGACGCTCCCCAGGTTCCTGCCAATGCTGCGTTTCAGCGTGGGCAGGGATCTGGTTCTCAGGGTTCTGGTTCCAACAAGCGACGTCTGGATTGCACTTGGGGCCCATGCCTGAGCAAGACGACCCACTCGGAGGATCGCTGTTTCACGAAGCATCCGCACCTGCGTAAGACCAAGCCTGGTGCACCGGTTACCAATCCGGTGCCCATGGCCTTGGCCCTTCCAGGTGTGCTTACTCCGCGGCAGCTGGCCTCCTTGCAGGCTCAGATTGATGGGTATGCTTTGGACAAGAAATAGGAGGTACGCTGTGTCCTTTTCTCTTGCACTGCAAAATTTTCAAATGTCTGCAGCCCGAGCCTGTCTGAGGGTGTCTGGCATGTTGATTCTGGAGCTGGGATGTCAATCACAGGTGATATGTCTTTGTTCACTGTGTTTCATGCTTCTGAGACTGGGCCAGCAGTTAAATTTGGTGATGGTGTGGTTCAACGGTCTGTGGGTCAGGGTTCTATTGTGTTATGTAGTGATTGGTTACCAACACCAATCACTTTAACCAATGTTCTCTACATCCCACACTGTCCGGTGAACCTCATGTCAGTAAATGCTGTTGCCCATGCTCACAACTGCAAGATTTCTTTTGATAGTCTTAGTTGTACTGCCACACAGGGCTCTTCTGTTCTGTGGTCTTTCCCTGCCTCCAGTGATGGTGTGTACAAGTTTGCATGTAGGCCTTGTCACACCCCTCGTGGCCGTTTGTATGGTGCTGAAGATTATCCAGCTTTTGCTCTTGATGTTGATGAGGATGGTGGAGTTGTGATCCCTACCACTCCTGAATGGTTGTGGCATAGGCGGCTGGGTCACCCTGGCTATGATGCCATGCACAACCTTGTAAGGAAGGGTTTGGTTCAGAACTTACCCCTCACTCTCCAACAGGTGCAAAGACTGTCTAAGATCCCATGTGATGCTTGTCAGAAGGCAAAGGGAAAACGTATCCCTTTTCCTAAAGAAAGCAAAACTAGGATCCGTGCCCCATCACAACGCCTTCACTTGGACATCATGGGGCCATTTAATATTAGGGGCTTGCGTGGGGAGTTTTATGTTCTGTGTCTCACTGACCAATACTCTGGCTATGCTGAGGTCTTGTGCTTGAGAACCAGGGATGAAGCTCCCTTAGCAGTTCAAACTACCATCCTCAGATGGATGACTCAGCTGCATGGATTTGTTTTCAAGTGTCTTAGGTCTGACAGGGCTAAGGAATTTATAGTGAAGTGGTTCGAGGATTGGTTAGAATCGGTTGATGCTGTGCATGAATTGTCCATGGCTTACACTGCTCAGCAGAATGCGACTGTGGAACGGTACAATGGGGTCCTTCAGAACGTAGCTAGGAGCATTCACTTGGAGTCTAAGCTCACTAAGTCCTTCTGGCCCTATGCCTTCCTCGCCGCGTGTTACCTACGCAACCGGCTGCCTAATCAGGGTGACAAGACTCCTTATGAGTTGTTCTTTGGGGTTCTACCTGATGTATCGTTATTGCGCGTGTTCGGGTGCCCATGCTATGTTACCTTAGTGAATGGGAAGAAGCGCAATAAGCTTGACGAAAGGGCGTTATCTGGTAGACTGGTTGGGTATTCTCTGGTGAGTAAGGGTTATTTTGTTTGGGTTCCTAAGTTGCGCCTGGTGGTAGAGAGTCGTGATGTGCTCTTCTATGAACAGTTTAGCTATAACTGTATCCCTGGGCTTTTTCCCTATGATGGATCTCAGTATTTTTCTCGCACCCCTGCCGCTATCATCGGTAAAGGGCTTGATACTACTGACAATGTCCTGGGCCCTTTACCAACCCCGATTGTTGACCGCTTTACTGGTCATGGGATGACGATGCGTCCCAGGCCAGGTAATGATGGTGCTGTATCGCGTGCGGCGGCATTGGGCCAGGGGGAGTCTGATGTTCCTTCAAGCTCTAATTTATTCGAATCTCAGGGGGTCGCCGGGCCTTCCTCTGCGCCACGTTTCGTCGGTGAAGTCGTAGGATTAGGACAGCCTCGGGTCATAGTGGAACCTAGTACAGGTCCACTGCCCACTAGTCGCCACCCCCCGTCCACCTATTCGGATAGCTCGCGGGAGTTGTTGATCACTTCACCCCCTGCTATACCTGGTGGTTTATACCGGACCAGGCATTGCGACGATGTGGCCGTCACAGATGATGTGAGTGATGACCTCGAACACTGGTCCGGGTCAGATACTGCGTATGGCTGGGGTGTTCCAGTGTACCCAGGCTTCGACGATTTAGAGGCAAAGGAGGCCGGCCTTGTTCAACCACGCATGAGTGCTGCGCTGGGGGCTTTATTACCGGTTACTGCTGATACTGCTGATATCCCCGCTGCCCATGTACAAGTACACTGCTTGTACGTGGGGGCTTTTATTTCTACCTCTACTGAACTCTCTTATAAAGCTGCAATGTTACCTACCAACCCAGACAGAGATCTCTGGCTGCAGGCTATGAAGGATGAGATGGCCTCCCTCCATGCTCATGGCACTTGGGTCCTCACTCCACAGCCTCCTAGGCAGAGGATTCTATCTGGCAGATGGTTATTTGTCAAGAAACATGGGGCTGATGGTTCTTTGCGTTTTAAAGCTCGTTTTGTAGTTCGTGGTTTTCTGCAACGTCCTGGGCTGGACTACCATGATGTATATGCCCCCGTCTCCTCTAAAGCAGGTCTTCGTGTGCTCCTTGCTGCCATCACTCATAGAAAAATGTTTGTGAGGCAGCTGGACATCAAGACTGCATTCTTGAATGCCAAGCTGGAACCTGGTCTGGACCTGTTCTGCTACCAGCCTGAGGGCTTTCATGAACTTGGTCCTGACAATGTTCCCCTTGTGTGCAAGCTAATTAAATCTCTTTATGGTTTGAAGCAGGCACCCAGGGCTTGGAGCAAAGATGTAAAGCAGGTTTTGGTTGCCCACGGTTTTACCATGTGCAAAGCTGAACCTGCTCTGTATTTCAGGAGGGATTCTACTGGTGGGTGGAGCTATGTCCTGACCTATGTGGATGACTTTATCTGTGCTTTTAGTGAGCTGCATAGGTACGCCTTGCTGATCAAGGCTATGGAAGCAGCTGGGTGGGAAGTCAAGGAAATGGGTGTACCTGTCCAGTTCCTTTCTTGTACACTTGATTCTGACGGCAGGTGTGTTAAGATCGACCTCTCCCAGCACTCCTACATTGTTGAGCTGGTGGAGCAGTTTGGTCTCACTGCTGCTACCAAGCCCAAGTTTTCAGTTCCCATGTCCAAGTGCACTGTCACTGATCCTCCTGGAGAACCTCTGGCCTCTTATAGCCAGTACCTCTCTCTTGTGGGGGCTTTGCTGTACCTGGCTACCTGCACAAGGCCTGATATTTCTTTTGCTGTTAGCTACCTGTCCAGGTTTTCTGCTCAACCCACTGCCCCCCTGTGGGCTGCAGCCAAGCGCTTGCTTTTGTATTTGAGAGAACATTCCCATCTGGGCCTCACTTACACTCACAGCCCTGGTTTCTCTTTTACTGTCTTTAGTGACTCATCCTTTGCTGATGATGGGTCTGACAGGAGATCTCAGACTGGCTATGCTGTGCTTGCTGGAGGCTGCCTTGTGAATTGGATGAGCAAAAGGCAACCCACTGTTGCTGTTAGCTCCAGTGAGGCTGAGTATCAGGCCCTGTCTCAGACTGCCAGGGAGGTGCAATGGTTGAAAAAGTTGAGAATTGATCTAGGGCTGCCTTGTGACCTGGTCACCATTCAGGGTGACAACTTGGGGTCCTTGAGCTGGGCCAATGACTGTCAGCTGCTCCCTCGCAACAAGCACATTGATGTCATCCATCACTATATCCAGGAGCTGGTGGAGGATGGCCAGGTGGATGTTGCCTATGTAAACACTAAGGACAACTGTGCTGACCCCTTCACCAAGCCCCTTGATCCTATGGTGTTCTGGCGTTTCATTCGCATGTTTGGAATGACTGCTTCTCCTTAAACCATTTTTTTTGGTTACATGTATTCTAGAATTTTGGTTACATGTATTCTGGAATTTTTGGTTACATTTTAGGGTTTCTTTGGTTACATTTACAGTTTCTTTAAGTTATCATTGATTGGCATTAGGTTCCTATTCCCGGATCGGGTTTTCTATACCGTTGTTACCCGACTTTGATATTTAGTTGTCCTCTTATATCCACTTGGCAAATTTTGGTTCTTTGCCTTGCTTCATACCTTCCCTTACACCCTTCGGGTTTCATTTGAAGTTTCTCTCGATTTTTTTTTTTCGGAGTTCTTTGATTTTTTTTTTTTTTTTTTAATTTGTTACATATAGTTCTATGTCACCAGTGCCATAGGTGGAGTAGTACTATTGTATGTCACCTGTGTCATAGGTGGAGTATCAGCATGTATAGCGGTGCTCTCACGCGTTTTATGACTTGGTGACTACTTATGTACTCCCTTAGAACTATCGGCTCTCCTGAGCCAGCTTCCCGTGGGACTGAGTCATCTTGAGATGACTCAGTGGCAGCTTCCTGTCACCTACGTCTCCGGTCTGATCTGTACCCTGTTAGGTTCCTGTCTACCGCCTCCTTTCACCACAGGTGCCCCTTTATGGGTCTCCTGTGTCTGTAACGTTATCCTTGTCTCCGTGTATAGATTGGTGCGTCTGTTCCGCTGCTTTAATCTACTGTCCACTCTACCGGAGTGATTTCAAGCTGATAGAGATCGGCTCATTCCTCGGTTTGTGCAATTATTTTCGCAAATTTATCCAAGGCTATTCGTTTCTCGCTGCCCCGCTTCAAACCTTGTCTAACATCAAGGGCGAACTAGGCTCCTTGTTCAAAGAAGAACATCTCATCTCATTCAAAGGCCTCAAGGAAGCTTTGCTATCCGCTCCAGTCCTCGCGCTGCTGGATTTCTGCAAACCTTTCGAGTTCATTACCGACGCATCTTTGCTCGGTACCGGCGCGGTGCTCTTGCAAGATAAACACCCCATCGCCTTCGCCAGCAAGAAGTATATCCCAGCGGAGCTGAACTATACTACGACGGAACAAGAGATGCTAGCAATCGTTCACGCGTTGACCGAGTGGCGATGCTACCTCGAAGGTTCCCACATGACATTGGTCACTGACCACAATCCGCTCACGTATTTTGACACCAAGGCAGTCCTTTCACGACGCATGGGCCGATGGCAGGAGGACCTAGCGCCCTTCAGCTATACTTGGGAGTATCGCGCGGGTCGCAATAATATGGCAGACCCGGTCAGTCGCAATCCCAACCTCTCTGCCCCCGCCGACGTCGCGGTTGCGCACCAGCTGTTGGTCTTCTCTCTCTTGGTCAGCGAATGCCGGCCTCGATCAATGAAGCGACGTCCTATTGCAGTCGGTCCCGCGGTCGTTGACATCCTTCCCCGCCCACCGACTGTCCTCCCCGTACCTTCGGTTCCGGTCAAAGATCTTAGATCAGCAAGACCTTCGGGTGCATGCCTTTCCTTCTTTTTCTGTGTTGCTCTTGGAGGTTACAGTGGTGTTTTATTGGTTGGGGAGAAACAGTGTTGCTTGGAGGTGGGGGTGGTGCTCGGAAGGCCCTTTGTCCTTTGTCCTCCTAGTAATTAGTTTGTGTCCCTCGGTCTTTTGTCCCCTAGTCTTTTCGTCTTTTGTCTTCGGATCTTTTGTCTTAGCGGACTTTTGGTCCATGTCCTCTAATCTTCTTCTTTGGTTTTTCTTCCTCGGTCACATAGGGCAAGGTTTTAACAGATGTTCCCTTTCCTGGTTCCTCCCTATGTAAAAAAAAAAAAAAAACGACGTCTCGAATACTTGGTCCGATTGCAAGACTTCGGTATTGAGCAAGACACTTGGGAACTCGCAAAAGCGGTCAAGAAAAGTGCCCCTCACGTCGTCGATGCATGGAAATCACGTGTTACGCCCGTTGTGTCCCGACGTACGTCGAAAAAACGGGCCCATCACCAACCCATCGCACTCCTTGTTACCGCTACCTTTGAAGCATAGACATGCCGCGTTTGGTTGTCTTTGCAGAGCTTGCTGATTTGCATCGGCGACCTAGTGGCATGATACTAGGCTGCTGATAGACTGCGCTGAAATGCTAATGGAGTGATGCCCTGATGCACAGGCTACCGGTTTATTTGCTAGCTGCTTTAGTGCGCCTTTATGGTTTCCTTGCTGGTCGGTGGATCTTGTGGGGGTTCTACCCTTTCACCGTCCAGGACGTTTTCTAAGGAGTTTGATTTGCTTCTTTAGATTTTTTTTTAGTTACCTTGTTAGTGTTAGCTTTGGCCCTGTCCTGTTTTTTGTTGCATGCCGCGCTCTGGTCGTCTTTGCAGAGCTTGCTGATCTGCATGGGTGACCTAGCGACATGTTACTAGGCTGCTGAGAGTATGTGCTGGTTTGCTAAAGGAGTGATGCCCTGATGCACTGGCCTGTTACAGGAGTGATGCCCTGCATTGTTTTAATCTTAGATCAGCAAGACCTTCGGGTGCATGCCTTTCCTTCTTTTTCTGTGTTGCTCTTGGAGGTTACAGTGGTGTTTTATTGGTTGGGGAGGAACAGTGTTGCTTGGAGGTGGGGGTGGTGCTCGGAAGGCCCTTTGTCCTTTGTCTGCCTAGTAATTAGTTTGTGTCCCTCGTTCTTTTGTCCCCTAGTCTTTTCGTCTTTTGTCTTGGATCTTTTGTCTTAGCGGACTTTTGGTCCATGTCTTCTAGTCTTTTTCTTTGGTTTTTCTTCCTCGGTCACATAGGGCTAGGTTTTATCAGATGTTCCCTTTCCTGGTTCCTCCCTATGTAAAAAAAAAAAAAAAAAAAAAAACTCGACGCATACGATACGGCGGTCAGATTGCTTTATTCATAAAGCTATCTGTCCCGGAGTACTCAAAAGGGGTGTTAAATGGTTCTCTCCGAAACCAACTTGATTCATCAAGTATATTTTGAGCACGGCACATACGACTAGGACTACGCCTGTTATTCACATCCCACCTTTATTACGATCAGATGCGGGGTCCGCATCTCTTCTGGAGGGGGGGGAGTGTAACGGTACAGAACCCTTCACGGGTACTCTGGCCTTCCAGCAAGGCATACGGGTACATCTCACCCGTAAGCCACGTGACAAACGCACATGATACAGTACCATACCCATGTACTGCCTCATCTCTCACAACGCACCCATTGCGTACATAGACACGAGCTACTCGGGACGAACCCTTCTACTCCTTCACGAAGACGTTCTTCCCGATCAACTCTACATCCCATACTTAGGTAACACCCTTCTATTCTGCTAGCTTACGCATCTCGACTACACATAAACATACATCACATAGACTGTTCCCCTAGCTTAACTCCCCAGGCTGCTGAGTGCATCCTGAGCTGTTACACCTACAATAACCAACTGAGATCTAGTGGAACTCTGCAATCCTTCCTTCTTCCCTCGGGAGAGTTCGCCCTTGCCACCCTATCGTTTGCTGACGATGGCAAGCACTTTGTCCTCAACCCAGCCACAGATGGGCATATATATCATCAAGGAGACATACGTCGTAGCCAATTCGGCTGGCTTACCCGCCCAGTCTGTTCCCAGGACCCGTCTTCTGCTTATAGAACTTCCCCCATACATACCCCTCCCTGCAGATCTGGACCACGCCCTTGGCACCCATCACTTGACTGGCTACCACCTCTACCCCCCAAACACACCTCACAGATTGCTGGGCGTGCCATTCGGTGCAGACACTGCCCTTTTTTTTTTTTTTTTTTTTTTTTACAAAGGGGGGAACCAGGAAAAGGCGCAACTGATAAAACCTAGCCCTTTGTGACCAAGGAGAAAAGACCAAAGAAAAAGACAAGAACGGCTAAGGGACAGCTAAGGGACAGACACCACCTGGGCGACGTAAGGGACAAAGGAGGACGGGAACAGAAGACCTTTGCAAGGCTGCAGCCTACCAGCACATGCCCCATAGCATCTCATGTGCAGTTGCTCTATGGCTTTCACGCAATCTCAATGTTATTGGCGGGGCGCATGTTGCTATGCAATGCTTGGCTTCCAAGTTCATCTTCCAGGCTAACCTTTCCTCACCACCAGCGCCTCTCCGCCAGCAGTTGCAATCTTCTCTTAATGCCTGTGTTGCAACCTCTAGCCTGCAAGAGGAATCACCACGTCCAGAGCACCTCTTCCCCCGCTTTGGGACAGCCGTCCTTCCTTTTCATCGAGGAGGGCTTGCTGTACCCCATCTTGCTTCCCACTCGGCAGCTATGCTAGCCAAGACCACATGGCTCCTCTTCAGTTGCTTCGGCCAATTCGGCTGGAGCGACTGCAATTTTGCGGCTATGGGAGCTGCTCAGTGCCCCATTTGAGTATTACAGACGCTCATGCGGTCTAATCCGCTACTCTGCCCCCTCCAGAGGTCAGCATAAGAGGTCAGCCTACTGGAGGGGGGCAGGCTATTCTCTTCAAGTTAATTTGGGACCACCCGACCCCCATCCTTAGTACTTCAGAAGCAGCTCTCTCCTGATTCCCTTCTTCCGAGCCCCACCCACTTCCTCCTTCCTCTCAGAATCCTCCATCTCCTCCCTCTCATCCCTGCTCCTTCATGTCAACTGCTGAGATACCTAGTATACGAAGCTTTAAGGCGACAATTGGAGCTGGAGGTCCTTTTTTTGCGCGTTTTTTTAGTGTTTTTTGGCCTTAGACAGGTGTTGTGCTGTTGAGAGTGTTTTTTTTTTTTTACAAAGGGGGGAACCAGGAAAAGGCGCAACTGATAAAACCTAGCCCTTTGTGAAAATTTCACAAAAATTCTGGGGCAGGGTCTTGATCTTGGGCTTGGGCTCGATCTAGGCCACACAATTTTTTCAGCCGACTTTTTCCAACTTTCTCAACTCCGATCTTTTTCGGCTTTCGCATCTTTCGCGCAGCTTCTTGAGCTTCGCAACCACCCTCAATTCGTTGCGGGGCGTGCGGCATGCACTTGGGCGACTTTTCACTCCTCTGGCCAATCTCAACTTCGACAGCCTTTCTCTCCCTCTTCCCTCTATACGTTTCTGTGTTCTTGTGCTCGTCTTGAAGCTCTCAAGGAGACGCATCTGCCTATACCTTTTCTTTTGATCGAGGCTCGTTTTTTACGAAAACGCCAGGTCAACACCTTTCCCTCAGCTTGTTAGCCTCTGGCCATCTTTCAGCACCTTTCAGCACCTCCAACTTTCTCAACTCCGATCTTTTTCAGCTTCCGCATCTTTCGCGCAGCTTCTTGAGCTTCGCAACCACCATCAATTCGTTGCGGGGCGTGCGGCATGCACCTGGACGACTTTTCACTCCTCTGGCCGACCTCAACTTCGACAGCCTTTTTCTCACTCTTCCCTCAATACGTTACAGTGTTCTTGTGCTCGTCTTGAAGCTCTCAAGCCGCTCAGTGTGCGAATTGTCCTTCTTGATACTCTCTGCTTCCCCCTTCAGCCCTGCAATAGCAGCAGTGTCTCAGCCAGCCTGGTCTGACACTCGAGTTTCCCCACACACTTTCAGCCCTTCCTTCTTTGCATGGGAGTCAATCCTACACCTGGTATACTTCTCCCAGCCCCTTTCAGCTATCATGGCCTCTTCTGTTCCTTCTCTCTGACAGCCTCATGCAGCTTCCCCCCATGGCTCAGCACATGCTTAGAAGATCCCAATGGACCTCTGATGTGCGAGACATCCCCCAGACTCTACAGCAAGCCCCATGGATGACCAGCTCCCAAGTCTCGCACATCCTTCCATGCCCGCACACCTTCTTACAGGAAGTAGGTAAAGCAGCAGTTGAGCCCCAAGAGCTGCCAGCCTTTCTCACCTTCCTCCTCCAGTACTTCACCCCCCTTCTCCATGGTATGCCGCCAATGGGGCGATGCGGGTCCCATGCAAAAGCTTATTGGTGCATCGTCCTTGCACCCACTGGCCGATATTACGCTGACCTTTCCAGGCGGCTATCTCATTCTGGCAACTTCACTGTGGAGTGGGGACAGCGATAGATCCTCATCCCCCTATCCTCTGCTCCTCCCCCTCTCCCCTCTTCACACCGCCGCCTTAAATTCTTCAACGTACCCTCCACATGCGCACGCATTGGCCTTCCTGAGGCCATCCTCTTAGCGGCCGGCTACAAGACAATTCCTGCCCACCTTTCCACTTCCCCCTTGCTCCCGTCCCGGGGGCAGTCATTATCCTCCGCTACAGTCTTGGCGTGAACGCCAACGCTGCCGTCTTCATCGTGGAATATCATCCCACCCCCAGAAGACCCCTTCCTCCCCCGCTTTGGCCTTTTGTCGTATTGGACAGCGGTGTTGGGCATGTGGGGTGTGCCCACACCGTTCTCAAATTCATCTAGATTTCTTATCCTGGGGGTACTTAACTCACAATCAACCCATCTCGCCCCCTCGCCTAACGAACAGCTCATCCAAATTACTGCCCCCTCGCACACTAGAGAGGCAGACCCCCCTTCACAGCACCATGGTCTTGTACTCAAGATCATCTGCCCTCTCCCCCCATCGTTATCCCCCCCTCACACGCCCGACCTTCCCAGACCTCCCCCCAAAGTACGCCTACCCGCCCTTATCCCGGCATCGCGGTTCGCATATATTCCCCCGGGCAGGCCCAGTTTAGATAGATGTCTTTTTATATTAGTTTAGTTCTTATAAGGGCGTATCATAACCCACAACAGAAGCTCACATAGACACGCAGCCTTCCGCATAACCTTACCCTGGAATTCCACAATCGCCGTCGCGAATCAAGCACTCCTAAGGACCCCCACCCCCGACAAGAGAGAGCACCGTGTTGAGAAACCGCAAGCACGCAGATATGCCCTGGCCCCTCCACATTTCGGGCTCGTTCCCACCCATTCCACACCACACCCCTCTCACTTCTGAATTACCAAGGAGGCCACAACGGTTAAGAGCTGCCATAGTAGTAACCAGAGCTCCCCGTTATCTTCCCCATCTCCAGGGTAACCTCCTCCATTCCCCCGCCGAATCAGCCCTTCCCTTCACCTCTTCCTAACTGGAACCCATCTGGTCCCCGACCTATGTTACCCCTCCATCATTCTCTGCCATTTCTCCCTTTCCCTCCCACCGTTCCCATATCCCAACAGCACTCAGCCATCCACCCCACCCTCCGTGCTACGCACATTACACACCACACCATCCCGCCCTCGGTCCCCACAGCCCCTACTGTTTCCCTCTACTGAGGCGAACTCCTCATGCCGGTTCCCTCAGAGCTCGCCCCGGTCATCTTTTTCAAGCTTTCTCCTGTCGAGACACACACAAACCCAGTGACTTCGCCCGCCAGTCGACAGCCCGCCCCAAACACTGACCAGGAACTTCACCCCGCCCCCCCTTCTCCAGATGAAGCACCAGTTTCATACTCCCACTTCAAGCACCGGCCCTCATCGCAATCACCTAGGTAGCAGAATGAGATCTAGCCCGCAGCTACAGCACCAGAAACAGCCCACTCTCAGCAACTTCTTCAGCACAGCTCCTTGCTCACAACGGCTGCTAGACCAGCAGCGGCCCATCAGACAACACCCACCGATTAGATTCACAACTCATCAGGTGCACCTCCACTCCAAGATCTGGTCAGCTTCAGCAGTACCACGCAGCAGCCGCAGCCTCAGCCTCAGCCTCAGCCTTAGCCTCAGCCACGCCACAGCCACACCACAGCCTCACGTCACGTCACATCAGCATCAGCATCAGTTCAGAGATTTGTGCAGATATCAAAGATGTTCTCACGTAAGAAGATATTTGTTGGATAGGTTTTTATATTTCTATTAGGGATTTTCTATTTTCTCTTTCTCTTTTTTCCTTTTTTCTATTTCTCTTTTCTCCCTTTTTCTCTTTTCTTTTACGTTTCCTTTTCTCTTTCGCTTGTCCCTTTTGTCTTTTATCTTTGACTATTTTATAGTTTGTCTATAACAGGTATGTATATGGGTGGAGGGATTTTTCATATTTTGTATTTTTTTATGTTTAATAGGTTTATGGGGGTAGTTTTTTTTCTATATATATATATAATTTTTGTTTTTTTTTTTTTTTTTTCATAACCTTTTATACATCCCAGTTCACACCTTTCTACTATCAAAAACCTCTATCACTAATATATCCTATACAAAATATATCCTTCTCCCCCCTCTACCTCCTGTCTCTTCTCTCCCCCTCGCCTCTCTCCCACTCTCTCTCTATTCTTCCTCTCTCTCCCCTTCTCTCTCCTCTTTCCTCTCCTCCTCTCCTCTCCCTCTATCTCCCTCCTCTCCTCCTCTCCGCTCTCCCTCTCTCCTCTCTCTCTTTACTCCTCTTCTCTCTTCGCCCCTTCTCTTTTTTCCTTCTCGTTTCTTTCCTTCTCCTTTTTTTCCTCTCCTTTTCCTCCTCCTCTCCTTTTTCTTTTTCCTCTCGCCCGCTTTTTCTTTTGCCCATGGTCCGGGCCCCTCTGCCGTCCTCCTCCTGATTAAAACCCTCACTGCCCCATCACAGAACACGTCCTAAGACCTATCCTAGGTCCACAGGCCGCATGCTACCTCTGATGCTTCATTGGTACTCCGTCCACCTTTTGTGGTCTATCTCCCGGCCCAAGCTGCCTTGACAGGAAGACTTCTTTTTTCAAAACAACTCAAACTCTGCGTGCGTCCCAACCTTCCCACTGACGGACGCCCCTTCTCGTTGTTGGTGAGTTCCAACTGCAATTCTTGACCCCCTCGATACTGTCTACCCTCCTCACAGACTTACTATTGACCCAATGAATCCGCATGCCGGGGGCACCTCCCCTTGCCGACACATGAACCCTACAGCCTACAAGACTCTGGAGGAAAACAACGAGCCCGACTCCAAAGACTTTCACACGATTGGAGCATCCACCTCATCGGTCCGGTAGGCTTGACCGCTGGCCTGGCTTCATACTCCCTCCTAGCCCGCTTCCACAGCCACTTCCCTCCATTTCTCCCTACCTCTGGCTTATCTCTGACCCCGCCCCTTTCCTATACCCTCTCCTCCTAGCCCGCTCCACCCAAGGCCAAGGGCTGCAGGGTTCCCCCCTCCTCCTCCCTCAACATTCCAGAAGCTTGTTGATAGCTCAAGAACATCATCCCTTTGCTCCATCCCTCCTCCGAAACCTCTTACCGATTCAAGACATCGGCACAAATGGGACACATGAAGGCATTTATGCGCACCACGTTTTGGGCCATTTACAGAAGCATCGCCGTCCCTCCAGCGTGCCGCCCGCGTAGCAGAGGACGACGCCCGGCAGGAAATTCTCACAGTGCATTTCTTCTCCCCCAATGCATTTCTTCGCTGGCCCCTCAACATAGCCAAGGCTAAGGCATTAGCAGCACACTCTTTGGCAGCCCCTCCTTGCTCCAGGCTCAAAGCTCTACCGATCCTTGAGCACACTTTTGGGGATTCATCTTCCTTCACTTCTTCCACCACCTTTTCCCGTCCCCCTCGGGGACCGCCCCAAGAACCAAAACCCCCCCGTTCACATCAAGCTTATCCAGCCTCCAGGGCCACCCCAGCATCACCCCCTTTCCGTGGCCTGCCCTCTCTTCAATGATGGAGTCAACATAGGACTGGAGTACTGCCTCCGGGACTTTTATACTGCTGTGGCCTCCGTTGGACTGTCTCGTCCAACCCAACATCAACCAGGCTAACCAGGGATCTCGGCTCACATCCCTCCCTCGCCCCCCCCCTATTTTGCATCCCTTGCAGAATTTGTCAAGGGCGATGGCCTATCACATCAGACGGAATGGAACCTTGCATCCGCATCTGCTTCTCAGGCTCCCAGCCCAGGGTTATGACGGACTTCCCTTTGAAGTCGCAATTCTTCCATAAGACCTGTCCCCCCCGATCCGTCAAGGGGGTTTCCAACGCTGCTTCCAAGATCAAGTTAACTCGGCCCCCCTACACCCCTCCTTAGGGAACCATCTGCCTTACTTCCACAAGACGGTCACCCCAAGCTCCCTCGCAGTTACGCGTCCTATCACCCTTCTCAATTGCGACCTTAGCTTGGTCCTTTTGATCATGGCTCCCGGCTGCAACGCCCACTGAATATCTCATCGACGTCACTCAATCAGCTTTCCTCCGTGGCCGAGACATCATGACACATCCGCTATCACCTAGGACTTGGCTGCGCGCTTAAAGACCATGCTTACCAGGCTGGTTTGCTGCATTCTGCTCACACGCCATGATGCTGTCAACAGGGGATGGCTCCTAAGACAATGTCAGCCATGGGATTCAATAGTGCAGCATCACGCCTGGTGCGATTCCTGCATGAATGGCAGCGCACCAGTGCGTCTCACTGTTTTCTTCACTCCTCCTTCCCCCACCCTCCGCTCCCTCAGGGTGGGACCGTGAGCTGTACTCAACTGGGTCATCATCTTTGAGCCCTTCATCCTACACTAACCACTGAGAATCTTTTGGAACTCAAGGGGGGGGGGGAGGGGGGGGGGGTGCATCCTCCTCGTCCCCGCAGGAGAGTTGGCCCCTGCCACCCCTCGTTTGCTGAC
>JACBWV010000917.1:0-37500 GCA_013435795.1 Chlamydomonas sp. ICE-L | reverse complement strand
GATGGATGGATGGATGGATGGATGGATGGATGGTGAGATTGGATGGATGGATGGATGGAGATGGTGGGATGGATGGATGGATGGATGGATGGAGTGGATGGATGGATGGAGGATGGATGGATGGATGGATGGATGGATGGATGATGATGGAATGATGGATGGATGGAGGATGGAGGATGGATGGATGGATGGATGGATGGATGGATGGATGGATGGATGGATGGTGGGCGCTCGTGTCACCCTATGCCAGTCCCCTCCCCTGAAGACCTCACAAAAGATTGGGTGGACTTACAACGTGGTCAAGCCCCTCCCGTACAGGCCAGCGGAGAGAGAAGAACTGTCAAAGACAAGACGAACCTCAAGTCTCCCTCCCCTACGTGCAGGCTTTTCTTCCAGGTGTGGGTACGCCTCGCTGCCAAGACGCTCCACCGTCTTATACCATCACTGACGGAGCTTGCTTCATGGCACCCTGGCTGCAATGCGGTTCTGCTTCATGTACGAAGACGCTTCCACGGGTCTCAACCAAGACGACCCCCCCTCCTAGTCTGCTCCAGCCCTGATTGCTGGACAGTGCAACCATGCTGACACAATTGTCTCACGATTTATTGGAATGCCCTGCATTCTGCTCTGTCATTAGACTGGCGCCTTTCCACTTGGGAGGACCCTCACCGGGGGCAGCGCCTTCCTCGTTGCCCCTCTTCCTCATCAGCGTGAAAGACATCAACCTTTGCAAGGGACACCCCCTACTCCCTCTACCCTAGTTGTGGTCCTTCCTGCGTATAAGCACTGGGCGGCGATATGGCAGGTCGTTCGTGCCCAGGGATGACAGACTGGACCATTCTGAGCCCCTTCACCCACAAGGCTATCTGCCTTGCCCTGGCCACCTTACCAAGCCATCGCCCAGGGACCTGGATGAGCACCCGACGGATTCTTCGACACCTTGATAATGGAGCTTCGGTCAAGATTGGTGGCGGCCCTAGATGATCTCTCACAGTGGCTTTCCTTTGCAAGCTAGGGGCCACAACCCCGATCTTTGCACCATGATTGGGGTCACTCCGGGACAGGAGCCCTGATACCCGCACACATGGACAATGACAACCCCATGGCCCAGCGCTCCTTACAATCCCAGACCCAATCACCAGACCCAAGCCCAAGCAATAGTTCAGACCCTGATCTAGACCCCTGACCCAGATCCAGCCCAGGTACCCGGATCTAGACCTTGCTCTAGGACCCTGACCCAGACCCAGCCCATTCCCGAGCTCTAGACCCTGATATAGACACTGACTTAGGTCCAGCAAAAGGCACCAGCTCTAGGCCCCGATATGACCTAACCTTAGATCGAGCCCAAGCCCAAGATCAGACCTGCCACAGTATCAAGATCATGTTCCAGATTTGGACACAGCACTCGGACAACGTTCCAGATCTGGGGCTAGATCTGGACCAAGATCAAGGTACCAGATCTGAGATAAAGATTCCCGATCAAGATATTGATACTTCTATGTCTTCATTCCTGTTGTAAATGCCAGACCAGTCTTTTAGGTTTTGCTTTGCTTCCAGTGTCTTTCGTCTTTTCGGAGTAGCCTCTGCTTTGGCTTGTTTTGAAGTTTGTCTCCTTAGTTGCTTCCCTAGTTAAGTATCCACCCTTAGTTGCCTCCTTAGTTTCCCCCTCAGTTGCCTCATTGTCCCCCCCACCCCCCCCCGCCCCACCTTTTTTTCTTAGTTCTCGCATAGTTTCATTTTAGTCTCAGTAGTTTGCATCTCTCTTTAATTTCTGATCCGGTGAGTTAGAGATTGCAATGTTTTGGCACCCCCCTCAAGGTCTTTTTTCTTAGTAGTCCTAGCCCCTTCTCTTGGGCTTCCTGTTTTTGGCTTCGTCGTGCCTCTCTGGTTGTTGTCTTCTGTTCCCGTCCTCTATGTCCCTTAAGTTGTCGCACAGGTGGTGTCTGTCCCGTAGCTGTACATTAGCCGTTATGTCTTTTTCTTTGGTCTTTCTCCTTGGTCACAAAGGGCGGTTGTATCAAGTTGCGCCTTGATCATGGTTCCCACCTTTGTAAAAAAAAAAAAAAAAAAAAATAGCTCTAGCATCAGCTCAGATCTCTCAGCATCGGAATTTCAGCAGCCCTTAGCCTTAGTCTCAGCACTGGCCCTTGGGTGGAGCCTGTGGCCTAGGAAGGAGAGAGGGTTATAGACACAGGGAGGTGGTACGAGATAAAGGCCAGAGGTAGGGAGAATGGAGGAAGTGGCTGTGAAGAGGGCTAGGAGGGAGTCTGAAGCTAGCAAGAGGTCAAGCCTTAACCGCCCGATGGATGCTGGATTGCTCCCAATGTGTGAAGTCTGTGGCAGTCGGGTGGTGTTCCTCCAGATGTTTGTAGGGTGTAGGTTTTCATGAGGTTGCAGAGGAGGTGCCCCGCATCGACTATGGGGTCAATATTAAGTCTGGGAGGAGGGTATTATTAGACCGATGAGGGGTCAAGGAATGCAGTTGAAATCACCAAACAAAGAGAGGACGGAGTCGTCCGGGGAAGGTTGGGCGCACGCAGTTGATTGAAAAGGAAGTCTGTCTTCTCTGTTAGCAGTAGGGCCGGAGCATAGACGCCACAAAAATGTGGATGACGAAGTAACTCCATGGAAAGCATCGATGCGTAGAATGCGGCATGCTGGACCCTTAGGATCGTCTTCGGACGGGATCTGTGATGGGGGGCAAGTGAGGGCTTAATATCAGGACTGATGCCTCAGTGTTGCCCTGTAAAGGGCAAAAGAAAAATCTGAGCCGGACAGACTTGGCCCAGGCCTGGGAGGTGGGTTGAAGAAGTCCCGGGTGATGAAGGGTTGACCTTACTTCAGTGAGCACTGCACCACTCGCGTTTTCGAAAGCCAAGAATGTGATCAAAGAGTGTAGGGGTGTAAGTCCTTGCTCGTTGGTGCAGACAAAGGTCCTAAGAGGGGCAGCTGTGCATTCATTCGTGTTCTCCCTGGTGTGTCCCGGCTTGTGTTGCAGTGATATTTAAGCCGTGAGATTTGCGCCGGTTGTACCTATTTGGTGGGGGACATTTCAGAGAGAGAGGTGCTGGAAAAGATGAGATGCCACCAGGGATGTGGTCTTTGGAGACGTCCGAGTTCTCTGCGGAGGATGTGGACAGCCTGTTGAAGAGGGACGGCTGTGGGTAAGGGTTGAACGGCCTAAAAAGAGAGAGGGTGGCACGGTGAGGGGGGGAAGCTTGAGCGGGGGGGAGAGGGGAGGTTGCCTGTAAGGGGGGGAGGGTCTGAGCGCCAAAAAAGTGAGTCTGTTGTCAGCACGTGAAGTGGAAGGGGGGCGGTGGCAGGAGAGTTAAGAGGAAGGGGGGAGAAGGAGCAGGGACGGGGGAGGGGAGGTGGGATCTGGGGGGGTGTTATTGTCCACGGGCCGAGTGGATGCCAGGCTGGAAGGAAGAAAGCGAGGGGGAGCGGGATATATGAAGGAGACGGGAGGAGAGTAATGGGAGGCAGGGGGGCCACGTTCTCTTGGAGGGATGGAGGGGGAGGAGACAGAAGAGAAGAAGGGGGGAGGGGAATGGAGGAGGGATATAAAAGGGTTCGGAGAACGTCCGTGGTCACGCTGTCAATATCAATAAATAGGTTGGAGCCAAATTGAAGGGGGGCGGGCTGGGCTTTGCAGTCGCCCTGCCAGCTGGACCGAGGAGTGTCCTATAGTGAACCAAGTCGTGATGCATGTGAAGGGAAGGAGTGCGCACAAGTTGGTCCAATAAGGGGGCTCGGTCCCAAGGGGTTGAGACAAATGGGAAGCAAAGCGGATCATGCTGGGTGTGTGATAGAGAGTCCAGATCGCTGGTGGAGGGAGGGTGGTGGATGATGGCGGAGAGAGGTAAGGATGGGGTTTGTGGGAGGGAAGTAGGGCGGCCAGTGGGATGGAGGAAGAGGGAGGACAGGAGGAGGGAGGGAGGTGAAAGGGAAGGGGACAGGGGATGGGAGAGGAACTGGTTTTGCCGGAGATGGCAGGCAAGCAACCAGAGAAGCTGCCTTTGCTCAGAGATGGTCGGGGGTTGGGGAGCGTGGGTCTGCAGAGGGGGAAGGGGCGGCGGAGATAGGAGGGACTGAGATGGGGTGGTAGGGTAGAGGGAGACTTTCGGATTGAGAGATTTTAAAGGGGGACTGAGAGGGGGATTGAGGATAAGGGGGAGGGGGGGGAGCGACTGGAGAGGAAGGAATCTTGGGACTAGGGAAGATGGAGACTCTGCTAGGGCAGATTAGAGGGGAGGCGAGAGGGGGGGGAGGATGCTATAGGCGATTGTATGGGTACCAAAGTGTGCTGTGGGTGTCAACACTGAGTCTGTATGTGTGGTTCAAAAAAAAAAAAAAAACAAAAAAAAAAAAAAAAAAAAAAAAAATAAAAAAAAAAAAAAAAAAAAAAAAAAACAAAGAAAAAAAAAAAAAAAAAAAAAAAAAAAAAAAAAAAAAAAAACAAAAAAAAAAAAAAAAAAAAAAAACAAAAAAAAAAAAGAAAAAAAAAAAAAAAAAAAAAAAAAAAAAAAAACATCTGCTGCAGAGGAAGATCCGATTCCTCTACCTGGTGGCAAAGCTGTGTAAGCCCCGGTGTGAGGTGTTAAAGCAAAAAGTGATGCTATATGTAGCAATGCAGCGGGTGGCTAAAGCCGAGAACGATGTTGCAGTCGTGGGTGGTCTTTGACCAAGGATCCTACTGACAGGTGCCTGTGCATTGCAGCTTGTTTGGTAATGGAGTCAAGTTTGTTTTGTTTTTTGAGCCTTTAGCTACTGATGATGATGTGTTGCTGGAGCTGATGGTTGATTGTGCGAGGGAGGTTGATGGATGGATGGATGGATGGATGGAGGAGCGATGGATGATGGATGATGGATGGATGGAGGAGGTATGGATGGAGGATGGTGGATGGATGGATGGATGGATGGATGGATGGAGGATGGAGGGATGGATGGATGGAGGGATGGTGGATGGAAGGAGGGATGGATGATGGATGGATGGATGGATGGATGGATGGATGGATGGATGGATGGATGGATGGATGGATGGATGGATGGATGGATGGATGGATGGATGGATGGATGGATGGATGGATGGATGGATGGATGGGTGGATGGATGGATGGATGGATGGATGGATGGATGATGGATGATGGATGGATGGATGGATGTATGGATGGATGGATGGATGGATGGAGGGAGGATGGATGGATGGATGGATGGATGGAGGGATAGGATGGATGATGGAGGATGGGATGGAGGATGGATGGATGGATGGATGGATGGATGGATGGCTGGATGGATGGATGGGGTGGATGGCTGGTGGAGGGATGGATGGATGGAGGAGGAGGATGGATGGATGGATGGATGATGGATGGATGGATGGATGGATGGAGGATGGATGGAGGGATGGAGGATGAGGAGGATGGATGATGGAAGGATGGATGGAGGATGGATGGAGGATGGAGGATGGATGGATGGATGGGATGGATGGATGGATGGTGGTACGGATGGATGGATGGATGGATGGATGGCTGATGGATGGATGGATGGATGGGATGGATGGAGGATGGATGGAATGGATGGATGGAGGTGGATGGATGATGCTGGATGGATGGATGGCTGGATGGATGGATGGATGGATGGATGGCTGGAGGATGGTGGATGTAGGGATGGTGGAGGATGGATGGATGGATGGATGGATGGATGGATGGATGGATGGATGGATGGATGGATGGTGTGAATATAACGGGTTGTTGTGGTAGGGTCATGAATTATTTTTTTATAAGTTGAAGAGAGCAGAGGCTGTCTGTATGGAGGGGAAGAGATTTGTCACAATCAATAATGAGAAGGGCTTGGTGGATGGCTACCAATTCTACCCGGTTGTTAGTTTTGGTGGCCCCTATTCCCCCAGGGTTGATGGTGTAACTTTGCCCTGCAGCCGGGACATATACTGCAGCACCTATTTTGCTAGGATGCCCTGGTTTACCTTTTCTTAGACTGCCATCTGTGTAGACCTGGAGGCCTGAGGAGGGGTTAGCTAGGTAAAGGCAAGGGTGGGTAATGGTAAGAGACTAAGAGGGGAGGGAGGAGGGTGTTGGTGGAGTGGAGTTTGCCAGGGATTTTTGGCAAGAGATTTAAGTTTCCGAGGGTAGGTGATGACAATGTCAGAGAAGGTAAGGGTGTGAGGTGGTGTGATAGTAGAGGGCTCCCAGGATGAGGAGAGGCTTTGCATGTAGTATGTCCATTGGTCAATAAAATCTGGGAGTTTAGGAAAGTAGGTATCTTGGCTGTGGGGGTTGCATATAAGAATGAGATGTAGTTTTTGGGTGGAGGGTGGAGTGTGAGATTTGCTGCCAAGCCAAATTTCAGAGGTAGTATAAAATTCAGACTGTGGTCTAGAGTCAATATAGTGAATCCAGGAGTGATGGAGGAGAGTTTTGTAAGGGGCAGCAAGATCATCAGGGAGGAGCATCAGGGTGCAGGTAGGGCTGAGAGTATTTTCAGCATGGTCAGCACTGGCTAGGGCCCACCTTACAGCTTGGTGTGCTTGTGTGGTGGAGTTGGGAACGTCCACCAGTGAGCCCCCAGTCCAGATGGTAAGAAAGGGGTCTTGGTTGGAGCCAAAGAGCTGGTCAGAAGGGCTGGTAGAAGTAAGAGAAGCTGGTGAGGCTTTGGTCGTAGCTAAGGGGGTTAGAAGTACGATGGTGAGTAATGCCCAGAGCAGCTGCTGCTTGGTAGAGGAAAGGAGAAAGAGTGTTGGTGGCGGCAGGGGCAGCTCTGTATCTATCTGGTGAAGAGGGCAGCTAAGTCAGTGTGGTATGTTCCTCCTTGGGTCAGTTGGTTCCATTTGGTAGGATGGTGGTTTTTTAAATGGTCATAGTTTTGTTTAAGAGAGGTGAGTCTGTCGTTGGGAATGTGCCCAAGACAGTGACCAGTGGGGTTATAAAGATATGAGGCGTTGGTGTGTGTGTGTGTGGATTGGCCGTCTAGAGTAGTGAGTATGCCTGTTTGTATAATGAAGGCTGAGGGTGGTTGAATGTCCCAGTCTGGGTGCCTGTCGTGTGTGTCAATTTTCAATTTTCAATTTTCAATTTTCGAATTTTTGTGAACAAGGTTATGGTTGTCAGCATTAAATCCTGGAGAGGTGGCCCATTGGCCTTGTTGCTGGAGGTTAGTGAGGTGGACGTCCTTCCTGGGGTTGAGATGTGTGGTTGTTGGGGGAGTGGCTCTAAAGGTGTGGTTTAATTGGGCATATGCTGGTTGTCCCACTAGTTCAACAAGATGAGCCGCATGGTGAGATTGGGGTTTCCAATATATGGTGGAGGTAGTGGAGGTAAGAGGTGTGCTGTGGTGGATGCTGCATCCCATGTGTGTGTAGGAGTTGATATGGTCGTTGTGCATAATTCTTGGGGCCCATTGGACGTGGACAACGGTAGTGGTGGCAAGTTTGTCGTCGTTGTAAGAGCGCTTGCCCCGCCAGCTCGTAATGTGCAGGGCTTTGTACTGGGATCCGTAGGTAAGGTGAAGCAGGCGCGCCGGTGGTGCAGGTGCGCTGCTGTCAGTAAGTATGGCACTAGCGGCAGGACGGCATCTTTCCCGAGTATATAGAAAATTCCGAAAAATGCCAAAGAAGGCACCCCACCTCAACCAATTATACTGACACCACTGGGGAAATCCCCCGCCACAATGTTTACTGGCCCACAGTTCAACCTCCTCGCACACCCATGGGAGATATTCCCCCACGAATTTTAGCACCTAACCTTACACAAGGTATCACCTCTAACCTGCCCACTAGCTGCCACCTTGGCCAACACCCTCTTAAAGGGATTTATGCAACCACCTGGGCTGATAACACTCCCCACCAACTTCCCCAAGCAAGTAACAAATTTTGGACCTCAACCCTTATCCAACATAAAACTAAATTCCACATCCTTAAAGCCCGCTGGGGTAGACTGTGGAACCGTAAACTTGCATTCCGCTGGAAACTTCCTTGTATTACCAGCACTCATCCCGATCCGGGCTCGGAGTGGCTCAATGGTAGAGTATCCGGCCTTGGTCGAAGGAAAACGGGGGAGCTCGAATCCTAGCAGGGGCGTTTCGGCTCTCACGGTAGTCGTTGACCGTATGAAACGTGACTGGTTCTAGCTTCGTGCGTACGAACCGGTGTCGATAATATCACGTCCTTAGTAGGGTCAACTGTTCCCCGCAGTGTGACTTACTTGGAAGTCAAATTTTCAATTTTTTTTCAATTACCAGCACTCACCCTCCCACGAACTCCCTATGCCCCATTTGCCACACCTATGAGGACGGAACGGGCCACATCCTGGCGGGCTGCACACACCGGACTTTCAAGGGGCTCTATATCAAGAGACATGACGCCGCAGTGCGACTCATCCACAAGGCCATTTGCACCGGCGCCCTGGGAATCTGGGATCCCGCAGAATGATCATGGACGCTGGCAAGGAAGAGGACCTCCCCAGGGGGGTCCTGGGCAAACGTCTCCCTGACTGGTTACGCCCCTCCACTATTACTGTAGCGGACTGGAAGAGAATGAGACCTGATCTTGCCGTCCTACCTGACATAGACTCCCCTACCTGTCTGTCTGATAAAGAACTTTGGGTTCTTGAGCTTGGATACTGCTCTGATACCAACCATGCTACTAAGTTTATCACTAAACACGCCCAGCATGTTGAATTAGTAAATGGCCTCAGATTGGCTGGATACCTTGTTCACTATGAAGTTATCACCGATGGAACAACTGGTACTATTCCTACCTCTTTTTTGACTTCTATGACCACTCTTGGACTCCAGAGAACCTGTGCCCTCAAACTGGCGGACTCAGTCCACTCTCACACCATTACTAGCTTTCAGAGTATTTTACAATGCAGACGCACGCTTTATGGAAGCACACCCCGGGTCGATACCCGGGGACTAGCACACAGACCGCCCCCCCTCGTTTTGTCTTACCAGCTGTATTGTGCCGGTGCTTCCCAACCGGGGTGAAAAAACCCCGTATTAAGCTGCACTGATATGATGTGGTTGGTAATTCTTTTTACTGAGATGGTCCTACGGCGACTATAGCTAGCTCCGGCCTACGCTATGGTGTCCTTAACTTCACGTCCTGTGAGTAACGGTTCTACACGGATGTAACAATTTCAATTTCAATTTCATCGATCATCAAGTCCCCCATGCCCCCTCGGCATGTGTGTGGCACATTTACACAGAAGCAACAGACCGGCGTGTGCCTCCCACTCATGCGCATGCGATCAAAAATCTCCCGGTGTACGAGTCTATCCTACGCATGCCTCACCTGCAAATTCTGCGTGCTCTGGCTGAAGAAAGTCTCCACGGGGTTTGTGCCCGCCGCACGGATGTTGTACCCCTTCACCGCTGGGTACCTGCGGATCCTGGGGGTGGCTAGGGTGCCCACTGGATGCAATAAGGCTTCGTAGGCCACCGGATCCTCCATCATGGAAGATAGTACATGGGGGGTCCATGGGGCATCCTCCATTGTGCGACTCTTACCGAGGGGAACCATGGCCCTAGGGGCAAGGGGGTAGCTTTCCCTTAACAACCCGTGCAGCCGTGCATACCACAAGCTCTCGTAGTTATACAGCAGGGATGTCAATATCTTGACAGGCAAGCCCCTTACCTTCTGGGGAAGGGAATCTACCCGTTTGTAGAAGGGTTGCAACAAGTGCGCACAAAGCAATGCTTGGTCATGAAAGCGCGCAAAACGCTCTCCCCATGTCAAGCTTGTCGTGTCAGCAGCCTGGAACCCTCGGCCAAAGACCAACATGGCACATGCACAGTCGTGGAAGCGAGCATTAGACACTGCTTGGATGAAGGCTAGGTCCAAGAACATGGCGGCATAGGGGGCCGTCCTGTTCTTGTCTGTGCCGCCAAAAAAAAAAAAAAAAGATAACGCCTGGAGGGGCGTGGTGTTAATAAGGGGACCCTCCCGTACGCCGCAGCTGGGGAAAGTCACCATGGCAGACATAGTAAGTGTCACCCTCCAGGCGGGAGGGACTCCTTCATGCGACGTGTGGCAAGTATGCTGGCACAGGAGGCGGTAGATTCTCTGTGCAGCTTAGAGATGAGTTTGTCTACGTGTTCGCGACTGATCCCTAAGGTGGAGAGATTGGTAATAGTTGTGATTGGTATGGTACCAGTGGTACCTATGGTGAAGACTAGGTAGTGTACAAGGAATCCTTGTTGTTGAAGGATACGTTGGAGCTCCTTATGCTGAACGCTTTTTTCCTGGAATTTGGTTTGGTGGTTAGTGTCTGAGCAGTAGCCCAGTTCAACTAGGTAGGCGTTTCTTGGTTTGGATTCGTCGTCAATGAGGAGGAGATCAGGCCTGTATTTATCCCATGTGGCTTGGGGAAGATCAGGGGGTTTGAGGGTGGTTGGGGGTCTTGTGGGAATGTCGGAAGTCGCTTCATAAGTGCCTGCATCCATGTACATGGGGAGAGCCCCCAGAGCTCCTTTGGCTACTGCCTTTTGGATGAGTTGGACCGCCTTATTATGTCTGTTAATATACATTCCTTTGAAGACAGGGTGGCTGCACCCAGCAAGAATATGGCCAGCTCCGTCCTGTGCTTTGCGACAAAGAGGGCAGTTATCATCAGAGGGGGGGCTAGTGCTAGTACCATAGGGGCGTTTGTATCTGTACGCCAATTTCCTAGTCCATAAGCGTCCCCACCGAGCCTTGTGGATTTGTAATTTTTGCCACCATTTGATGTCGGTGGATTGCCAGAAACGATTAATAGCCTGAGGGAGGAGGAAGGGGTTGGCTTGCTCCCACATGGAGGAGTATATGCCCGTGGTGTTGGCATGCCCGGTGTGCAGGGGGGTGGGGAGGTTAGCCTTGATACCCTTGGTGAGATTGTTGGCCGGGTGCCGGGGGGGCTGGTCCCCATTAATAGATTTGGGGGGCTGGACAGACGGCCAATGCATATTGAGGTGCGCATGTTCCCCTGTTTTAACTGGCCCAATTACGTTGTATCCTGTCGTCGCTTCTTTCGCGAGCGTGTCTGCCTCGTCATTCCCTATGATTCCTGAGTGAGATCGGACCTTAAGCAGGCGTGTGGTAGCAGCAGCGTTGTGTCTGTTGATAATGTGGATGGCGATGTCTTGCAGGAGGTCGCGGTGTTTGTTTTCCCGGGTCCTGCTGGGATGGTAAATGTGCAGGTTAATAAGCTGCAAGGAACATAAGCTGTCGGAGTAGATGGTGAGTTCTTCATCTATTTCGGAGTGTATGAGTGCTTGTTGGATTGCCACGAGTTCGGCGCGATTGATGTCGGCAATGATGCCCTGTCCGCCAGGGTCTATGCGGAGGCAACGTGCAGCGGCCCTGGGGGAGTATACGCCTGCCCCTAGGCGTAGGACGCCGTCTTTGTCTATGATGGCACTTCCATCTGTGTATAGAGCGAGGCCTGGTGCTTGTAGGATAGCATGTGTGCACGGGAGCACGGGGGGTGTTATGGGTGTGGGGTCTATCTGCATGGGGGTGGGTTGTTGTGCCCAGGTCTTAAGGAGGGAGCTAAGTGCCTTGGGTAGGTGGGTGGTAGGAAGGCCCAGTTGGGAGGGGGGGGGACCTGGTCGTGGGATGGAAGTGGCCCCCATGTCCCTCATGGTTTGGGCCCATGTGGTGGGTGGGTTGTGGAGGTACTTGGCATGGCCAGCTGGGTTTGAGATGGCAATGAGTTTGTAGGTTCCTCTGTGTCTCTTGGCAGGGTTGAGTTTTCCCCCCGTCCAGATTAAAGAGGGGGTGAGGGGTTTGGCCTTGGGAGGCAGAGTGGCTAGTTCCATAGCCCATGGGTGATTTAGGAGGGCGTTATGGGCATATGTGGGTTTGTGTGGGACAAATAGAATGGTGCACGTGGGAATATCAAGGGTGTGAGCATGTATGGCACTGCCTAGTTCCCATCGAACAGCCTTGTTGGCCTCTTCAGGGTTCTGGCTGGCGAGGTGTGTGTTTCCCCCGTACCAAGGTTGGGTGTAGCAGTGGGGTCCTAAGCCAAACAGTTGGCCAATGGGGGTGGGGGTGTTGCCCATGGGGAGGTGGGGACTCGTTAGGAGGGGTGATGTGTCAAGGTCCGTTGTCATCCCCAGGGTGGACATAGCTTTGTGTATGGCAGGGGAGACATTGGAGATGGTAGTGTCTTTGTGCTGTGATAGGAGGGTGGCTACGTCTCCAGCGAAGGTTCCTGTGCTGTGGAGGGTCGAGAGGTGGGGAGAGTGTGCCTTGGTGGTATGGTATCTGTGGTGGAGGAGGTGGAGTTGGGAGAGGGGTATATGACCGACACATTGGCCTGTTGGTGAGTAGATGTAGGTGGTGTCTCCGTTGTTGAGTTGGGCAGGGAGGTGGTGGTACCTGTCATTCAGTGTACCAGCCTGTATGTGGTATTTGCCGGGGGGGTGGATATCCCAGTCTGGGTGGTGGTCGGCCGTGTTAATGATGAGGTTTTGCCTGAGTTCGCTATACCATTTGGCATCAAACTCTCCTCCCTCCGCCCACTGTCCTTGTTGTTGGAGGTTAGTGAGGTGGAGGTCTTGTCTGGGTGGAATGGAGGGGGAGGGGGCTTTGGGGGTAGTTTCAGTGTTGTAGGCATGGAGGAGTTCCTGAAATCTGGTGGGGCCAACCAGCAGGGTGATTTGTTCCTCTGTGAGATGGACGGGGGACCAAGTGACCACAATGGAGGTGGCAGAGGAGTAGGTGTGGGAATGCACGGGGAGGCCAGCAGATATGTAGCAAGGGAGATGGTGGCAGAGAATGGTGCATGGGGCTTTCTGGACCCTCCAATATCTGTGATGGGGGGGTTCTCGAGGTTCGTTAGCCTTCCTCTTTTGGGCTCTGAAGCCCATGAGGTGGGTCAGGCTGTGTTTGTTTCCATATAGGAGGTTGAGGAGCTTGGCTGGGGTTGGGGGAGCAAGAAGGTCTGGGGTAGAGACAGCATGCACCAGGTCGTCGGGGGAGCTGTTCTTACGGATGGTGTGGTGTTTGTAGTAGGAGGCGTCAGTACATTTGTGGGTGTCATTTCTGATGAATTGCATTCTGGCAGTCCAAGCAATCTTGGGGTCAGTGCTCCAGACTTGAGCATACTTGGTGGGGTGAAGATAGGACTCTCTGGCCCACCACATGTGTGCATTGGAGGCAGGGATCTCCTCGATATTATGCGTGGGGGGCTGTGTTGTGGTTGGGGTAAGGATGCCGGCATTGGGGGTCAAGGGTCGGGGCAGTATGGGGGCGGTGTCCCAGTTGTTAAGGTGGTGGCTGATAGTATATGTGGAGAACTTGGTAATGTGCCGTTGGGGAATGCGTAGGTGGATGGGGAGGGTCCTCGATGCCAAGGGCAGGGGGCTGTGGCAGGAGCGAGTAGGGTTGAGGTGGGCTTCCAGGTGGGGTTGGAGAGCACATGTGTAGGCTGAGTCTGTTGAGGGCAACTTTATGCCTAGTGGAGACTCTGGTGCCATAGGTGTGCGAGAGGGTATTGGATGGGATGATTGTGGTCCCATCAGGGCTCACAATGTCAGCTAGGGAAGTAATGCCCAAGGGGATGAGGGTTTTGAGAAGGTTGGGGGGAATGGTGTGTTGGGGTAAGTCCGGGAGGGAGTCTTGAAGGGGGTTGAGTAGGGTTTCATCCTCCATATGGATTTGGATGGAGGCTCTTTTGAGGATGTGCATTTGCCTGGCCAATGTAAAGTATTGAAGTGTGTGGCTGGGCAAGGTAAGAGGATCCATACCCTGGAGCATAGCAGCTTCTTTGTGGAGGAGGGCTGTAGTGAGCCTGCCTAGTTTCCCCGTGTCGTTGAGGGACCTAGTGAGGTGGGCTGCTGTAATTTGAGCATAGTCCACCATTAGGGAGGGGATACCCAATCCAGCCTGTCCCAAGGGGAGGCAGACACTAGCAGTTGGGAAGGAGGGGTGTAGGTCACAGCATTTTTTAGCCAGGGTCCATAAGGCCTTGTCTAAGATGCCTATATCCGAGTAGCTGTAGGGTGCTACAGTCATAGGGTAGGTGATGGCAGGTTTAATACACGTGGTGATGAGTCTGAGACATTGGAGAGGGGTGGCGCCTTTTGGTTTGGCAGTGGTGATGATTTGGTGTCCTTTACTATGTATGAAGGCCAAGGCTTGTTTCATGAGGGGTCTCCAGTTTAGGGTGAGGCTAACCGGCACCTCTAGATACTTGTATGGTTCATTTGGGGGAAGGTATGTAGCCCATGTGTCGTTAATGAGGATGGTGTTGTGGAGAAGTTTGGTTAGGGCCTTGTGGTTGGTGGGATCCTTGGGGTGGGAGCCATGCAATATGCCAGTGATCATGCATTTACCCCTGTAAGAGGAATCCCAGACCAAGTACTGAATTGTTGCACTTTAAGGCATTGTACCTTGAGGTTGTCTGCTGCGTTACTGACCACACTGGTGTCATCAGCATATCCTAGGCTACCTGTTTTATCTTGGTCAGTATTGGATGTTGAGGTAATGCCTTGCTTGTATCCTCTGCCCCCGGCTTGTAGCCATCTGAGGAGAGGTTCGATGAAGATGATGAAGAGTAGGGGGGAAAGGGTGTCACCTTGGATGGTGCCTCTTGTGATTTGAATTGGTTTGCCTTGAGTGTTGTTGAGGTACATGTGGGTAGTAGCCCCGTTGTAAATTCCTTTCACTGTTTCAATGACATCTACCGGGATTCCAAGGTCATTCATAGTTTGGAGCAGCTTGTCATGGTCCACCATATTAAAGGCAAATGAGAAGTCAAATTAGGCAGCAAACAGGTCTCTTTTTGAGTGGGCCGCATCCTCGATGTCATGTAGGAGGTGGGTGAGCTGCCTATGGGTGCTTCTGTTCTGTCTGAATCCCTCTTGGGAGTCACTGAGGACTTGGTACTGGTCCAAGTATTTGGACATCACTGTTGTAACCATGTTAGTCCACAATTTACCCATCGTGTTGTTGAGGCCAATAGGTCTGTAGTGGTTGGCTTGGGTGGGGTCTCCTTTCTTGTAAAGCATGATGGTGTTGGAGGTCTTCCAGCAAATGGGGGTGTAGCCGGTGATCCACATAAGCCCAAACATTTTATGTATGGTGTGGTGCCAAGACCAGGGGAGGCAGGTTAGCAGTTCATTGGGGATTCCGTCTGGGCCAGCCTGTTTGCTTTTTGCTACGTGTTTGATGCATGTTTGGTAATTAGAGAACTCCATGAGGTAGGGTAAGATGGGGTTGGAGTGTTGGTGGGATTGGGACTTGGTTTCTAGGGAGAATGTGTCTAGCAGAGAGGCCCATGGAGGGGGGGCGGTCTGTCTGTCCTGGGGTAGGTATTTGCCGGTGCACGTGTGGTGAGGGGGGGCCATCAAGTGTCCCATGTGCTCCCCCAAGATGTCCAGGAGGTCATTAGTGGACGTTTTGTGTTGGCCAGTGGTGGGGTCTTGGAGGGTCTAGGGTGACGTCGGATTATCAGAGGTTTTGAAGATGTTTCTGTGGGCTTGTTTAGGTTTGTTGGATAGTTGGGTCATGAAGGCTGCTTTGCCAGTGGCGGTAGCTGTTTGTCTGCTGTTTGTGAGAATTCTCCGGAGGGCAGGGAGGGCCTCATCGAGCGATATATTGATTGCAGCCAAGAGTGAGGCATGGTCTGAGGCAAGCTGGATATGGGTGAGGGTGGTAGGATGGTTATGGCATGTTTCTAGGAGAGTAGAATGGGCGGTATGATAGGAGTTGGGGTTGGTGGTAATGAGTTTCCTGTACGTCTTAAGCTGTTGGATATGGGAGTTGAT
The DNA here is from genome assembly GCA_013435795.1 of Chlamydomonas sp. ICE-L. Classification (NCBI taxonomy): domain Eukaryota; kingdom Viridiplantae; phylum Chlorophyta; class Chlorophyceae; order Chlamydomonadales; family Chlamydomonadaceae; genus Chlamydomonas; species Chlamydomonas sp. ICE-L. Next base: position 21,732 of record JACBWV010000917.1, on the reverse strand, counting down.
TTTGGCGTGGGCTTTGCTGTTCTTTCTGTCAAGGAAGTGCCCTGGGATTTGGTTCCTGGTAGGGCAGGTTTCAAACATAGTGGTGAGGGCCATCCTAATAGGTTCCATAATCTGGTTGCTGAGATGGTCGAGGTCTAATCCTTTTGCAAGGAGAGTGTGTTTGACTTGGTGGAGGTGGGATGGGAGGGAATTGTCTCCTATGAGGTTGGTGGCCTGGTCCCACCAGTCCCTGATGGTTTGGGTGTGTTCCATGTAGAAGGTAGTGTGCGTTTCTTCAATGGCCTTTCTAGTGGCGTTCATGGAGGCCTTGCTGACGGGGGTGACTAGTTGTTGGGGTCTAGGAGGGGGGGGGTCAGTCAATGTCAGGGGTATGGGAAGGTAAATAGGGGGGATAATTTGGTGAAGGGCCATGTGGTCTAGGTAGCCTCCGACCTCCCTGGTCTTTTCACTAATATGGGGGTGGAGGGGGTTGGGGCAAGGGGAGATGAGGATGTCATCAATTCTGCTGTGGTGCTCGAGGTTGCCTTCCTGGTAGCAATGGAAGGTGGGTGCTCTAGTGAAAGGGTTGGTGGGGTGGAGGTTGAGTTGGGAGCACATAGATATGTGATGTTGGTCTGTGTGGGAAGTGGCGTGGGTAGATCTATCTGAGGGAAAGAGGGTTGCATTCCAATCCCCTCCACAGAGTGTGGTGTGATTCGGCTTTTCGGTGTGAGTCCCGATGTATGTATAGGCGGCTTGCCGTTGCTAGGTTGGTCATGAGGCATGTAGACGCCTATGATGTGTGTAGGAGTTGGAGTGGTTGAGCCGAAGGTGATGTGCACCAGGCAACCAGCCAGGTCTGCATTGACTTCATGGTGGACGGGGGGGCCTAATTGCTTGTGGGTGAGGATTATGACCCCTCCTTTACCGTGGTTGTTGTCCGGGGTTTTGGCCACACTACTGTGGTGAAGGGAGTATTGGGGGAGTTCCTTCTTGATGAATTGGATGAAGGAGAGGCAGGAGAGCAGTTTGGTTTCTGTAAGAATAGCCACATCAGGTTTGTGGTCTAGGATGTGATTGAGAATTAGCTCCCAGGAGCTCCTCAGCCCTCTGCCAGTTGAGGAGTAGAAAATGTATGTTATCCATGTAGTAGTCTTGGGGTGACTGGGCATGGTGGGTGGGGTTGTTGGGCAGGTCCATTATCCTTAGGGGTAAAAGGAATGGTTGGTTTAAAGCATGTTGTTGAGCTTCTTAGCCTGTTGGGGGGGGGGGGGGGGGGGGGGGGGGGGGGGGGGGGGGGGGGGGGGGGGGGGGGAAAGATGGAGAAGGGATTATAGCGCTGAGGATTGGAGCTATAGGGGGGGGGGGTTTTGTGGTATCTCATATGCATCTGTGTAGGAAGATAAGGGGAATATGGGGGGGACTCTCTTCTTTTCGCTAGTCCTGAACTTGATTGTTACCTGTGTTTCTGTATTTTTTGTCTGCTCCTTCTCATAGGCATGGGGCCCTTTTCTAGTCCTCTTTCTTTGGTTCTTTTCTCTCTCTTGTGCGGTTTTATTTTTAGAGCATTTCTTTCCCTTCTGCTCCTTCCCTTTTTCTTATCCCCGTCCCTACGCTCTTTCTTCTCTTTTCCTCGTTTTTTTCTCTTCATTCTCTCCGGTGTCCCCTCTTCGTCTCTTCTTTTTTTCTTCCCTCTTTATTTTTCTGCTTATTATCTCTTTTCTGTTGCTTTGTCTCAGGCTGTGCTTCCTTTTATTATTTTTTTTCCTTAATCTTCCCTCATCTCAGTACTGCTTCTCCCTCCGTTTCCTCCTTTTATTGTCACTTTTTTCCTTTTTTTTCCCTCTCCCTCGTCTCTGTGTTATCTTTACTTTCTCTTTCTCTCTCTGCTCTATTACCTTTTTTTTGTTTTTTTTCTTTTTTGTCTCGCCTTTCTTCTTTTCTTCTGTTTTTTCGCTCTGTGTTCTTTTCCTTTCTTTTTTTGTTTTTTTCTCATTTTTTTTCTTATCGCCTCCTTCTTTTGTCCTGTGTTTACTACTTTTTGACGGTTAGTTTACTTTCTTGTCGTTTTTTGGCGATCGAAAAGAGAAAAAGGTGGGAGGAAGTGGGGCGCCCTAACATTGAATAGCGGGCAATAAGTAAGAGAGGGAAAAACCTGATAAATCTGGCTGTCTATTTAAGCTTAATATTGGAACGTCTTGCAAATGTTTCCGAACTTAGTCGATTCCCTGAATGTTTTTGTTAGTGGTGGATGCTCTGTGTTACCACGCTTTTTCAGGTTTGGTTGACAGTTTGAGGAGCAGCATCCCCCGTATCGCAGTCCATTTGCGTGTTGGGGGGGGATGTGCGATCGGGCTGGCTGGCGTCCTTCATCATGGTATCTTCCATGTTGGGTTGTGAAGGCATGGGTTTTGTAGGAGTTGTAGTAGGGGTTGTGTCTATAGTATCCATCGTCGCAACGTCAAGATGGTATTGGGGGTCCAAAAATCTCATGTATGCGCTCTCTTTTTTAAGGATGAAGATGTTCCCATATAGGGCCTGCCAGGCTCCCGGTGTGGAGTCCAAGGGGATTGGCGAGAGGTTTTCTGAGTCTATCCAATACCAGATGTTATGGTATTTTTTTAGACAACCAGCATTTTTATAGGCGATTGGGAGGGGGGTGGTAAAGTGCAAGATACATTTACTGTGTCCTTGCAGACGTTGGAGGATTTGGTCTTTGCTACTGCCAGGTAGGATCCCAAGGTTGTAGGGTTCATCAGGGATAAGGTCGTGCGGGTTAGGGTGTTCCGGATTATAATCAGGTTGTACGATCCGGTGAAGTATTCGCATCTGGGGGCATTCGGTGTGCATGTAGGCCTGCATCAGCATATTAGTAAAATTCCCCCTGCGAGGGATGAAGTGGTTCGGCCAAACACACAGGTCATTACGGGTTGCCTTGAGTATCCGGTGATGTCTCTCCCCAAATTTGAATATTTTTTCTGTGTCGACATATGGTCCACCGAGGTAGGCATTGATGGCGTGCACTTGGCAGTGGCATCGAATTTGTTTCTCAATGTATGGTAGGATAGCACTCAAGGCCGGGGGTGGGTCTAAGGCAACATCTCCCATGTCGCAGTCCATTCGTGTGGTAGGGGGGGAGGTGCGTTGGGGTGAGCTGGAGTCCTCCATCATGGTATATTCCATGTTGGTTAGCGTAGGCATTGGGTTCGGAGGGGTTGTATCTTTGGTAACAGCCGACGCATTTCCAAGCTGGAATTCGGGGTCCGAAAACCTCATGTCTGCGCTCTCATCTTTAAGGATGAGGATTTGTCCATATGTGGCCTGCCAGGCGCCTGGTGTGGAGTCCAAGGGGATGGGCGAGAGGTTTTATGAGTCTATCCAGTACCAGGTGTTATGATACTGTTTGGGACAGCCGGGATGTCCATATGCGCCTGGGAGGGGGGTGGTAAAGTGTAGGATACATTTATTATGTCCCTGTAGACGTTCAAGGATTTGTTGTTTGCTGCTACCAGGCAGGATCCCAAAGTTGTAGGATTCATCAGAGGAAAGGTTGTGGGGATTGGTGTGTTCAGGGTTATAATCGGGTTGTGCAATTTGGTGGAGTATGCCCATCTGAGGGCATTCAGTGTGCATGTAGGTCTGCATCAGCAAATTTGAAAAATTTCCCGCTGAGGTGAAGTGGAGCGGCCTAACACCCAGGTCACTACGGGTTGCTTTGAGTATTTGGTGGTGTCTCTCCCCAAATTTGAAATTTTTCTCTGCGTTGACATGTGGTCCACCGAGGTAGGCATTGATGGCGTGCACTTGGCAGTGGCTTGAAATTTGTTTCTCAATGTAAGGTAGGATAGTGCTTAGGGCCGGGATTGTGGGCTGGCCTTGCTGAGGGGGGGTGCGCTTTCCTCCCCTACATGTCGGGTCATGGGGGGGCTGGAGATAGGCATTGAATGCGTATTTTTGAATAAGTCTGTCCCTAATACAAGTGGGGGCGAGGAAATGTTATTTATTTTTTGTGTGCGTTGCACCGAGACGCCGTCTCTGAGAACAAATCCAGAAAGCCATCCAGTGCAGCCATGTAGGAATGATCCAAAGGAGCCACCAGATCCGCGTATCCCGGAGCAAGGTCAAGTTTACGGCTATCATAGTGGTGTTGTACTGGGGGGTAGTGCCCTTTGTTACAACTTGAGGTCCCACGCAGGGTCTCATGTATACACAAAATGGGCAGAGGTACTTCTAAGAATTATTTGGTCTGCCAAGATTTCAATCAAGGTAGCATAAGCGCGGGTAAGGATATCGAAAGGGAGAGTAGGCCAGGTTGGGGCAGTATTAGTTCTCCCTAGAGGTAAATATATAATTCTTATAACCTTTTGGTCCACCCTGGATACAGAAATCAAGAGAAGGGCAGCAGACATAGCACTACATAATATCACATGGTCGTCCAGCCATGATAGCCAGCGCGTTGATGGGCCAGTGACCAGGGTGTGTCTGGAGGTGCGTTGTTGTTGCGTCTTGAATAGGTGCTGAAGTGGGGGGAAAGTCACAGTCACCTCCTCAAGTTGGACTTGCCATTAGTCTTGGTGTTCTGCCATCCTTCCTATAGTAGGGGAGATGGGTGGGGGTTGGATATAATAGGTTTTGGGGGAGTAGGGCGAGGTGTTATTTATGTTGATGTAGGTGGGGCGGGGGGTCTTGAGCAGGTGCTGTGGGGGGGATACCGTCTCCGTTTCTTCATGTTGCGAGGCCTGACCTTGCCCTTGTGGCTCTGCCATCATTGTAAGAGGGAGGGCTGGTGGGTGTTGACTATGGTAGAGGTTGGTGGGGTGGGGCGGGATGCATGTTTGGTGCATACATGGATAAGTGGAGCTAGCATGTGGAAAGGTATGTATGCTTACATTGGAGGGCTGAACTCGCCGCGCGGGTGGTCAGTTTTTCAAAAGTCTCCGTGCCCATGTGCAGGAGGTCTTCCCACTTTTTACCGCCCAGCTCGTCGTGGAGTCCAGCTGCCACCAACACGACATGTGAGTAAACTCGGATGAGCCCCTTGGTAAGCTTGAGGGACGCAGGCAGTTGCTGCTGTTCCCAGCGTTGGGCGGTACCTATCTTAGGGTGTGAGGAGCTGATAACAGCTGTGAAGGCATCGCTCTTGTAGGTACAAGAGAGCGGCTTCAAGTTGGCTAGCTGGGCAAGGGCTGCCATCTTTGAGTTCTCCAGGACCACCAACCATCCAGCTCCTCCATGGGAGTGCTTGCGGGATTTGAGGGGCAAGAGGTAAGCGGGGACACCCTTGTCAAAGTAGAAATGCTTGTGCGTGTCCTCGGGGTCTACACGCTTCAATGAGCACATGTCGTGAAGGTGCAGCTTGTAGGGGACAGCTAGGCCAGCAACAGCTTGTTTTTCCACCTCCTTCCATCCCAGTTGGTTGAACTCGTCCAGGGAGTCCGTGATGTACTGGTTCACAGAGTTGATGAGGGCAGTTAGGACTGCAGATATGTGGTCAGGGTCCTCAAACACGTGGATTTGGGCCACTTGGATGTGGATGGCACGTTCCAAAGTCTGTGCCGCCAAGGATCAGGGAAACATGGCGTGTAAAGGCTGGCTCGTTTCTAGGTACTGGAGCAGTGAGGGCTGTATACAACAAGGAATGGGCAGACAACAAGTGCTCGACTGAATGTTCCTTGGCCTCATCCCAGGCTTCAAGCTGCTTGGCCTGCTCTGCCAAGCTTGGTGGCTTGCAAGGCTGGGTGTGGTTGCACTGCTTCAACACACAAGGTTGTACTTAACATTAGCTAGCAGGTCTTTAGTATGCATGTCCATCTACAACTGCCAGCTGCCATTGCACTCACACCACACCGTATCCCCTCGACAACTACACAATCTAAGTATATGCAGGCTTGCATGTATGCAAAGCAAGTTGCCAACCAAGCTGGAGAATACTGTGTATAGACATATTACTCTTCATCCGTACTCACTTTTTGCAGGAACATAGCCTTTTAGTAGTCCAGGTGTTGCTCTCGATTTTGGCATACTGCAAACAAACAGTGCACGTTTGTGTTTGTTTGTGTGCGGCAGTGTGTGTGGGTGTGGATGGTGGGGTGGGGTGGGGTGGGGGCAGGGGTGGGGGTGGGGGTAAGGGTGGGTGGGGGTGGGGGAGTGGGGGGCAGGCAGTATGTGGGAGGCACTGTGTTTGTGTTTTTGTGTGTGAAATTTCATAGCTGTATGTGTGGCTGCAGGTCACTAACATGGTTGTATGGGTGGGGTTGGGTCACTAGCATGGCTGTATGGGTGGGGGAAGGTCACTTGCATGGCTGTGTGGGTGGGGGAAGGTCACTTGCATGGCTGCATGGGTGGGTTTGGGTCACTTGCATGGCTGTATGGATGGCCTCAGGTCACTCACAAGGCTGTATGGTTGGGGGTGGGGCCTAGGTTAGACCCACACTCACCCATGCAGCCATCCAAATTCAATGGGGGGCCCACGGGATGCAACAAGGCTTTTCCCAGGCGTCGACCTAAGGCACGCGACTTCTAGCATGCACTTCTGGCACCATTTCCTGGATTTTGCCGGGATAGATTCTCACCTTGTGCTCGCAGCGCAGCAAGCGAGGGCCTAGGATAGCGGGGGGGACACACGGGAAACCTAAAGGCTTTTGCCAGGCGTCGACCTAAGGCACGCGACTTCTAGCATGCACTTCTACCACCATTTCCTGGATTTTGCCGGGACAGATTCTCACCTTGTGCTCGCAGCGCAGCAAGCGACTTCGCCCGGGTCCTTCGACCAAAAATCCTGAGCCGTCAGCGCTCGGTAGCCTCGAGTGCAAGAGAAATTATGCATGGAAATGATGCCGCGAACAAAACTGTGTGACGGGTTTACATAGCCCAAGGTTGGTTTACGAAAGATACATTGGAGCTGAACCTGACAGGTCCAAGATGACAACTGTCAATGCATGGCGTTGATAGGTATAGGCCTTTCAAAACGAACTGTGCGATGGATTTTGTCGAAAGGCTGAATTGACGGAGTTCTAAACACTAGCATCTGAGCCCGTCGTACCGACGGGCGGACCACCCCCGTGGCCACGTCAGCGACAGGTCTGGACCCCCGTGGCCACGTCAGCGACAGGTCTCGGAAAATCGAGATCCGAAAACGGGTAAGGGCGTGTTTCTACTATAGTACCTGACTGTTAAAGTATAGGTATATATGGGATAACTGTTCTGCTATAGATCAGTGATTTCCACTGATCTATAACAGCGCGTTTCCGCGCGCGCGCGCGCTGTTATAGATCAGTAGATGTTACACCACGATTCGGATGTGACACGAATATACGCGCACGTAGCGCAGTACAGTCAGATATGAGAGCTTCGAGTAGTAGTTTTGGGGCGCGGACCTGTGGAAGGTTCCGTCGCCATGGTAGGGGACTGTTCAATCGTCCCGATCTCTGATCTAGTCGCCGCCAATGGAAGGGGGCCAAGCCATGTTTTATGTAACCTAGTTTCGCCGCCCTCTGAAGGCCTATAAATACAGTGCCTACGCCTGAGTCTTCAATTATATCCTAATTCACTTGTAACCCCGAGTCAAGAGTCACCCCTGGAGCCCCGTCCCTTGTCCTAGTTTCCTCTACGTGAGTTGTCTTGGATCCCCCGCATCGCCCTGTCGGACATATCCTTGTCCCGACCCAAGACCCTGATTACCAAGCCCTGGATACCCAAGACCTCTGAGCAAGTACGTACCTTAGTGGTGCTATTGCCTGATCCTTGCGCTTAGGCTCGTAATTGTATTAGTTCCCCCCGGAAAGTTACGAGCAATAGCGCCGTTCCTCTCTGTCCTGTCATAGACGGAATTAGTAAAGTCCCCCTAAGCAGTACGAGCAAGTAATAGCGCTCGGCTGTCTTTCCTGCCGTACGCACGGATTCCGTGTTACTCGCCGACGTCGACACCCTCCCCACCCTCCCCCTTGAGAAGTACGGATCTAAGCCCCGTGTCCATCTTTCCTACCTACGTGGGATTAGTCACCAGTGTCGCAAACCAGTCTGGTTCACTCGTGTAGAAAGTAAGAGAAGTACACCTGTGTTAGTCAGAGTGTAGCAATACCATACTCGTCTGCTTATCAGTCAGTGTGTTACTGTTGTATTGTAGGTCACTCTAAAGCGCGCACCATAGCAACCAAATCATCAGTGTTACAGTAGATCAGATAAAAATCCTGTTGACCGCGCATCTGTCCTCCCGCGCGTTATATATATTTTCGTCCGCATAAATTATTGTCCTCCCAATGTGAAAAATTGTTGCGCCTTACTGTGGTATTTGCGCGTACCGCATCCCACTGACATGTTCCGCGTCCCACTGACTGGGGTTGGGAGGGTTTAGGCTCGAGCTCTAACCGAGCACTGAACTGGTTGGAAACACTAAGCAGTATTTAGCAGCTAGCCAGGTCAGCTCGAAAGGGACCATCGTGGCAAAGTCGCTTCTCAGCACTTCATGGCGGTTCACACGCTAATTCAAGCGTTCATTCCGCTTCTTGCTGCTTCTTCCCGCTTCAACGTCATGAAGAGATTCCGCTGTTGCAGCTGGTGCAGGTGTTCCAGCTGGTGCAGCTGTTGCAGCTGGTGCTGGTGCTGCTGTTGGCGCAGCTCCTGCGATACATCTGGCGCATGGTCTTGGTGATGATCAGCCGAAAATTGCGTGGCAGGGACGTTATCCTGCGGCTGCGAAGCCATGTTGGAAATATTGCGCGAAATAATTAGATCAATGTTCAGTGTCCGAGCAATGATGAAATAATGCAGGGCTCCAAAGCGGCTTGATCGATTTCAAGAGGGGGGGGGGGGGGGGGGGGGGGGGGAGAGAAGGTGCGTGCCAACTTGATGACGACACAGGGAACCGAATTTAACCGCCTTTCAACATTTTCAAAGGCGGTCCTCGGCGGCATTGAAAATAATTGCAACTATCATCTAAGCCCGTCGTACCTACGGGCGGACTCCCCCCGTGGCCACGTCAGCGACAAGTGTCGACCCCCGTGGCCACGTCAGCGACAGGTCTCGGGAAATCGAGATCCGAAAACGGGTAACTCCGAAACGGGTTATCCGGAAAACACTGCCCCTGGCCGCCCCTGGCCACGTCACCGAATGGCAGTCAGCGAGCGGGCAAGAGTGCGTGAGAGCGCAGGAGAAGGAGAAGGGAACGCTGCGACAGGGGGAGCTGCATGCGAAGTTATTAACAGTGGCAGCGAAAATTGTGGGAAAGAGTTTGGGCAGACAAAGAGAGGCTACACCGTTGAATATAGTGGGACTCAGGCAGCGAGCACCGAAAATAGCTGAAGTGCGAAGGAAAATTCGCGTTTCATAACGGCTAGGCTCAGGAAATGCAGTGCGAAGCAGCGCACCAAGCCGGGTAACCTTGGACGGGTGCGGGTGCAGGTGGGTGGTCGGCAGCAGACCGGCAATCGTTCCTGTGGCTGTGCCGAGAAATCGAGATCCCAGACTGGCTGCCACCTGGGCGACAGGTCGGCAAGATATGGAACCAAAACCCCAAGCGGCTAGGCCAAAAGCTACCAATACGGGGTTATGAGACGACTTATTGAATGACTTTTTTTGTCAATTAGAGAGATATGTCCGTTCCAGTAGATCACTTTAGTTATGGTTTTAATAATAGAATGTAATTTTTCTGGTGTACATCCTGTCAGATATTGCTTCTCATTGTCGTATACCATGCATCCAAAATTGTGGTTTTCAAACCATTTGAGAAATAGTTCGATCGTGACTACGTCGTCATCAGTGTGTTGTGTATAGTCTTTGTTGAAAAAATCTCTGTACAATGACTCGTAGGTCATTGGTGGTCTGGGGATACAAAGTTTTGTGTAATACTTGTCATATGATTCCGTTAAAGATTGTAGAATAACCTGAAATGCACATGTGTGTGGAGGGAGATCAAATAGACCAGGTTGTGTAATTGAATCTCTTAGTGTGTCTTTCCCTTCAACTTTAATTTCCCGTGTCAAATATTTGTTGTCGCAACATACGTTTGCATTGTTTTGTATGATTCTGAATTTGAAGGGAATTATGGAGTCTTGGGCGCTTGATTCGTTTGAAATAATTTGAATAAAATTTGTATTGTAAAGGATTTTTAGCATGTATCCTGCTGCATCTGGGTCATCCTCCCCGATTTTGTTAATAAAATCAATATAATCAGGAAACATTTCGTAATCTGTTCCTTGTAGATTTGTAAGCAGTTCATAGTATCTTGATGTTGTAGGAATTATGAAGCCTTCAAGCCTTTCAATATGCAACGTTTTGCCAGATGGAAAGTCTCTAACTGGATTCCAATCTTTTGAAAATGATGTTATTTCATGGCCATACATATGATGTGTTATACCGGCTTCTTGTTGTTGTTTTGAAGCTACATCAAAGCTATAACACATAATTCGTACAACTCGTTTCTCGTACTTACTCTCCTCTAACTCCCTCTCCCTTTTTTCCTTTTTCTGCTAATAGCGTTCCCTATCATAATGCGTCTTCGTTTGCCTACTAGCCTTCTTTTTCTTTGCTTCGTGAAGTTGCTTCTCGACTCCAACAGCATCAAGGAAATCCGCTACTGATTCGTAGCCCTCTGCTATCACATATTTTTCTAAATTTGGAATCCTGCGTGGAGCTTCCTCTGTTACCATGTGCTTCTTTTAAAATTTTACCAAAGTTTGTCGTGATGCCATTATATGTTTTGTTATAATATTATCTATGGAATTTATCTTTAAGCAACAATCTTAAAGAACTTCAAAAATAATCATTTGTGTTTCATTTTTTTAATTCACTTACACAGACTCTGCCATCAACATAGCCTTCCGTTCCTTCAATTTTGCATTATAAATCCGCGAACGTTCATTTCGTTGTGCACGGTATTCTGGGTCATTCTTATACCGTTCATTCTTCAATTGTTTTTGGCGCTCCCTGTACACATCATCTGTCTGATATCTTCTAACCATTGCAATGCGAGCCATATTGTTTACATGACTTCTATACTCTGGATCCTCCGCCATTTTCGTTTTGTGCATCAATGAGTTGTATTGAAAAACTTTAATCGGCTGTTGTTGAACGTCAGTCATCTTATACTGTATAATATATTATAATCCTTAAGTATTCAATTTCTTTAGGTCATCAACCTCGTCTGATAAAGCCCTTATTGCACCAATGAGATGTGGTACAAGGGAGTTGTAATTGAGACCCAATCTCTCTTTTCTGAGTCTAGGAATCTCACAGCTTCTGGACAAACGCCTATCACTTCTTGGGCATAAAGCCCAATTTCCACTGCATTTTTAGCATCTCCCTTGAACGTGTATTTTGCCGGCTGCAAAGATTTGATCGCCTTCAATGACTCCTCAGGGTTGAGGTATTCAATATGATTTTTATATGACTTGTCAGAAAGGTTAATGTATGATCCCGTCTGGTCAATCCTAGCTTTGGTCATGAATTCGAAGAGGAAATTGAATGATTCACTACCCCCATCGCTCAAGAAAGATATGCTCCCATTAATCTCCGACCCTGTGTATGCAAAGTGAATCAAACCAGGCCCATTGGCTCCAGTCTGCGTTGGTAATTCAAGACGACTCACCTTCACTCCGGGACCAAGAGCAACAAAAGCGTTTTGTACATTCAATTGGTCTGTAAGATCATTGTAAGACCCTGAAAATAAGGTGGGCTTGTTTATAAGTGCGTTATAGTCTCCTGAAAAACTGTTGGTGATCTTTTTGGTGTCTCTGGGCTGAGCAAATATATACTGAGAGGTGTTGTACATTAATTTATAACATAATTTAAACCATGAGGTCAAGAAAAATTGTGGGGAAAACAAAAACAAAAACAAATACAATCAAAGAAAGAGGGAATACTACAAACCAAAGAGCAACAACAATTAATGTTAAACTACCTGCTGATAGGACACTCCCTCGAATGATGGGATTCAACCCTTATGCATATGTTATAGAGATCCCAAAACAACCCCATCAAAATATGATAGCTCGGGCTGTAAATGGGGTATCTGCTGTAGAACAGCTTGCTAGATCTGCGAGGGCTGCCATGACTCAACAAAACACTGCACCAAAAAATGTTTTTCAAGGAACTAGGACGTATATAGACCACTTACCTAGACCACCTTCCTCTCGACCATCTCCGTCTAATGCCAATTATGCAGCACCCAAAAAACGGTATGATTTGAGGCGGTCACTAGATAGATTTGACTTCAGGCACGCATCACCAGATTCAAGTGGCCAATCTAAGAGGGAGGTGCTTGCAATTGCAACCGAATACCAAGAACGTTCTAATGAGCCTGGATTACAAAGACTACTTGACAAACGGAGAACCAAAAATCATTATATAGATATCTATAATTATCTGAAAGATAAACTTTGATTATTATCAAAATATAGAGTATATAAGCTACATGTCTGCATACCCAAAAAACCTCTAGTACATTACAAAACGGATCTCTAACTATCAGCATGTATAGCGGTGCTTTCACGCGTTTTATGACTTGGTGACTACTTATGTACTCCCTTAGAACTATCGGCTCTCCTGAGCCAGCTTCCCGTGGGACTGAGTCATCTTGAGATGACTCAGTGACAGCTTCCTGTCACCTACGTTCTGATCTCCTGTCTCCTACGGTCTGATCTGTACCCTGTTAGGTTCCTGTCTACCGTCTCCTTTCACCACAGGTGCCCCTTTATGGGTCTCCTGTGTCTGTAACGTTATCCTTGTCTCCGTGTATAGATTGGTGCGTCTGTTCCGCTGCTTTAATCTACTGTCCACTCTACCGGAGTGATTTCAAGCTGATAGGTTATTGGGCTCCTCATCACTACCACTGCTTTGATAATGCAACTTCCGCGAGGGCCTCCTGCCGGCTTTGTGAAACTTACCAAACTTAATGGTGTTTCATGGGCTCGTGGGATCCGCAGTGTCATTGTGAGCAATGGATGCGACCGAATCCTCCCAACGGGGGTGAAGGTTCCTCTAGATTGGCTAGACGACTGCGCGCCAGCGGCCTCTGCTGCCGGAGAGGAGGGTCCTTCCGCCATCAAGGAAGTAACCCCCCCCGATCAATCCTCCAACTTTACGGTTCCTTCTCTCAATGTTCGACGCCTGTCCTCTGATGTTGAGGATGTCCTGATGAAGCTGTGTTGTGTACAGACACAGATCATCCGTTGTGCATCAGACCCGCAGCCTCATTGCGTCCCCTTCAATTATGATGAAGACTACTCTACTACTACTGATGATGAGGAGGACTTGAAGAGTGCTACGAGTGCTGACTTCGGTGGCGTGACCCCATCTGCTGCTGCCACTCGTGTCTTTGAGACTTCCGCTGTTTTGCCGGTGTATGAGCCTCCTGATCAGCAGATGCCTATTCGAGAGCTTTCGCCTGTGTATCAGCCTCAGCCTTCGTCGGCGCCTCCCTTTGAGCCTGTTCCCCCGGCTTACCCGGAGGTGGCTAAGCCCACTTTCTTGAAGGGCTTTGCTTCTTTTTCCTCTGCATCTGCCCCTATGGAGCGTGGCCTCCCTGGCTACCACACTCGCTCTCGCGAGGCTGCTGTTTCCTCTGCACGCACCTCTGCTGCTGGTGCCTCCCTGGAACCCCCTCCGCCTCCGCCGGTGGAGCTGCCTCCTGCCCCTGGCCCTCCTCCTATGCTGCATATGCGGTCTTGCGCATCTTGGGAGCATCTGCTCACTGGTGGATCTCCTCCGACTTTGAACCTTCGGGACTACCGCCTGATCAACATGGATCGACGGGATGGTGAGTCCTTGAACCGCTCTTTGTACGGTCGGATGGATATGCAGGCTACAATGGCAAATGTTAGTGTGAAGCTGAGGCATCGCCGAGTGATGGCTTTCTCTGAGCTTGGTACCAAGGGTCGTTCTTTTCTTGGTCCAGTCACTTCTGGGATTCTGTATCCCCCAGATCATGGTGTTTCCTTTGGTGGTACGAGGCGTAGTGATCACGAGAAGCTTGGTTATCAGTTTGTGCGAGTGCCTGTCCCTCTGTGTCCTGTTAGCCCAGATTTCGAGCTGCTTATGAGTGTTGCGAGGTCCATTCCTGTGATTAGGAACATAGACGACCAGCGCGCTCTTGACGCTGGTCTTGCTGCGGAGTATTTCATGGACATTCGTAAGTCCTTGGCTCCTGTCCCTTCTGCGATTGGAGCTGGGTCTAATACCCTCATTCATGGTGAGTCTCGGTTTGGATCCTGCACTGTTGGGGTTCAGTGCACTGCCTCTCGAACGACAGGAGTTCATGTGTTTAACTATGATGCTCGCGAACATGGAGGACGATATGGTCAAGGTATACCAGGACTTTGCCACCCCTCGGGATATCCTTTTGGATATCCGGAAGACGCAGTCTGATGCCCTTGCCTCTAGAGTCCCTCTCATGCGTATCGAACTTCATAATGCGCACATGGGCCCTTCTGACCGTGTCGATGATTTCTTTCGCATGGTTCGCAGTCTGTGCACTGACCTCCGCAGTGCTGGACATCCTGTCACTCAGCGCCATGCCATGGAAACCATTGTGAATGGGATCCGTTTGATCCGATTTGAATCGCTGCGGATCCAGTACGGTATGATGTTGGCTAACAGACAGACTGTAGATTACTGGTCTTGTCTGGAGGCATATAGGTCTCTCGACATTTTGAACATTGCTCTCCCCAGGTCCGACTCCAGGCATCCTGGTTGGTCCCGGGACGCTCCCCAGGTTCCTGCCAATGCTGCGTTTCAGCGTGGGCAGGGATCTGGTTCTCAGGGTTCTGGTTCCAACAAGCGACGTCTGGATTGCACTTGGGGCCCATGCCTCAGCAAGACGACCCACTCGGAGGATCGCTGTTTCACGAAGCATCCGCACCTGCGTAAGACCAAGCCTGGTGCACCGGTTACCAATCCGGTGCCCATGGCCTTGGCCCTTCCAGGTGTGCTTACTCCGCGGCAGCTGGCCTCCTTGCAGGCTCAGATTGATGGGTATGCTTTGGACAAGAAATAGGAGGTACGCTCTGTCCTTTTCTCTTGCACTGCGAAATTTTCAAATGTCTGCAGCCCGAGCCTGTCTGAGGGTGTCTGGCATGTTGATTCTGGAGCTGGGATGTCAATCACAGGTGATATGTCTTTGTTCACTGTGTTTCATGCTTCTGAGACTGGGCCAGCAGTTAAATTTGGTGATGGTGTGGTTCAACGGTCTGTGGGTCAGGGTTCTATTGTGTTATGTAGTGATTGGTTACCAACACCAATCACTTTAACCAATGTTCTCTACATCCCACACTGTCCGGTGAACCTCATGTCAGTAAATGCTGTTGCCCATGCTCACAACTGCAAGATTTCTTTTGATAGTCTTAGTTGTACTGCCACACAGGGCTCTTCTGTTCTGTGGTCTTTCCCTGCCTCCAGTGATGGTGTGTACAAGTTTTCATGTAGGCCTTGTCACACCCCTCGTGGCCGTTTGTATGGTGCTGAAGATTATCCAGCTTTTGCTCTTGATGTTGATGAGGATGGTGGAGTTGTGATCCCTACCACTCCTGAATGGTTGTGGCATAGGCGGCTGGGTCACCCTGGCTATGATGCCATGCACAACCTTGTAAGGAAGGGTTTGGTTCAGAACTTACCCCTCACTCTCCAACAGGTGCAAAGACTGTCTAAGATCCCATGTGATGCTTGTCAGAAGGCAAAGGGAAAACGTATCCCTTTTCCTAAAGAAAGCAAAACTAGGATCCGTGCCCCATTACAACGCCTTCACTTGGACATCATGGGGCCATTTAATATTAGGGGCTTGCGTGGGGAGTTTTATGTTCTGTGTCTCACTGACCAATACTCTGGCTATGCTGAGGTCTTGTGCTTGAGAACCAAGGATGAAGCTCCCTTAGCAGTTCAAACTACCATCCTCAGATGGATGACTCAGCTGCATGGATTTGTTTTCAAGTGTCTTAGGTCTGACAGGGCTAAGGAATTTATAGTGAAGTGGTTCGAGGATTGGTTAGAATCGGTTGGTGCTGTGCATGAATTGTCCATGGCTTACACTGCTCAGCAGAATGCGACTGTGGAACGGTACAATGGGGTCCTTCAGAACGTAGCTAGGAGCATTCACTTAGAGTCTAAGCTCACTAAGTCCTTCTGGCCCTATGCCTTCCTCGCCGCTTGTTACCTACGCAACCGGCTGCCTAATCAGGGTGACAAGACTCCTTATGAGTTGTTCTTTGGGGTTCTACCTGATGTATCGTTATTGCGCGTGTTCGGGTGCCCATGCTATGTTACCTTAGTGAATGGGAAGAAACGCAATAAGCTAGACGAAAGGGCGTTATCTGGTAGACTGGTTGGGTATTCTCTGGTGAGTAAGGGTTATTTTGTTTGGGTTCCGAAGTTGCGCCAGGTGGTAGAGAGTCGTGATGTGCTCTTCTATGAACAGTTTAGCTATAACTGTATCCCTGGGCTCTTTCCCTATGATGGATCTCAGTATTTTTCTCGCACCCCTGCCGCTATCATCGGTAACGGGCTTGATACTACTGACAATGTCCTGGGCCCTTTACCAACCCCGATTGTTGACCGCTTTACTGGTCATGGGATGACGATGCGTCCCAGGCCAGGTAATGATGGTGCTGTATCGCGTGCGGCGGCATTGGGCCAGGGGGAGTCTGATGTTCCTTCAAGCTCTAATTTATTCGAATCTCAGGGGGTCGCCGGGCCTTCCTCTGCGCCACGTTTCGTCGGTGAAGTCGTAGGATTAGGACAGCCTCGGGTCATAGTGGAACCTAGTACAGGTCCACTGCCCACTAGTCGCCACCCCCCGTCCACCTATTCGGATGGCTCGCGGGAGTTGTTGATCACTTCGCCCCCTGCTATACCTGGTGGTTTATACCGGACCAGGCATTGCGACGATGTGGCCGTCACAGATGATGTGAGTGATGACCTCGAACACTGGTCCGGGTCAGATACTGCGTATGGCTGGGGTGTTCCAGTGTACCCAGGCTTCGACGATTTAGAGGCAAAGGAGGCCGGCCTTGTTCAACCACGCATGAGTGCTGCGCTGGGGGCTTTATTACCGGTTACTGCTGATACTGCTGATATCCCCGCTGCCCATGTACAAGTACACTGCTTGTACGTGGGGGCTTTTATTTCTACCTCTACTGAACTCTCTTATAAAGCTGCAATGTTACCTACCAACCCTGACAGAGATTTCTGGCTGCAGGCTATGAAGGATGAGATGGCCTCCCTCCATGCTCATGGCACTTGGGTCCTCACTCCACAGCCTCCTAGGCAGAGGATTCTATCTGGCAGATGGTTATTTGTCAAGAAACATGGGGCTGATGGTTCTTTGCGTTTTAAAGCTCGTTTTGTAGTTCGTGGTTTTCTGCAACGTCCTGGGCTGGACTACCATGATGTATATGCCCCCGTCTCCTCTAAAGCAGGTCTTCGTGTGCTCCTTGCTGCCATCACTCATAGAAAAATGTTTGTGAGGCAGCTGGACATCAAGACTGCATTCTTGAATGCCAAGCTGGAACCTGGTCTGGACCTGTTCTGTTACCAGCCTGAGGGCTTTCATGAACTTGGTCCTGACAATGTTCCCCTTGTGTGCAAGCTGATTAATTCTCTTTATGGTTTAAAGCAGGCACCCAGGTCTTGGAGCAAAGATGTAAAGCAGGTTTTGGTTGCCCACGGTTTTACCATGTGCAAAGCTGAACCTGCTCTGTATTTCAGGAGGGATTATACTGGTGGGTGGAGCTATGTTCTGACCTATGTGGATGACTTTATCTGTGCTTTTAGTGAGCTGCATAGGTATGCCTTGCTGATCAAGGCTATGGAAGCAGCTGGGTGGGAAGTCAAGGAAATGGGTGTACCTGTCCAGTTCCTTTCATTGGACATGACTTGTACACTTGATTCTGACGGCAGGTGTGTTAAGATCGACCTCTCCCAGCACTCCTACATTGTTGAGCTGGTGGAGCAGTTTGGTCTCACTGCTGCTACCAAGCCCAAGTTTTCAGTTCCCATGGCCAAGTGCACTGTCACTGATCCTCCTGGAGAACCTCTGGCCTCTAATAGCCAGTACCTCTCTCTTGTGGGGGCTTTGCTGTACCTGGCTACCTGCACAAGGCCTGATATTTCTTTTGCTGTGAGCTACCTGTCCAGGTTTCCTGCTCAACCCACTGCCCCCCTGTGGGCTGCAGCCAAGCGCTTGCTTTTGGATTTGAGAGAACATTCCCATCTGGGCCTCACTTACACTCACAGCCCTGGTTTCTCTTTTACTGTCTTTAGTGACTCATCCTTTGCTGATGATGGGTCTGACAGGAGATCTCAGACTGGCTATGCTGTGCTTGCTGGGGGCTGCCTTGTGAACTGGATGAGCAAAAGGCAACCCACTGTTGCTGTTAGCTCCAGTGAGGCTGAGTATCAGGCCCTGTCTCAGACTGCCCGGGAGGTGCAATGGTTGAAAAAGTTGAGAATTGATCTAGGGCTGCCTTGTGACCTGGTCACCATTCAGGGTGACAACTTGGGGTCCTTGAGCTGGGCCAATGACTGTCAGCTACTCCCTCGCAACAAGCACATTGATGTCATCCCTCACTATATCCAGGAGCTGGTGGAGGATGGCCAGGTGGATGTTGCCTATGTTAACACTAAGGACAACTGTGCTGACCCCTTCACCAAGCCCCTTGATCCTATGGTGTTCTGGCGTTTCATTCGCATGTTTGGAATGACTGCTTCTCCTTCAACCAATTTTTTGGTTACATGTATTCTAGAATTTTGGTTACATGTATTCTGGAATTTTTGGTTACATTTTAGGGTTTCTTTGGTTACATTTAGAGTTTCTTTAAGTTATCATTGATTGGCATTAGGTTCCTATTCCCGGATCGGGTTTTCTATACCGTTGTTACCCGACTTTGATATTTAGTTGTCCTCTTATATCCACTTGGCAAATTTTGGTTCTTTGCCTTGCTTCATACCTTCCCTTACACCCTTTGGGTTTCATTTGAAGTTTCTCTCGATTTTTTTTTTCCGGAGTTCTTTGATTTTTTTTTTTTATTTTTTTTTTTATTTGTTACATATAGTTCTATGTCACCAGTGCCATAGGTGGAGTAGTACTATTGTATGTCACCTGTGTCATAGGTGGAGTATAAGCATGTATAGCGGTGCTCTCACGCGTTTTATGACTTGGTGACTACTTATGTACTCCCTTAGAACTATCGGCTCTCCTGAGCCAGCTTCCCGTGGGACTGAGTCATCTTGAGATGACTCAGTGACAGCTTCCTGTCACCTACGTTCTGATCTCCTGTCTCCTACGGTCTGATCTGTACCCTGTTAGGTTCCTGTCTACCGTCTCCTTTCACCACAGGTGCCCCTTTATGGGTCTCCTGTGTCTGTAACGTTATCCTTGTCTCCGTGTATAGATTGGTGCGTCTGTTCCGCTGCTTTAATCTACTGTCCACTCTACCGGAGTGATTTCAAGCTGATACTAAATATAGTCGTGCAACTAAACGGCTGTCCACCCTTAATAGTACTTCTGCAACCAACAATGGTGTGATTACAGTCGACATGCCTTCCAACACTTTGATAGATACTGATGGCCTGATAATGAGTTTCAAAGCAATCACAGATACTGGGGGCATGCCAAGGAACATTGAATCAATCATACAAAGGTGCGACTTGGAAGTGAATGGGCAAGTTATAGGAGGGTTCTCCAATTATAATCAGCCTTTTAATATTATTGCTGATACATCCTTTGGTGCAGATTGCCACAACAGACGTAAGATTGTCCAATCAGGAGGTGGTGGTTCAGCTATTCCCATTGGTATTCAAAAAGATTATTGCATTTGTAATTGGCTGACTCTCAATAGCTTTCAGCCCAGCATATTGGATACAAAACTCCTAGGGCAGGTTCGCCTTAGGATACAGCTAGATGGATCCAATTGTCTAATTGGGGGAGGACAATTTATTCTATCAGACATTTCATTAAGTGTTGATACTATCTCAATAGATGATGGGCTCTTTGATGCCGCACACAATGCCTTTCTGCAAATTGGAGGTTTGTATGAAATCATGTTCAAAAACTATTTTTCATTCTCATCAGCTGCATCAAGTTATAGCCAGTCCATCAAATTTAGTGTGTCGTCCCAGTCGGTTAATCGAGCTTGGAGAATGTTTGTAGACCAATCACCTACTGGAGCATTGGATGCAGTGACCAAAAACTGTAACACGTTCGTCAGGAAAGCGACTGGGATGCAAAGTGCTCAGTTCACTATCAATGGGACTTATTATCCAGATTTTAGGGCCAATGTTGGACAGTGTTTTTCGTTAACACAAAGTTCTTACAACCAATTACAGGACACCCTAGGAGGGTCAAGTCCCCTTTGTGATTCATTTGCAAGCTGGCGTGATAAATTCTTTGTACTCTCATGCAAGTTCTGCCACAATGATGATGAGTTCATGTCGGGCATTGACACAAGAGGGAACAGTTCGATTGGAGCATTCGAGTCTCAAGCCGTTAGTGGAGCAGCAGGCTCAGCCAACTTGACTGCAATGGTGTTTATTGAGTGTAGTAGCATGATCCGTGTGGGAGCGGGTCGGCAGCTCGAATTAGTTCTATAAATACAAATAATTATAAATGTAACAATAATATAAATGAATCCACTTCCTCAAAACATTACTAAAATCCATAGAATTGAGCCAATAGGAACAAAAACAGGTTTCCCCCAAACACAGACTGTGTTTGAAATAACTGATGGCATTTGGGATTTATCCAGTGTCAAGCTTTTGTTCCCTTTTAATTCGGATGGTGTTGCACCCAGGGGAATAGATTTCTTAATCAGTTCATTATCAGTTTCGTTTGATGACGTTGAGGTCCAGTCCATCAACAATTATCATCATCTCACACGACTAATGGCTGTTCATAACTCCCCTGCGAATTCCTCCAATATGTTAGGTAATGCTCAGGCTGTGGATTTAATTTCCATGTCAGATAATAAGCCATATGTTATAGACCGTTTCCATGGTATCTTAGGTACCAAGGACTGTGTAATCAAAGGCAGGGTTCGAATCTGTATTGTTTGGGCAGATGCTGCAGTATTGTTGAGAGACAATGATTCAACAAGCTATGAGATTTCCGATCTACACCTTATTGTTCGAAGTGAAATTCAAGACAATGTCACAGAACGTGTTGAATTTGACAACTTCTCATCCATGTTTCAACTCAATGAAAACGAAAACCAACAACTAATATATACATTGCTTCCAGGGATATTGAGTATGCTATTGCAACGTTCATGGCAGAAGATTTTCACTCCAAGACTTCAACCCAAGACTATAACGGGACAAGCTACTATTTTTCACAAGGCATTCCAAGTATTCTAACAAATGATACTCCAGTTTATGTTGGTATTAGTGTCAACAATATACCTGTTTCAGACCACCCAATAAACTATTTTAGGGCAAATGAATACTTGGACATGATTTTTGACAATGACAACAGATCAATGGCACACATGACTACATTGACAAAGGATGGTACCCTATTAATACGAAGTGCAAGTACTCTAGCAACTCGTCAGTGGGCCCTGGGTCTACCAATAGATGTAATGGATGAAGACATACCCTATAACATCACATTTCACAGCACTGGTAATATCAACACGAGGAACTATTCACTTTTATTCGTCAAGTACAACTCTCTTTTGGAGATAGATACTGGTGGAAACGGCTCGAAATACTTTTTCACAAGGTAATATATAAAATGGATAAAGAGTTTGCAACCTCTCGGCTAGAACATGT